>JARHVA010000267.1:287500-757500 GCA_037957365.1 Torreya grandis
TAAAATTTATGTCCTCATAATCTAAAATTTGATCATGAAGAACTTTTCCATATTTCAAAATGATTTTCTCTGGAACCCCTTTGTTCAAATCAATTTCTACATAATTTCTATCAAAGGTGCATAGACCTGTATCTATTCTCTCATTATCAACTTGTAATAAATACCACAAAGCATTACCTATTTCCTTATGGGCATGCCATAAGTGCAATGGAAGGTTTGGAAGTTGAACCTATACTAGCATCTTTGTTACTGAGAGAGTGTTTGGATCAAAATCTAAAAACCAAGGAGTTATAAATAGACCCACATTACCCCAAAACCAGGGGTCTTATAAGAGATACTTCTGATAATCCTCTTGTTCACTGAAATATAAAATAAAAAATCCTTTAGAGAATAAATAAATCTCACATTTCTTTCACCAAGTCTCATAGATCCATTGATATAATGTAGTCGATGAAGGACATAAGCCATTGAATCTACAAATGTCTATGTCCTTGATTAAAGTGTTGAAATAATCATCCAACTTCCCATTTATAATCTCCATGGAAGGGATCTCCTTTTCCTATTCAACAATATATGCTTGAGGTGGAGGAAGACACTTTATAGAGAAAGGTTTGGAGGAGTATTCCTAACCGCTTCTTTGAAATTTATAGGTTTAGAAGGAGAAGCTTAATTTGATCCTTGCACACCTCCCCATAGTCTTGAATTCATAAATATGAGTGAATCTTTTCCCAGATGATATAAGGATAATGGGAGATGTTTCTACAATTTTTTTACATATTGCACTAGACATTAAGACTCCACAAGGATACATAAAGAAGCCTCTAGGCTCAATTTTGAAACCTTCATAGAATTTGTCCAATTCACCCAAGTGCAATTTTTTTCTTTAAAAGAGATTTAACTAATATTTGTAACCTTGGTTTATCCTCCTCTACACCTTTTTGATAATCATGCTCTTCCCATGTAATCCACTTAGGCATTTCATCAAACACTTGACCTATAACCTGTTTAGACATTTTGTCAAACACTTCTCCTCCATTCTCCAATGTCAGTAGTTTGTGCATTTTTAGGTATTTTTTATTACACAATCCATAATGCCCAAAGAAATTTGACCATCCCAAATTTTATTTTATTGTTAACAAAACTACCTATTATACCGTTATAGGGTTTTCCTACTTGATCTAATCAGAACATTTGTTACTCAATCCATTATAGGCCTCTTCATCCATAATAGCCACCAATGCCAATGAGGAAGCTCTGTTTCTCTCATAGAAATAAAGAAAATTATGGATTATTAGATTGGAATACACCCACCCCAACTTCATTCTTCTCTAGCATTCCTCTTGTGTTGCGTGAGTTAATTTATAAGACCCGTGTATTGATCTCATTGACAAATCTAAGTTCTCCCCTACATAGATTCCCTTTATATTTGTATTTAATGTATTAGGAGATACCAAAATTGAGTCACATTTTATTTATATCCAAGATTCCTTCTTCCCCACATAATGTCATGCCTTGGCATCTGTGACTCCATTTTTAGATCGAACACCACCTCCCTTACCTCTATATGTTTCCTTAGGGCATCACTACCATGGCCATTGCTATGAAATCCTACAACCATCATTTTATCTGACTGCCTGTAACTGAAAACTATCAATAATATGTGTGTGTGTGTGTATATATATAGTGTATGTATATGTATATGTATATCTATATATGTGTGTGTGTGTACACACACACACACACACACACACACACACACACACACACACACACACACACACACACACACACACACACACACACACACACACACACACACACACACACACACACACACACGCACGCACACACACACACACACACACACAGATGTGTGTGTGTGTGTGTGTGTGTGTGTGTGTGTGTGTGTGTGTGTGTGTGTGTGTGTGTGTGTGTGTGTGTGTGCGCGCGCGCGCGCGCGCAAGCGCTTGTGTGTGTGTGTGTAATTTAAATAATATTACTATCTATTTTTATATATTTAATAACATGTAGGTTTTTATAAATTGAAGTACCATCTTGTCAAGGTATTATGAAAAATAATAAATTGTGAGTAAAAATTTTGAAAAAATATCAGTGCACTTTATTTTCATGACCTTGTTCTAATGGAAATAAATAGTCTATTTTGAATTATATATATATATATATATAAATCATGATAATAATACAAAAGCAATGATTTTCCATGCATTGATCATTACAAAATTAATAAAAATTTAATTTTTTAATCAAAAAGTTGTAAAAAATAATCTTGCACTATGTGCATGTTTCTAAGACTTCTTTATAAGAAATCTTGAGAAAATATTATGTTTTCATAAAATTGTGAGGTTGAGAAATCAAGTACTTAATAAAACATTTTGTACATGAAACATACACACAATGTATTTAGGTACTAAAAAATCTAGTTTTTATTTTTTTCAAAAAAATAATAAATGTAATATACACTTAAAATGTAACATTTCATTAGTTTACACTATTTTCACATTTTATATGGTTAACTCACTATTATCTATAAAAATCTAGAAATGTTCAAAATTTCATTTTTTTTTATCCCCTTTGTACCAAAAAATTGGACACTGTACTATGCTACAACTCATATGTGTATGAATATTAAAACAATTTAAAAAAAAATTTGGACATATACAAAAATAATGTTTCATATGTATAGATGGATGTCAAATTTACATATCATTGTGGCTTATTTTCATGTCATACTTAACAATGACAAGAAAGATCCCTGATATAGATATTTTTCAGGCAAAGAATAGAACAAATTAGACACTATTGGTGCATTTTTAAATCATTTTATATCATGTCCCACCTTTTTCTCTCTCCTCCCTTATTAATTCAAATTTTGGATTGATAAATGTTAACCACATAGGTTAACTAATTATCTATTCTAATTTCATAATATTATAACTAAAAACCCTCTTTCTATTCCTATTTGTTAGTTGTAACCATTGATAGGGTTCAAGAAGAAGTTACAACACTCTAGACCAAAAACATATAGGTTTTGGTACCAATGCTAAAATAATATGAATGTTTCATCAAAATTAAATTTTGATGGCATATTCATGTTCCTCTTGAAAAAATTATGCAATTTCAAAAAACTACAATATCAATCTGAGTCTGTATGCAAAATTATTGGCCTGTAGAAGTTTTTGAATTTTTCATGGTGACAAAATCACCCAAATAGTTCTATACTAAATTTTTTGGTGACTCTATCATGAGACAAAGAATGATGTAATAAAAATCTGTAGATGATTCCTCTTCATCTTTTGAGTCTTATGGCTTCTCTTTCAAAGTCTCTTTCTTGCCTCAATACCTAAGTTGTATATAAATGTATGGAGAGAGACTTTGTAATCATGGAGATGATCTTAGAAATTTTTCTTCTTGATTGTATATAATTGTATGAGTTTATCATTTGAAGCATATTCAATACATCTGGTATAAAAATACTTAATGTGTTAGTAAAGATCACACTTTCCATCATTAAATGTGAACTTGGGTGAAAAAAAACCAATTCTAAAAATGTGCAATGATATCTCAAGTGTGTTACAGGGTTATGTGATATAATTTGTGAGTCAATAATATGAGTTGATTTAAATGTATTTTATTCAATGTTGGTAACCTTCCCTTTCAAAGCTTGAATAAATTGGAGAAGAGTTTGTAAAATAGACATATTTATATTTATTTTTAGATTTGAGAAGCCACCAAATAAGATGAAAACACCACCTATGTTGATGCAGGAATTGAAAATGATAATATAATACAATTATTAATTGTTCTCATGGATGATGTGGCAATAGTTGTTTGATCTTCAGGGAACAATGGTTTGAAAAGATATCTTGTGCTCCCATTGGATGGATTATGACATATTGTGCTCAAGGGAAGGAATAGTTCATTTATGCATTTTCATTTTTTTAGTTTCCAATATGATATTAGGGATATTATGGATATCTTCAATATTTTTATGAATGTGCTCTCAAAATAATGCAATAGATTTTAACTATTATTTATATACTTGTCCATGTCTATTGTTTTCATGTGTTTTAATATCCTCATTATCAAATTCATTTTCTATTAGAGTTATTTTATTATTTTATTCATCATCATTATTGACACTCTCATTATTAATAAAATCAGATATGGTATTAGCTTGAAATATTCTAGTTAGTCCAAGGGGTAGCTCAAGATGTTTAATATGGATACCACCTAATTTAGGAATATGACTAGGTTGCATACAAATGATAGAACAAATGTGAATAAATAGAACAAGAAAAAACCTTAGAAGTTTGGAAACCCTAGAACATGTTGGGATTTACATGAGAAGACATAAAGGTTAGGTTCACAAAATGTTTAACCAATTTTAATGGTTGGATTAGGGTGAGAGGATAGATGAGCCTATATAATTAATTGACAACTTAGATAAATGAATATTCTTAATTAAATGTTTAATTATGCTTAATATATAAAAATACATTCAAAATATTAATATGAATGCATAAAAACTAGCAATAAATAATACTTGGCTTATCTTCAAATGCACATGCAAATTTAAGGTATGTGTAGGTGGTAACATATGGGAACAAAATTAGGATCCAATCATCAAATTATAGAATTATTATTTCTAAAGACCTAGATACTTGAATCCACATTGGGACACTTTTGTTAACATGTGTCCTAATATCCATGAATTTTTCTAGTAAGGAATACTCACTATATTTTGGAGTGGCTAACTTGAGATTTCTAGGTTTTTTCACATTTTTTTATGTATTTTATTCATGATCATAGGTTATAGATGATTGTTTATGGATCAAAACCTAGATTTTCACCTTACGTCTTTATACCTTGCCAAAAATGGGTTATTTGACTTATGAAATGAGTTGACCTCATGGACCCCTTTGTCAATCAATGTTATCTACATAGCCACTAATCTAAATATGGCCTCAACCATGTGTATTTATACCCTAAGTGTTGTCTTGTTTGTGTAGAAGGATGACATATTCTATATGTATTGTCATGAAATGATCTAGCTTGTAACTTAACAAATACTATTCATGGGTTGGAATTTGAAGGCTTCAAACCTATCATATGACTGTTCATATGATAGATATAGAAAAAAATAATAATTACATATTTTGAATACTTGAAATTTGCTTTTCTAGATGTGTCCTTAGTAAGATTTTTAAATATGTCTTCATCTTTGTTTTTTATTTATACCATAACTTCTTAAAATACCTCACATAAGGGTTAAAAATAAAAGCACTGACCCATAGGATTAAAACTATTTAAAAATTAGAAGAATGTTAAGGTACAAACACTAGATAATAATTGTGATGCTTTCATCTATGTAAGGATCCCTATGTGGGATGTAAGTGTTTAACATGCTAGAAATGCTACTACGGATCTGAAACTAATAGTGAATAATATATATTAAGTTTAAATCTTTCTTATTGTATATATGTGGGTAATTAGAGTGATAGGGATAATATAAAATATAATCAATCAGGCACAATGAGATGGTGAATTCAAGACTTTCAGCAATAATAAGCTCTAGAATTGAAGGATAAAACCATTATAGGTATTTATCAAGTATACAATACTGAGATGCTATATAAATATCATATTTTAATACATACACTTGAATCAAAGGATAAGTAGGTGAATACTCATGTAATTTGATTTTATTTCATAAGAAGAGAAATATCAATGACTGAATTGGGATGACACTCACACACATGAGAATTAAAATTGCTCTAATTTTAGACATGTGAGATTTCTAGTTGTGATTCCCTATAGGTTTCCTAAGCCATTTAACCTTACACTTATTTGATTCCTCTTGAAATATTTATGGAAAGTTAAATAAAATAAAAGATAAAAGATATTTATTATATTTCAACCACCCATTTAGCAAAGAAAGCACATTAATTGTTCATGCCTCTAAATATACCACATGTGCCCTTAGTGTTTAGAGAATAGTTCTCATTTTAGACTTTAGAAAATTCAAAGCATGAGTTGCAAGTTTTTACAATATAGTTGCCTGTGGTGAAATAACAATAGAGTAAGATAATTATTCCACAATATTTATATAATTTGGTGGTTGGGAGCCACCTTGGCCTGTTCTTTGTGGATCCTTGTTGATACTTAGTGAATGACTTTACCATTAAATTTATCTTCCATAGATGTGATTTCATTAGCTTAATCAATAATATGAGCATCAAATGCTCCAAAATTAGTCATGAAATCCAATATCTATTGATCATCATTGAAGACTTGGAAGTGGTTAATATTATCTGACAATAAAGGACAAGGAATCAATTCAATGCTGAAATTAGGGGAATATTAATTGGGCATGAGGTTAAATGTAGTAGATGCCAATTGATCAACTACTTAATTTTCTTCCCTTGGGATGGAAGTGATGCCAAAGGCATCAAAGGATTCAATTAGATCCCAAAATCTGAACTTATAATTTTTAAAGTATGAGAGTTTACATTGGTACTTGCTTCTGACATGGTTCACCACTAGTTCTGAATCACCATAAACTAGTAGTTCTTTGACCTTTTTTTTATAGAAAATTGTAAGAGTAAGACAAGTGCTTCATACTCAACAAGATTTCTATTTCAAGGTAATTAGATTATATAAGAATCATTGTGCCTTTTATTAGTGGGGTTAGTTAATACAATACCAACACTTTATCGAACATTACACCTAGCACCATCAAAGCGCAATTTACACAATCCAAGAATAATATGAGAGTTCTTGGTATCACATACCTTGTCAGCCTCTAGGGTGAAAACCCCTAAGTCTGAGTTTAATATGTTAACCCTCTCATTCACATCATTACATTTAGTTATCATATGATTCATTTAAGGCATTGAGGTAGTCAAGGGCTGCCTCTACTCTCTATTCATCAATAATTAGATCTTCTTCAAGAACTACTAAAAGGCTTAGATTTCCTTAGGGACTTCATGAGGTTCATTTTCCTCTTGAAAAGGGAAATCAAAGGTGTCCACCATGAATTAATACTTAGATATCTTACATATAGAGGTGCATGCACTACTATCTTTGTTAGGAACCACTTCGAATGTATCCAACTCTTCTTGGAAGGCCTCAAAGGCTTTACAGAATTATATACAATCAATTTACCCATGATTTATTATGTAATGAACCCTATAATAGTCAGGTAATGTAATTTTAGTAATATTAATGTCCATATTCTTATTGTTGGAAGATGCTTCATTAGCCTTATTATTGTGAAAACTATCATTCTAAAATCTATTACTTGGCCTATTAAACATTGAAATGATAAATTCCTACTAGAGTGATCTTTATTATTTCACACTTCTTTATGCAACCAAATGAAATTAGTGCTTATCTTTTAAACCATTTTCAAGATGGATTCATTCTCATTTTTGGGAGTTTCATAATTATGTACCTAGTTTTTATTACCATATGGTACCGAATCCCTCTGATCAATTGGGTTGAAGCCATTAGTGGGATGAGTTAATAATCCTTGATTCTTATTTGTAGATGCATGACTTAATGGCAACTAGGTTATATTTGGGAACTAATTTAAGGCTACGAGGTTTTGGCTACTATTGGGGAACAAGTTCATCATAGGTTTCTATGGGTTCACATTTAGGACTAAGTAAGCCGTTTGCCCTTGAGGCTACATCTGATTATTAATGATCACTAATTTAGAATAGGCTTGGGATAATGAGGCTATAACTAGGATAGATCTTTTTAAGAATACGGAGGTCATAGAATCCAATGCATTTTTATAGATCTCTAAAGTTAAAACATCACCAGGATTATATGTCTCTATGTTTATGTTATACAAATTTTAAAATCTAGCATTAAATGACCTAATAGGCTTACCAACATCTCTTCTAATAGTAGTGAATTGATGGTAAATAACATAGGGACTTATAATTTTGCCAAATTGATCAATAAAAACATTATTGAAATCATTCCAACTTGTGATATAGATGTCAATAAAATTAAAGAACCATTCATATGTGGAATATTTAAAACTAAATGGAAACAACCTACATGCCACATCTTCATGCACAACATTAGGTAATCTTAAATCAGCCTTAAAAGGTTCTATATGTTCCTACTTAGTCACTATACCTATTATACTAAATGCAGGTAGATATTTCTTAGGGTTTCTTAGAAGATCATGAACCACCCCTAGCACATTAATCAAATAATCCCCTAACCATGCCATACCTAGGTGATGGTTGAAGTCATAGGTGACTTGAATTGGTGAATTTGGAAGAAATTTAGATCTCTTACATATACCTTTATCATATCTAAATTTTCTATGTACCCCAATCTCAAGATAAGGATCTCTAGTTAATGAGTGTGATCGTGTTCAAATTTTAGGCAATTCTAGCTTGCAATTTAGAGATCTTGCCTAAAATATGATGTGTCAAGTTAACTTTAAATAGAACAAGAGTTAAACCTGCACATTGAGCTTATTTTACAAATTTGGTATGAAAATTTGTAAAGGATGTTGATATTTTATTGAATTGGCTCAAATATGTGCCCAACTATGTAAACATGGTTTATCTTTGTAATTTCAATTCTAAAGGAACTCAGATCTATGAAAGATATTCCCACCTTTGATCAAAATGAACTGTTCTAACTTCAGATACTATGGATTTTCAAAGATAAAACCAAATTTACTAGAAACAAGAGTCAATTCTCAAAGAACCTTTAAGAAATCATAAATATGTGCTAAAAACATGAAAGGTTAATTATCTTTATAATTTTAAGCAAAAAATTCACTCAGAACACAAAGACATACTAATTTTTAGGTGAAACAAGGCTAAGATCAGTAAAGATTCAAAGAATTTCCTTCCTTCTAACACCAATGGGGAACATATTTTTGATTCCTATAAATATAACATAGGTGCCCTTAGTGTTTATAGAACACTTCTCTTTTTAAAATTTAGAAAATTTAGTGCATGACTTGTAGGTTTTGACAATCTAGTTGCCTGTGGTGAAATAGCAAGAGACTAAAATAACTGTTCCATAAAATTTATATAATTTGATGGTTGGGAGCCACCTTGGATAGTTATTTGTGGATCCTTCTTGATACTTAATGAATTATGTCCCTTTAATAATCTATAGACTAATCTAAATGGATATATATAATGTTATTAAACTAAAGTGATCTTAGTGTAAAAAAAATGAGCAAAGAGGAGGGTAGAGTAGAAAAGAAATGAGTGATTGCCAATTTGAACCCTGAAAATTATGAAAAAGTATTTATGGTAACTGAATATACATTTAACAAATATATAATGCAACATATCCTAACCTCAAATCTCACTATATATCATGCAAAATTCAAAGGAAAATGTTTAAGAATCACAAGTAAGAACCAGGTCTACTTTAGGGATTTGCCACTATATTCAGATAGCCATTGAACATTTGAATATAGAACAAAATGAAATGGAGCAAAACCTAATATATTTCAACTAATCTAGCATAGGCACAAATAAAAAACCCTCTGATTAAAGAATGTTATTCAGAATTTAAAGACACTATTCAAATTCAAGACCTTTACTATTAATTGAGAGAAAATTTATATTATCAATTAACACATATAAATGGATAATCCTTGTAAAATTACTTGATCTTATTAATTTCTTCAAGTATATAAATTTTTCTCAAAAACTCTCTTTTTATAATGGTGATACATACATTTATAGGAAGACCAAGTATTATATCGGTTAGTTGTAAAATATAGGTGTATAAAGATAAGGACAATTATCCTTACAAGCTCTATAATACATGTGATTTTCTAAATTATACTAACCTAGAGGAAAATATGCTAATAGACTATCATATACCTTTAAAATGGATTATTCTATTACAAAATGTTACCTAATTTATATTAAACTAGAATATTTCTCTAGCTTCCTATTGGATCCCTATTTGTCATTCAAGGATGCTTATGGCCCTCTCATTTTTTTCATCAACCAGCTCAAGATCCATAATAGGATTCATGATGCATTCCTCTTCTTGGTCTACTAGTTCATCAAATTCTTCATCATTTTTTGCCAAGGCCTCCTTGATGATTCTAGATTCATTGATCCTCTCACCTGCATGGAATATCATATCTAAGATCTTGTTGTTATGCTGCCCATATTGGCCTTTGATTTTCCCTTGAATTTATTGAGTCGCCAAAGTTTCCCTATGCTTGAACTACTCATCACTGATGAGGCCAAGGGCGATAGGTTATGCAAGATTTACAAGCATGGTCCAAAGAAGTTACTCAGTTTTACTAGTAAGCCCTTTGTCATATTTTATAAGCCTCATCACCTTGGTATTTTAGTTACTCAAGCTTTGAACCTTATCAATAACAATCTACAAGGTTATGCCTAGGTGTTCCATACTTATGGTTCTAAAGTTTAAGATTTGCTTCTTTATTTGAATGTTGAGGAGCTAGCCAATCTTATCCTCTGAGGCTTCCATTGGGTGATCAGGTCTTTAGCTAATGTATCTTGGTACTATAATGCACTCTACCTCATCTTCATTGGCTTTGATGCTTCAAACATTTCATATAATGACTCATAAAACATCTTGATCATGGCATTTGGTACTAATAGGATTGCTTGGGTTTGCAAAAAAAAAAAATTCACTTTCCAAATTTTGGATCCTCTAATTCAAACCCTAGACTCCAACTTTGACCTATTGTGATTGTTCTTCTATCAATCTTTCCACATCTTCCACATGGATGGAAACTTTACCAAGTTATTAGATTCCCATAGGAGTTAATCCTTTAAATGTATCCACCTTTTAAAGGTGAATTCTTCTATCCCAACCATAGTTGTCCTAGTTGTTATTCTCTTTAACCCATCTATTTCAGGGTTGAAATAGACTGTAGTAATTAGTTCCTTGAATTGGGGAGGTTCTGGGACCTCCACATCTGAGCTAGTAGATGCTCATAGGGTGTCCATATTTTGGTCCTTCGGTCCTTAGGGAACAAGAACCCTTCTCTCCTCTTGTTATTTCATCATAGGCTTTATCCAAGGCTTAATGTCATCATGTACATCCACACCAACCATGGGCATGGCCCATGAGTGGGAGAGAGATGGGATATTTTGTAATTTTCCATAGATGAATAAGTTAGTAATGACTATTCCATAGATTGGAAATTCATCACTAAATATATTGACTTCACTAGTGGGATGAGTGAAGGTCAATCTAGGTTTCTTCCTTGATTCTATCAGGACCAACGCCAATTCTACCTTCCTCTTCTCTTGAGGGGCCACAGGGATTAGTTCCTTTCCTATTAATTCCTTTGAAGGGTCTTCTTCTCCACCTAAGCCATATGACTCTTCAAGTTCCTTGAGGGCACCCTAAAGTGTCTCTTCTATCTCCAAGGATATAATGTCAATGTACTGGACTGGGGAAGGTGGCCTCTATTGCATGGTTGAAGTTGAGGGTCCTTCTCCATGTCTTTCTTATAATATTTCCTATCAAACCTTCTCCTTTCCTTTGCCTTGATAATCTTGAATTTACTCAACCTATTATTGGGACTATTGTAGAAACTCTGCCTGAGGTTGCTTATGAGTTGTCTTGAATGGCCCAGGTAGTAGGTGGTATTGTAAAAGATGTCTCTTCCAAGTTTCCCTGGATGGCTTGTCTTCTTTGGTTAATATGTGCTCTATCTTGATTGTATCACCTTGGATCCTTGCCAAAACTTCCTCATAATTTGTAGCTCTGATGTATATGGTGCCATGGACACCTAGTTGGTGTAAATACTCAAGATTGATATTTTTATCCTTTAGATGTGATCCCACCTTGTTCTTTGGATCCCACATTTTGAGTTCATCTAGGTAAAAACCAAATGAACTCTTGTGTGTGACCATAACTTCCACCTGATTTCAGTCTTTGATTATGATTTTTCCAATATCTAATGGGAAGGGGTAAAGTACACCCTTCCTCTTTTCCTTTCAAGCTTTTTCAATGCCTAGGATGAGTTAGGAGGAAATCTCCTACTCAACAAGCTTATTCAAGACATGCACTGGTAATCCATAAGGTTGGGTTATGATTCCCTATATCTTGATGACTATGCAATCAGGATAATACCATATGTCCCTTATCATTTCAATATACTTCTTGATGAGGGGGTGGAGCCTAGGCATGGGGACACCCGTGATGGATTCTAATATACTAGGGTAAACATAGTCACAAATAAACTAAACGTGATTTCTATATTTAAAGACATGTAATTTAGAATAGTAGTGTGAGATGGTTATCCTACCTCTTGGGGATCAATTCCTAATGTGAGGGAAGGTGACTAAAGAAAGAAGGGCATTAATTAGGTAATACATCATGTAGAATTGCTTGGAGTTCTTTCTCTTGATAGTGATGAATTGATTGGCAAGGATGATTTTGATCAAATCTCCTATTAGAGGGGTAATTTTTTATTCTACTAATAAGTGTACATATAAGACCCAAACCTTATTTATGTAAGTGGTTGAAGGGGCGCCAAAATATCTATTCAATAACATCATTATCACCATAATACCTTTCCTAAACTAGATGATAGTGATTTTGCCACCAAGGGTCCTAAAGATGTGAGATCCTTGGTGGAGCCAGGGTTTGAGGACAGAGTCTAGGTCATGGTTATTAGTCCATTCCCTCATCTTGGGAAGTTCTACATGGAAAAGAGGGAGCTTATATTACTTTTCAAAAGTAATAAGGTAAAGGTATTCTACTTCTTTTGAGTTATCTTCACTCATGATCCACTCACCATCTATCCTACAATCAAAAAAAATCGGGGAAAACACATCAATACAATGCAATACCTCTAGTTTTACCACGGCATGATGGAGGCCAACCATATAGATTGAAACTAGGTCACAGTGTCATCTATTAGTGGTGGCATTTTTCTACTCTTCCTTTGAGATGGGCTACAATTAATCTACCATAAAGAAGAGCTCAGAATAATTCCTAATGTCATGGATGTTTAATGTAGTGAGGTCTAGTTTTGTATCCTTGAATACCTGATCCTCGCTATATATCATCAAATAGAACTTAGCCTCTTCCTTTAATTACTACCTACTCGCTACCATGGTCTCTATTCTTTGCTAATTGGTCTTTTGAGAGCTCTCTTGAGCTCCAAAACACAATTAAGCTATCCTTTGATTGAATTATAGCAAATTAGATTCATTTAGATCACCTTTATGTAGGGTTTAGGGTTTTGGAGCTTTAATGGTGGAATATATCTAGGCTTTGTCTTATACATATTTTGGATTTGATTTAGACCCCTGCTTTTATACCTTTGTGTTTTTGACCCCACAAGATCTTTAGTTTTATCCTTTTCTACTTGTGTGGAGCTTATGTGATACTAGGTTGGATATTTCATGGCATTTTTCATAAATGCCTTTTGAAAAATAGATGTTGGTATTTATAAGTATTTCTTTATTTCAGACTCTAGGATCAAAATTCTAGATTAGTGTGAACCATTGATCATAATCTGAGCCCTTATCTTTTAATTAGTTCTTGGGTCTTAAGCCTTGTAGTTGTGACACTTTGCATGCTCATGTATCTTCCCCATGTCCCAAATCTACTATCAGTCCTTTATCAAGTAATCATTGGCCATATGGTGGGTCCATAGGTTCTTAAGGTTTTAATATGGAAGGACATTCATGCCATTGGATCAAATCTAGAAATAAAGCACAAACCATTGATCTGCAAAAATCCCTGAATATTAAGTTAGTACATTTGTAAAAGTAACAACTTAGGATTATGCCCCTTAGGCTAAGGTTTGTTTCATGTTTATTAATCATGGGACAAACCTTAAGCTATGGAATTTTAATCCTAAGTTATGATTTTAAAATATGTCAAGGTATAATCGCTCTAGGTTAATATATGCATTGTGTTTAGAAAACACACTGAAAATATTAGGCTAAAATATTTATGCCATGTGTGACAAACCATGCTCAAAATATGTTCAACATGAAACAATAATGTAAATTTTGCATAGGGTAAGTCCATGATTTAAGGTCCATTATGGAAAATGAAATACGGATCCTTAAATCATACACTTAAGCTAGGTATATTTATTACATATATTTATGTTTTACAAATCGAGGCCTTCCTTTTTGGGATAATTTTGAGCATTTCCCTCAGCTTAGCGAGTCACTTTAGATTAAAAATAGGGTTTTGGATCATTATTTGATCACTAAGTAAGAAATTTTCAAATATTTAAAATTGATGATCTCTTGAGTATCAAATACACCTTCACAAGTGTCAGTTGATAATTGTGTGGACATCAAGTTTAAACCAGTGAAATTTTCATTTTAATGGACATAAAGTTGATGGTCACACATGTGTTAAGTTAGTAATTTTAGATGTTTAAATGATGGTCATATGAATGTCAATTTTAAGTTCATTAAAATATTCATGGTCAAATGTGAGGATGTCACTTGGTATTTTTGTGTCTTCCTAGGGTCTCAGTGTTATCTCACTCCATTAGATCAAATGCCACAATAAAGTGATAGCCATGGGATCTTGATCTGGAGGCTTGCTTTTACTTAGTTGTCATGTCAAGTGGGTCCCTTTTCCTTTTATTCCTAAAATTTAATGGTGCCACATGTCCATAGTTTGGCCTCCCTATATCATTTTGACTTTTTAATTATGCTTCACTCCACCTGATCGGGCCCTTACGAGTAAGCGTGGATCATCAGATCATCCAAGATGTATTCTATTTAAGTTTGAGTTTGAGTTATCTTCGATCTGTTCAATCAAATGTCACAATAAAGTGAAAACTTTAGGATCTTATGAGATTAAAATAATTTAATTTATGACCATGGGGACAATAAAAACATAGGCGTAAGGTGTTAAGACTAGGGGCATGATTGTATTAATGAGTACATCAGGGCCTTAGTATTAAAGTCTTAGGCTAAATCAGGGAATATAAAAGGACCCTACATGAAAACATTAGTTAGGATATAAGTAACTTATAAAAGACAGAAATAATGAAGGGGGTCAAGTTTCTTAATAAAGTTGTGTTAAAAAAACATGACTAAACCTAAGATATGTGTTTTATAACTGAGTCTATAGATGAATTTTGAAATGGTTCCTACCTTTATTCTAATTTGAATAAAGGATTTGATAGGGTTTTAGAATATGGAATTTTGAGGGATACATGCCATGGAACCTAAAACTAATAATAAAATGAACTTCATTAACAATGTTAGTCTATATTAAAAAAGATTAAAATCACACAAGGCTCTCTCTTAACAAAGTGGATGATCTTCTAGTTCTATAAAAGACTTTGTCATATTGAAATTACCATGTTTTATAATAAGTGTTTCTAAAGGGTCCCAATCTTAAAATAATGGGGGATATGTTGGTCCCAACATAACCCTACTTGGCTTCTAATTGTACACCATTTTAAAAAATTCAAAACACAAAAATTAATACACATCTAGTGGCAAGGTAAATATTTATAAATATAACTAGTACACATTTTATAACCTTATTTTTTCATATAATATGGATTTAATAACATAATGGTTTTGTCTCTTTGCATAATGCATGCATATATTTTAGGGTTTTATCCCAAACAATTTATAGATCCTACTTATATATCTAGATTTATAGGATAGTAAGATAGTGTGTCTTATTTCATTACTTTTTACTTCTATTTGAGTTTATTTTATTGTTCAATAATCTATCATGATTTAATTAACTATTTTTAGGCTTGAGTTAGATATTTGTTACATACATTACTATTATATCATAGATCTACATTATGGTAGTTCTTTAGTTGTTTGTGTGCATAATATTAGTCATACACCAAAATTAATTAAATTATTTTGGTGAACCCATCCATTCTTATAATTATAAATTATAGGTATTTATAACCCTCATCTCATTAGGTTCTAATGTTTTATTGATGTTATGATATTTTATATTTTTAGGGTTTTATTAAAACCTTATCTTTACTTATGCCTTATCATTCGACTTCCCTTTACTTGGATAATGCCAATTATGATTAATTTTGGTTTAGTTCCCCATGGTAACTTGTACTTAGTCTTGTTTTTATTCTCTTTTCTCATGTATATATTATACTTCCATTTTATAGTAATTTTTTAAGTGTCATGATAAGTACTTAGTTTTAACAAGCTAGTATGTTTGCATATATGGTTTTTATACAAATGCTTATAAACACTTCCACATTTATTTCCTTGCATTCATCATATAATACTAATGTATGGATTAATAAATGATAGGATTTTTATGATTATTTTTGTGATGGCAGCCTTTCACTTGATGGATTTTCTATTTTACTCCTATTAGTGATGGATGTTATGTGTTTGAGTATATGATGATTTAATATGAGGTTGATTTCATAACAACTTAGAGACATAGATAAAATAAGGTCATTATGTATCCTTATTCCTCTAAAATTTAAGGTGGGGTTAGGAAAAAAACTACTACTCAAGCATATAATCTCACCCTTCCTCCATCTAGGATTTAGATTCAAGTACCTAATCTTGGTAATCTTATGAACCAAGTCTAGAATATTCAAACCCATATTTCAATCTTAGAGTTAATCAAAAGATCATCTAGATTTAATGACATATTGTATGATGCTATAAATGATGTTCATTTTTGGATTTATCCTCAACATCTTATTTTTATTCTATTTTAAAAAAATTATAAGATAGTGATAATATAAAATCCTTCAAGTCAAAGGAATTCACCTCTAGGGAAACCATTGATCAAAACATGCCCTTATATATGCAAGCCATTATAAGAGACCCAATCATGTGATCATAGGTAATAGTTATTAATTGAATATTTTTAGTGAATCCTTCATTAATATACTTCAAGTTAATCACAAGTCTCTTACACATTTGAATATTATTAGAAAATAACCATGAATATTTATAACAATGATTTTATTTAACATAGATATTTGGCCTAAGACTATAGCTACATGTCATCAAATAATATATAATGAAGCTAGCTATAATATTTTTCTTGAAAGACCTTGGATTCATAATATGAATTTAGTTCCCTATAAATTACATATATGTTTAAAAATTGTACAAAAGGGTCATCTTTAAAATTATAGATGATGTCCCCTTCTAGTTTTTTAAATTTGTGGAACCCAAATAAGTTGATGTCCCACACCTTAACATATTGTTTTTGTTTTCACAATACACCCTAATTTCATCAATGAAATCATGAAACCTCTTTTTATTAGGATTCTAATTTTTATTCCTTGGAGGACTTTTGGTGGTTTATTAGTTTATGTTTCCATTTTATGGTTTTCAAGTTGTTAGGTGTGAGCATATAGATATGTGCTTCATTATTTTTAACTAAATTTTCTTACTAAATATGAATCATAATTATTAGTCGAAGAAAACACATTTAGAGATTGATTGATTTAGATATTTGAATTTAATTGAGTCTACATAGTATATTCCTTATGAATTATCCTTTGTGAGTATTTGATTTAGACTTAGGAAATTAATCTAACTTTCTTTGTGGTTCTTACAAACTTTACCTTAGTGTATTTGGTTTGTGATAGTGCATATTTTGTGATTAAATGTTTGTGACGTTTTCCCTTATAAAATTTCTCCATGATCTATTTTGTTGTACTTTTTTCCTCGTCCTTTTCAAACTCATTACTAACTTATTCACTTTTTGAAATCAAGTGAATTTCAAACTTTCCCTGGGTTTACATGATGAAGATGTGTGTCTACATTTCATTCATCTAAGGATCGATCCATCTAAAGTGAATATGTTTGTGATATTCCCCATGATACTTTAAGATAGTGATAGGTGTCACCACTACATAAGCTTGGGATTGATCTTTTCAATTAAATGAGTCTAAGGTCCCCGAACTACCCACCCACCATATGATATTTGGATTGATGGATCAATTTGGTCATTTACAGCTAAATTTGAAGACCAAGATCTCTATGAGGCCTAAAGGCTCAATATCATGCCACATGGCATGATCACATGATCTAAGGCTTAAAAAAGATATTATACCATAGAAATAACCTAGAGACCCCATGATCATGCCATATGGCATGACCATATTCCATCATATAGAACTCTAGAAGATTGGATGATGACAAATGGCATTATTCATGAACTAGAGGCCTTAGACCAATGATGTCATCAAACCCCCCAACATAAATTTGATGAGCATCTACCTATCATCATACCATCAAGGCCAAGTAACTAAATGAATAAGACATCGCTATGTGCTAGTTGTCATTAGCACAAATTTAATGACCATATCAAATGTCAAAGCTATCAAAATAAAAAAATCTAATAGAAATAATCTAAATAATGTGTCCTTTTCTAATTTTTTATTCTAATTCATGATATTTACCTTAATTTATTGAATATTTAAAATATAGAATGTATTTTTCACTTGATGATATATGTATATGTGAATGTTTCAAGTTAGAATGTAAAATATGTGTTTAATTATCACACTTATTATCATTGTATCCTTCATATGTTTTGTATGAAAGGGTTTTTGACTTGATTTATTTCTTTGTAATGCATAGGTTTGAGTGATTTAGTTAAAATTATCCATGTTTAAACCATATAAGGATGTCATGATTGAGGTAGATTTATTTGAAAATAATACTAAGTGTTTGGAGATATCTGGGATCTAGGATTGTGATGCATGGCATGATCTTATAGGTTAGAGTGTCAAAGGCAAGCTCGAAGAAAGTATAAATTCTTGAGTCCCTTGAGACAATGAGATCATGACATGAGCCTTAATTAAAATAATCCCCCTTCCAAAGAATCCAAAGGTAGAAGAGAACCATTAAGGCTTGCTGATAGTTTGATCTCTTATACAGATGGTTAGTGGGAGATGATAGTTTGTGCAGGAAAAAAAGGCAGAGTCTAAATCTTGAAGACTTGGGGATGATGAAATGTCTCCTAAAGGTCATCAACCATCGATATCTCAGATCAATAAATCATGGAATTTGATCACAAATAGACCCAATAATAGAATTCCCCCATGGTTTGAAGGCCCAAGATTACAACACGTGGCACCATTTAAGGTACCTAAGGACTCAACAACTAGTGAAAACATAGAGGTGACTGGGAAGCTCTATGATTGTAATGTATGGAATAATCATGCTTAATCAAAGGTCAGACATAATAAACAAATATAATATCACATCTAAGAAGCCTTAATCCTTAGACCCACATAGTTGTGCCAAGTGGCACAACAATGTTAACATGTATCTCATAGGGGCTTATGAAACTATAAAATGAAGGAGTTAGGCTAAATTAATGAAGTAATAGTACTTGTCAAAGCACAAAACATAAGACAAAACTGTAATCTTGGGTATATGTGTGTGGAAAAGACACATAAGATGATTTTGAGTGAATAAATAAGTGATGAGTGGCAAATTACTATTTAAAAGTAGTTTACCCAAAATAATTAAGGGGTGAAAGCAAGGAGTTTTATAAAGGAAAATAGAAAAAAATAGAGTATGTCTTAAACCTTAAGAATGAAATTAAGTAATTGTAGAATTTGAATGCCTTGGGCATTTATAGTTATGATCGAAATTACCCTAGGCTATGATTGACAATGTAGGTGGGGATGTAGTAGAGCATTGATGGATGAGTAGAGTTGTCATATGGATCCCCTATATTCATTAATTATTCCACATACTTCTACAGAAGGCATGGGCCACCTTCCATTTTAATTTTTGAGTTTTTGATCTCTCCTATTTATAGGAATTCAAAAGCCTTTCTCAAGGCTGCCTCATTGTGAAATGTAATGGAAACATAATGATATCAATCATTTGTTTTATTTATGAGATTAATCTCTCGTTTTTCAAATATGATGGTTATGCTAGTAATGTTTGTAATTGAATGACTATTGTAAATCCTAATTGTTGTTAGTCAACTAGAATATATTGATATTTTGATTACTTTGGAGCTTGGCGTCATTTTTTACACATGTTTTATGGTTGTTATGCTCATTTTTCTCCCAATCACTTTCCCCTCATACTCTTTCATCATACTTCTAGTTGTTTTTATGCTAGGTTTGGCTCAACTAAGGATTTGTTTCATGGGATTTTCTCATTCAAAAAGTTTAACTTCACCTTCATGGAAATATGATCCTTTTCTCTCCTTTTCCATCTTTTTTTTTTGCATTTTTTAATCAATTTTATAGTTTATATCTTATATATCAATAAATGAAATTTGAATCTTTATGCTTATCTTGATTGTAAGTTTTGTTCATTACCATTATACATTTTTCAATATAGGTAATGGGAAAACAGTATAAATCAACACTTTTCATATCCTACAAGTATTAAGATGCTAGATTGCATTTAGGGTATGTTTGTGCAAGTGTTGTAATTAAAAATATCTTTTGTGATCAAAGTTGTAAAACATTTCATTGAAATAAAATTATATTATATTATTATCTTGTATGCATTTATGTCTTTCATGTGTGTGTGTGTGTGTGTTATATTTTGTGGTGATTATCTTTCTACATATAATTTGGCCCACATTATTGTTAAAAAACTAAATTTGATGGTTGTATGGCCATATTTAAATATGATGATATTTTAATATTTCCTTCATGTAATCATTAAAAATAACTTAAAATCCTTCAATATGTGTTAAAATTAAAACTATGCAGGATAAATTGTCTAGTTTATAGTCTTGTTGTGTCATCCAATCTTCCTTGTTGGGTCAGTCTTATGTGTTGAGTCTGAGTTAGTATGACAAGAATATAGTTTGAAGTTTTTCTAGAGTCTATAGCTGGTAGAGGCAGATTAAGGACAAAGGTGAAGGTGGTGGTGATTGACATAAGAGCAAGGGAATGTCTAAAATGGATAAAAGCTTTGCCAAGTAAGTGAATGCCCAGTTCCATGACTGGGATGTTGTAGTAGACATGAGGTTTATGGAGCTCGTGGAGAAAGTGGAGACCATGGATCATAGCATCAAGATATTGATAGAAAGGTTGGAGGATAGTGGTGTGTCTCAAGCTAAGTTATAAGATGAGGTGACTATGTGTCAAGTGGCAATACTGAGTCTTATGAGAGTGCCTGGATTGAATTTGACAACCATTTTAAAAATCCCCAAGTTGAAGGAACCTAAATGTTACGATGATACATGAGATGACCATCTTTTGGAGAATTTCTTCTGGGACATAGAGGAGTACCTAATAGGTTTGGGAGGATTGTCAGATGCATAGGAGGTGTGTGTTGTAGCAAGATATCTAATAGGTATGGTGAAGGTTTGGTTTAAAACTTTGGTGAATGACATCACATCAAGGGTTTCCATGAAGAGGTTGGAATCTTGGGTGGATCTGAAGAAAGCCTTTGGGGATCAGTTTTGATTGGGTAATGTAGCATGGTTGGCTAGGATCAAGTTGAGATGAGGGAGTACATCAAGTCTTTCCAAAGCCTAATGTTGGAGATAAAGGATATGTCCAAAGTAGATAGTTTGTTTTAGTTTATGAGTGGTCTTCAATCATGGGTTAAGGTTGAGCTCCATCACCATGAAGTGTCAGAAGTTAGTGAAGTGAATACCATAGCAAATCGACTGTTCTATTTTAAGGAAGAGTCCTCATCTAAGAACACCCAAAGCTCTAACACTCTTAAGGAAAAGAGTGTTGATAAGGGTTTGAGTAATTTTTTGGGGAATCCAAGTGGCAACTAGGGAGGGAAGACTACTCAACCATCATCAGTGGGGTCTCAAAAGTCCAATATCACATCCAAAGGTGACAGGAAGAAGTCACAAGGTAGAGAATCGAGTGGTCAAGCTCGGTTGACATGTTGGATGTGTAGTAGGGATCATTACAATAGAGATTATCTAGAATGATAGAGGGTGTCAGTGGTTCAGTTAACACATCCAGATGAACAAGGTGAGCAAATGATGTGTATGCTCATGGGGCTCAATGCTATGGAAAAGCTTGGGTCCAAAATAATGAGTGGATAAATTAATTTACATGGGTTAAACTTTGTGGAAGTGATGGTCAAGGAAAAGATCATCACAACACTCCTAGACATGGGTGTGACCCACAACTACATTACAATCTAGAAAGCCAAAGAGCTGGTCCTTTAGTCCTCTGGAGGCACAGAGCGGTTTAAGGTAGTGAATTCTCTAGCTCAATCTACTCTCAATTTTGTATGGGGTGTGGACGTCAAAGTCAGGGAGTGGAAGGGAAAGTTGGATCTATCCATGATCAATATGGATGATTTTGAGTTAGTACTAGGACAAGACTTTATTCGAAAGGGTAAAGTAACAAATTTTCCCCATCTTGAGACTCTTTTTAAGTTGGATCCAATGTAGATGTACATGGTGAAGATAGTGTAGAGGAGATAGACAAGAAAGATGCAAGTGTGTTTAGTGATGAGTATGTAGAAGGCTGTATGAAATAAGGTTGAACCCATGTTTTTGACAGTGCTTGTTGGTGGTTAGGATGATGAAGAGGGGCAATAGGTTCCTATTCCAGTAGAAGTGAAGAAGGTTCTTCATGAGTACCAAGACCGTATGCCCATCTAGTTGCCACCTTATTTGCCACAGAGAAGAGCCATTGACCATCGTATTGAGTTGGTTTTGGGTGGGCATCCTCCAGCAAGGACTCTATATTGGTTATCTAGGCATGAGATGGTTTAGTTGAAAATGTAGTTGGAAGAGTTGTTGACTACTGGTTATCTTCATCTGTCATGCTCCCCGTATGGAGTACCAATACTTTTTTAGAGGAAGGTTGATGTGTCACTTAGGCTTTATGTGGATTATAGAGCCTTAAACAAGTTAACCATCAAGAACCGGTATCCTCTACCCCTGATTGAGGATTGATTCGATTACCTATCTAGGGTGAAAGTCTTCACAAAGTTGGACTTGAGGTTGGGTTACTATCAAGTCAGAATTGCTCTAGGAGATGAAGAAAAAATGATAATTATCACTAGATATGGGTCATACAATTTTCTTGTGATGCCCTTTGGGTTGTACAATGCACCAGCTATGTTTTTTACTCTCATGAATAATGTATCAGGTTCCTTTTGGAAAAGTGTGTGGTCATCTAACTTGATGATATCTTGGTGTTTTCCAAGAACTAGGAAGAGCACAGGTTACATTTTGCAGAGGTTTTTAGGCTGTTGATGGAGCATGATTTGTTTGCGAAAAAGGAAAAGTGTTCATTTGCCCAAGAAGAAGTTCACTTCCTTGGACATGTGATTGGGGAAGGCAAGATCAGGCCTAACCCAAGGAAACTTGAAGCAATCAAGGATTGGGATCCACCCAGAGATGTACACAAAGTGCATCAATTTTTGGGTTTGGCAAACTACTACAAAAGGTTTCTTAGTCGATATTCGAAGCTTGCAAGTCCGTTGACCGAGTTGCTAAAGAAGTGAAGTGGGTATGGTCTGTAAAGTGTCAGGAGGTGTTTGAGATTTCGAAGAAGAAGCTGACTATATCACCTATTTTATCCTTGGTATACTTCTTTAAACCTTTTGAGGTGCATACAGATGCATCTGATTTTGTCATTGGTGGGGTGTTGTTCTAAGATAAACATCTAGTTGTGTTTGAGTCAAGGAAACTCAAGGATGTGGAAAGGAGATATCTAGTTCATGAGAAAGAGATGATGGCTCTGGTAGATTGTTTCAGAAGGTGGAGGCACTACTTGTTGGGTTCACACTTCATCATCAAGATAGGCAATGTGTCAAATTCTTTTTTTCTAACTCAAAGCAAGTTAACACCAAAGTAGGAAAGATGACATGACTTTCTTGCTAAGTTTGATATGGAAATCATGTATATTGTGGGCAAAGAGAATGTGGTTACAAATGCCCTCAGTAGAAAGCAACAGTCGGTAGTCATTGCAATAGCATTAGTTAGTCTAGTGTTTACTCAAGGAGAGAGTAAGGTAGAACTAATAGGGCAGTTGATGGAGAAGATTCGTGAAGGTTGGTTTCAGAATCCTCAAGCTACGACATTGGTAGAGACCATTGAGGGACAGACTTAGTTGGGTAGGAAAAATAAGTTCTGTATTTTAGATGGGATGTTGTGGTTTGCTGAGAGTTGGGTTTATGTTCTGAAGTGGGGGAGCTTGTACAAAGATTTGATAAAGGAGTGTTACAATTCTTTGTGGGCAGGCCACCCTAGGTAGAAACAAACTATGGCTCTTTAGGAAAGGGGCTTCTTCTGGCTGAAGATGAGCAAGGATGTGGACGAGTTTGTTCGTTCTTGCTTAATTTCCTAGTAAGATAAGCTTGAACATTGGTTGTCGAGAGGGCTTCTCCAACCTTTGCCCATTCTCGTAAGGCCTTGGGTGAACAAGAGTATGGATTTTATCACCATCTTACCTAGTGATGAAAATTCTAGCATCATGGTGATTGTTGATAGATTTTCCAAGTATGCCACCTTCATCACATGTAAGCAACCTTGTGGTGCAAAGGAGTTTGTAAGGTATTTCTTTCAGAATGTGGTGAAATATTGGGGTATTCCCTTTAGCATCATCTTAGATAAAGATGCTCATTTTACAAGTAACTTTGGGAAAGAGTTGTTTTGATTGGTGGGAACAAAGATTTTATTGTCCACGAGATATCATCCAGAAACTAATGGCCAGACAGAGTGGATCAATGTAGTGTTGGAGTCTTACTTGCAGTATTTTGTGTGGAGTGACTAGACAAATTGGCCAGATCTATTGGACATAGCATAATTCTATTACAATAGCCAAAAGAGTGAGTCAAGCAAGTACTCACTATTTGAACTCATGACAGGCCAACAACCTTTGTTCCCTCACACAGTGATTGTTGGATACTTTGAAAGGTGTCTGTCAGCCACAAAATACTTGAAGGATTGGCAAGAATGGTTTTATCTTACGAGGTTGCATTTGTTTAAAGTGGGAGACCGCATGAAGAAGTATGCAGCTCAATCTAGACAATCTATTGAGTTATTGGTGGGCAGTAAGATAATGATGAGGATGGAGCCAAAAGTGTTCAAAGCTCATCCTAGAACAATGAAGTCTTTAGTTTGTAAGTATGATGGACCATATGAAATTGTGGTTCACCTGGGCAAGGTTGCCTAGAAACTACAGTTACCAAAACACATGAAAGTGCATCTAGTGTTTCATGTGAGCCAGTTGAAGCCTTTTGTTGTGGATGAAGCTGATCCAGATCGGAGTCAACATAATCATTCTCTTGCGAACGTGATGGATAAGCTAGATTGATAGTTGGAGCAGATACTTGAGGTGAAGACAGTGGGTTTTGGTCACAGAAAGAGAAGGGATTTCCTTGTGCATTGGGTTGGTGGTACTTCAACAAGTTGGGAAAGGGAAGAGTCCCTTTAGAACTACAAGGATAAGGTCAGGGTGTTCTTAACTAGGAACAAGGGCCTTGGTCCCTTGACTCAAGCTTGAGTCTGAAGAGGGGACCTCCTCCAAGCAACATATGGTGGAGTCTTCAGTGCTGAGGATGTCACCAACTTTAAGTGGGGGAGTCTATAAGGGATGTATGACTTCGACATCCCTTAGTTACATTCACAAGCTATCAAGCGATTCAGTTGCCTTGTTTGTTTAGTGATTTGAGTGAGCGTAAGTTTGAACTAAGCAAGGTGTTATAAAGTGAAGTCAAGATTGCCTTGGTCCAAGTTAAGGGTGGGCAGTGGGTGTCTGCCTGTACTGGGTTTGTATAGGTGTGTCATAGACAGTTCTGTTGGTTTAAGTTTCATGAAGCAGGGACTGGGTTGTCCTAGGTAGAGAGTAGCCAAACCTTGGGAGGGGATTGTCCGTTGTAACAATTTGAGTAGTCGTCGAGCATTATCGGTTGTGCCCGACTCGGTGGTGTGTGTTGCTGGCTTGTTTATTGTACTTTGGACCGGATTGTCCTAAAAAGTAAATAAAATACATGTTTCTCCCAATTTTTCTTACATTGTGTGAATGCTCTTGTGGTTAGAGTAATTTCTTGTTCTTTGCAAGTGTTATGTTATAAACTTCCGCATTTAATCCGTTGAGTTACAAAGCATACCATCGTCTTGCGTGTGTGTGTTTTGTGCAGGTAAACACTAAAGGCGTAGTCCATAATTCTCACCAAGTTCTGTCGCAACGAAGGATTTGAGTGAAAGCAAGCAGTGCCGCATGGTTCCTAGCTTAGGCGAGCTGGCCCCGTGACATCCATCATGTCACATAATAGCTTGTATAAGTAATGGGTTTATATATATATGGCCATCTTAGAAACTCCTTAAAAGACCCCCAAAAAAACCACAATTAAGAGAGTTGTTTTTTGGGTAACAGAGTAAATCATGGCATACCTATCTATCCTTCTAACAGATCAGATTAGGCACTCACCATCACCGGATAGAATACAATAGAATTTGGCAGGCTAGATTTGGCAACAAAACAAATATTCACCATCACCAAATAAAATAGACTCCAGCATGGCATAGCATACCAGATTGGGCAATAGGAGGATATGCGCTTCCCAATCTAGAGACATATAGATGGCTACCCTCATGCTAGAGGTATTTATTAGTCCTTTTTTTCTGCATCTTCCAATGATTTGTAAATTGTATACGCAGACTTCCCTCCCCTCGCGCCTTCCCTGCTACCACTTGATAATAAACCTGAGACAGATTTAAACCAAACAGAAAATGACACCAAACAGGTTTACTACACGGCCATGCCAACATCTCTCTGATTTCTTAATAAATTATACTAGCTATTTCCTGGATAAGCTCATATTAACCACCAAATTTTTTATGATATGAAATGAACCATATTTAACTTAATTAAGTTCGGATTATGCCTAAGAGTCGCACAGAATAGAACATGAAAATAACTCAGCTAATAAATTGGAAATCTCGAAGAGTACATGCCTCCTAAATTCTTGTGAATCTATCTAGGAAGATAGATGTGGGTACAGGTGGATTGTGATAAGAAAGTTTTATGCATGAGATATCCAATTCAAAATGTGCTTCATTTTCTTTTAAAGTAACATAATCTAGGATAATTAAAGATACGCTTTAACTAAAACTCCTGTCTTTCTCTTAATTGACTCAAGGAATGCGCCTTAAGGTAAGGTAGGTATAGGGATATATATAATCATCTCCACTTAACTATCTTATAAGATCATGAGATTTATATCTTTAAATTTATAATCGGGATTCACTAGCTTAAAATAAAAAATATATAATATTATATGTTTTTTCAATTAATATATATATTTTAATTATATAATATTAATACATATTATATATAATGCATTATTCATTAATATATTATTATTTTATTATATATAAATGATATAATAAAATTATTATTATATAAATTTATTTATAAAATTAATCTATAATATTAATATAAATAAAGTATATTATAATAATAATAATATTTAACTATATATAATTAATAATGTTAATCTAAAATATACTATTATACATATTAATAATAGATATTATATAATATATTACATATTATATTATAAGATATTATTATAATATAACATACTATTATATTTACATCGGAGTTGTTTCTAATAGGGGAATAAACCTTAGATTCCTCCCCGCATCTTCCTAGATGTCAATCTGGTCTTAATCTGTGGATAGTGTTCATGAATAGATGTACAGACTACGTAAGCCGTCCACATGCGATTATCAAACTAACTTGTCGGCCAGCGTATGAGAGGCCAAACACATGCTTTCAGACCAAAAACTGCTACGAAAATGAATCATGCCATCTGAGCCAATGAAGTGAATAAATTACATGCCCCTAAATTCATCTTCAAATGCTCGCAGTAGCTTGGAGCACAAGCATCCATGTATTTTGTCCAGCAACTCTTCAAATGCAACAATAACTTATTATAATCTTAATGTCAAATTCAATCTTTTCATTTTAACTTTTGTGGCAACAGTAGCGGCTGTAAATTCTGTTTAAGAAAAAAATTAATTCGTTAAATTTAGGAGAGTTCATAGATTTCATAATTTAAACATATTAAACGAATTAATATGTGTATAAAACTGTTTTGAAAAATAATGATGGAAATTTGAAAACACTTTACAGACTCATCAATCTTAAACCCAAAAAAATAAAAACTAAATGAAACTTAACATGGATCCATACATCGACCCTTTTTCTGATCTACACTAATAAAGTGTTACATTTTCCATATAAAACATGTATTAGATTCTTAATATCTATGGCATAACATTGAAGTCATTTTGAATGTAATATTATGGAAGGATTGAAATTTGTGGTGTACTAGTGGAAAACTAGAGCTCTAATTTTGAAATTTTCAGTCACAGAGATTTGGCCACACTAATAAATAGAGATTCAGTATCCAGACTAAATGACATTCCTACTATCTCTAAGATAACATTTGTGTTTGCTAAAACAAAGAGTTTGTTGCTTTACAAATCTCATGCTTTTTCTTGGGTTTGAATCCAGCCACATGATCCGCATTGTAGATGAGTTGCTCTCTACCTGTAATGCATCTTAACAAAAAGGTACAACTATCAATTAGTTGGGCAATAACAATGACTGCCTTTAACACTTGGCTCCTTGGCCATTGACTGCCATTAGATTTTGACCGTAAGTCCTTTAAAATAGGTTTTTACTTAAATATGATATGGAAGTTAAGAAATAAAAATTATTTGTTGTGATTTGTTCTTTGAAAAAAAAGTTATATATATATATATATATATATATATATATATATATATATATAATTTAATTATTTTTAAAACATAAATTAATTTAAATGATTTATATTTTCAATTACGGTACAATAAAAAAAATATAATTAATATTAAATTATATAATAATAAAATTGTATATATAATTAATATTATATATTTATATAAAAATTATATATAATTTAATAATATAATATACTTTATTCTAATTTAGTATATTATAATTATATGTAAATATAAATGATATAAATTATATATATATATATATATATATATATATATATATATATATATATATATATATAATACAATATATTTTTAATAATATAAATATATTAATATTATATACACATTCCACAAATTACCTGACACATTTAATCCTCATCCTAATAACTGCATCCAAGATATTTGATGGAAATAGAAGTTATTCTACAATCAAACCAATCCCCTGATTATAAAGATTATAAATATTAAAGACATGATAGGATTGGAACAATGTGCATTCAATTTTTATTTTTGATAAAAGTTAAATACTTTTGACACCATTGACACTAACACACACTTTCATTAATATACAACCAAAAAACTTTTTTTTTAAATAAGTTATGGAATCTATCTTATGGTTTTCATGTTGGTTAAAGTGAATATTGAAGTTTTTGCAAAGTGAATTGCATGTGGATGCATAAGGGGATAGCGTTGGTGATACAATGTCAATGTCATGGAGGAGGAGTCACAAGTTAAGAGAAAAGGTGGTAAATTGATGATCGATCCTAGGTGGCAAGTAGGCTTGGTAGGTTTAATTCTCATGCATTATGGGGTGCCCACATCATATGGTTAAAAGGGAAATATAATCAAATAATATAAACAAGTATATATTGTATATGGAGACAGACCAATCAGGAGCTGAATCAACATGTAATGCTTTAGTCCATGATTACTTACATTCCTCGTGGAAATATATAGTATCTTTTCCCAATCTCTATGGTAAAATTGAAACTCCCTAAGAGTTTTTAGTTTGTAAGATTTGTAACTTGTATCAAAACCATATACGTAAATGAAATTATCAAGACAATGATGCTAAGGCCGAATTTATATATCTTGCATTGGTACATATACCATTATAACAATACATATAAATGAAATTAAGACCATGATGATGATGCACTGGTACTCTATCTACTTCCAACCCAAACTTTTGTATAACATTAGAGGATAGGTGCCCTTCCTTTATTAAAGCTAAAAATCCCTTGGTTTTGATCAGGGGACATCTATATGCATTGATTAAAAAGCCCAACTATGAGTGATAGGGTTTTTTCTTAGTGATTGTAATATAGTAATTATTATTTTTACATATGGAATTTAAATAATGATTCAATAGTTGTCTTAACCTCAAGGGCTCATTGTTCTTTCCTAATTCATGTTTACTGTGTTAATTATAAATGTATCTCATAACAAAGTTAATTTGTTCATGTATTATTTTCCAATGGTCTCCCTCTATTCTTTAATCAAGATGGCTTTTATCTTTTTCCATGATTTGCCAAGGCAAATCATATGTTCTTGATGGGATTTGGATAAGCATTTGAAGTGGACATGGATACATACAATTAATATCAAGATTGAGGTTGGAAATGTTCAAACTGTTTGTGATTATTTCTCCCACCCATCCATTGGGTGATTAAACATGGTCTGATGTGGTTGATGGAGAATCATTTTCATACTATACATAAGCATGATTTGTGCTAATAATCATCAAAATTCCAATTTCAAACCTTCATGTGAAATATGTCATCTAAATTTTGTGATGAATTGCATTTGTGTCATGTAAATTGCATTTAGAATCTACATGATTTGAACCTATAATAAAGGGATAACTTATAAGTTTATGGATTCTTTGATTAGATGTTTTCTATCATGATAGATTTCAAGTCACATACAATTACTCTCAAAAAATTTTGAACTAATGAATCAAATAGAACAAACCTTGACCACATAATATTTGCTTATGTTTTATTAGTATGTAATAAAAATTGATCAATATGTATGAATAGTTAAACTTCTTCAACATTCACTTCTAATGCTTTCAATCACTATTTCAAACATACTGATGACTTTGCAAGTGTAATCACCACTCCTATGGTGGATGTTGAGATGGATAAAGTTGAGCATACTCACCCAGAATGTTAGACAAATAATTAGATGGTGGTAGTTGAGTATGATTTTAATAACATCAATTCAAAGTATTCTACATCTCTTGATGCCAATAGAATTATCTTGAAAAGTGACTACAGCATAAAAGGATTTTTTTGTATTACATTTTTAATCCCATCATCAAAGGATGGAAGGTATATCGATCAAGATCTGAATGGACATGTAAGGCTTTTGTCTAGGTGATCACTTACTTTCTTTGTGGATCAAAGCCACAAAGTGTATGCCATATTGATGCATAAGGTGGCGTAACTCATAATATAATTTGGATGTCACGATAGAGGAGTTACCAGTTGAAATAACTTGTCCCAGGTGGTAGGGAGGGTTGGTAGGTTTAAGGGTCATGCATAAGGGTTTTCCCACATCCTACACTTAAAAGGGGAATAAATTATACAAATCGTAAGTGTTTACCAATTCTCCCTATTACTTGGGAATGATCACCCATTGCATGACATTTACATTCTAGCACGAGTAATGCCCCCTTATGCATCTATGTGGCACATACTTTACAAAATATTCAGCACTCACTTTAACTGCAATGAAAGAAACCAGATCAAACATCACTCTATTGTTGACTTTATCCACACATCAGACATCAATTATTTTTGTAACTGAACATAAACTAGTCAATAAAATATTCTACCACCATGAAAGATACAAATAACTACCCTAGAGTTAGGGCATGTGTGTGATATGGGTCCTCTAGTGTATTATATCACATCTTGATCGAAACAAAGGGAGTTATAGTTTTGACATAGAGATTAGGCTAAGATGCTATCTATTTCCATAAATAATGTAATACATTGAAGCTAAAATATTACATGGTGATTCAAATCCTAATTATTCCACCCCTACAATTACACACTATCTCTTTCCATGAATAATGCAAGCCATTATAGGCTAAAATATTACATGGTGATTCATACCCTGATTAGTCCACCCCTAAAATTAATTTACAAAAACTTATTTTACCATTTAAACACATTTTGATAGAGCATGAAAGTGGTGTAATATTTCAAGGTGAACTAACTGATGATGGTGAGATGAAATGGCAAGTTAGTATTCATGGGTTTAAAGTGAGGTCTAACAATTGATTTATGGTCTTTTGATTTACAAAACCACTCTTACCTATATATATATATATATATATATTATAAAACTATCAAAATTATGAAAATAAATCTACTTATGGAAGATGGTTAATTAGCAAAAAGGTGTAGCACATCAAATGAACTTGTACTTTATTGATACTCGAGAATTGATTACACTTATATATAGAATTTAGATGGCAAACATAAAACATATGCTAAAAAAGTAGACAAGGAAATAAATCTATTTATTTGTTTCACCAGTTGTGAGAAAAGGTGGTCAATTGGTAATCGATCACTCCTAGTAGGGAGAGTTAATAGGTTTAATTATCAAGTGTCAAAGGACATCCACATCATACACGTAAAATTGGGATATGCTCCATAAAAAAATTAAAAACATACCAAAAATATCTTGAAATTTAAATATACATTTCTCTCGACGTTACTGACACCTTAGGGGCAACTGCTAATATAAATATCATGCATTATAGTGAGGATTAGAAAGGATTTATTTATGGGATTTATTTGTGTTGAAAATATTTAAATTTATGGTTTATTTCTTACCACATATTGTAAAGGGTCTTAAATTATGAAAAAAAGTTTTATCACTTTCTAGTTGGCTTTATGTATAGATAAATGAAAATCCCAAACAATGCAATCCAAACATTGTATCTGGAAAAAAAAATCTTTGTTAAGAACATGAATTTTATCACTACATTCATAAGCTTAAGTGGCATAATACAAGATTTATTTCTATTCTAACTCAAATGGAACATTTTGTGTATGTGACACAAGCCTTAACAAACTCATCATTTATTTTTAAATAGTAACTTATATATCATGTCAAAAAATGGGGTGATTAGGGGTTTATTTTTAATATAATACTTAGGGTGATCTTGGATGATGTAAAAAAATTATATATATCCACATTTTATTTTGGGCCACATTTATTAATTACATGGATTTCTTCTTATAGCCTATTATAATTTATAATATATACAATTCATGTGTTATAAATAAATATTATAAATGTTGGTAAGCTTAACCACATAGTATGGCTAAGATGACTATTTCAAAAAAATTATGGGTTACAAATTAATATTACAAGTGTTGGGATACTTACTCACATGGTCTACATTATACCGGATGAAAAATAAAGTGCTTGCATATGAGTTTTTGAGTGCTTGCATTTAGGCCCTCAGGACATAATAGCATGAGTGACTTCATCATACGTTCTTGGACACACCATTATGTTCTCTTCATTCTTGTGGTTTTCAAACTCGGATTAAATACATACAAAATTTTCCTAAATTGATTTGTTTTGCACAATGAAGGCTTCACTAAAACTTAAAATCATGAAATCATGATACATGGCATCAAATAATGCATTCAAGAAGTTTCATTGGAAATGGTCCTCCTATGTAACCATTTTATCTTGATAAGATTCTATAATTTTTTTCTAGCTTAAATTTACATTTGCTTTAGATCACCTACTCTCATAGATATAAGAAACATTTTCAATCACAAAGTGTATAATATAATGTTGCTCCAGCAAAAATAATCACATCTATATAGCCATTATGACAATATATCATCGATCTACATATTTAACTCATCTTGAGATAAATCCTCATAACTTAATAGTTTACTATTTTAATATAATGTGCCTGTGTTATGATTTGATTTTAAATTACATCTGTATACACACAAGTTAGAGAATTAAATAGAAATCAGAAAATAAGACTATTATCTACTATAATCATGATTATACTTCTAATTAAGCATAAACAAAAATAATGCAAATGTTATACCTTACCTACCAATAAATCTCCTATCTTTTTATGTAGATTGTAATTGAATTGTGGTTGATTTAGCTAGAGATGCATAAATATTTCAATAACATATCCCTTTGGTAATTAATGATTTGGCTTGATGAATATGTTGATGGATTTATTATTTTGATCTCAATGAGGTATAAATTTATTAGGTTATGTGAACTTGTTGAAAATAATGGAGTGTGGTTCAATTTATATTTTTTATAGATGAAAATGGACTATTGGATCTAATTCAAGATCAAGCCCTAAATTTGAGTAAAACTCTTCATTGAATGAAGGGAGTTGAGGATCAAATATGGGGTGTTGAAGATGTAAGGCTTTATGATTATGAAGAGTGGCATGATTTTCAATTTTTCCCTTATCATTGGGATTTGTTAATTACATTATATTTTGGATGATTGACTTGGGATTTGAGTTGATTCAATGATTTGTTTATTTAATTATTTTTTTTTGTTATTTGAGGATTTTATATTTCTATGCATTTTCTCATAAGCATTAATCAAAAACCTAATATGATTAGTTAGTTAATTAATAAAAAATGTATTCTATGGGTTTGGACAAGGTTTAAGTGCAATATAATTATTTGATTGAGGGAGATGGTCAAATAGTGATGGGTTAGGCTAGGGATGTTGAAAATGAGATTAGGGTTGATTAGTGATAAGATAATGGGTCAGATTAGGGTTATGTGATGAATTAGGATAAAATAGGGATGTGATAGTAGAATTATGGTTGTGATAGTGTCATAATGAGGATTAGGGAATAACATATAATTATGACACAAAGTTGGTGAAATTGGCAAGTCTAATTTTTTTTTCATCCTTAAAAGGACGTTATGATGAGAATAAGTGGTAGATTTTCAAAGAATGTATAAAAATAAAAAATGAGTGTGGTATGATGCCTAGATTAATGCTTAATGAATATTAGGTGATTTTATGCCCCCTTGAAAGGGTGTGTAGGAGTGATAAACATAGATGGGCTCTCACAATGAGAATCAAATATCTCAAATGGATGAATCAGGGTGATAATAGAGGGATGGGGTATGAAGAAATAGGGGTTGGGACTTATAGGAGATCATGCCTCATGAGAGATCACATGTATGTTGATTATTATGGATATAAATGTTATGGGTAGATGAGATGTTGACTCACTTGAGCTAAGGCTTGAATGCTTTTATGGGTTTGAATTCCACCCAAGAAATAATATATTTGAGGGGTTTGGATTGGGAGCTATAAATATTGGTGAATATGTAAGGTTTGATGTGACCTAATCAATAATACATGCAAGGGAAAGAATGAGAATGATATATCCCAAGAAAATGAAGGGCATATATTTGATGGATTGTTGGTTGGTGTGTAACCATATGTTAAGAAGTTAATTGATTTCATGAATTGATGATGTAATGATAAATGTTCATGTCAATATATATCAAGGATTTCAAATGTTGATGGGAATGGGTTATTATTCTTACATGAAATTTCCAAATGTTTGATAAACCTTTTTTTTGATATAACATATGGTAGGATGACCCATGATATGGAAAAACCATGATGAAATGGTTCCAAATACAAAAGTACTTATACAGGTGTAGAAACACTAAACAAACAAACCAAAAAAAAAAAACACAAATAAATAACCAATAAAAAGAACACACAAATAAAAAATCAAATTTGTTGTCCCTTATCATGTTAAAAATATAGGGTTTGGTGACCAATGAGATTGATCGATTTGATGTGCCATAGGAAATGGTATATGCAAGTGGTTTGGATTGGGAAAGATATTTCTCAAAAAATATTCAAGCTATGATGTGGGAATGATATATCCTGATGAAACTACAAGTTTTGATTTGGGAGTGATGTGTCCTGATGAAGCCGTTATTAATTTTTTTGAAACATGGATTTTAAAAGGATTAAGGATAAGACAACTAGATTTAGAATTTGTTTGCCTTCAAATTATTTGCCTAGATGTTTTTGGGTTTTATAATATTTTAGATTTTTTAGATTATCTAATTTTTGAATGATTTTATATTTTATGATATTTTTTACATTTTGCAAATTTTCTTTTATTTTATAATTGGGACAAGGCAACGAGAAAATAGAAAACTAACTCTAGCATCAAGGATGGAAACATAAAGTGGATGAAAGTAAAAAGGGATTTAGGTTGGGATATTTAAGGACTATATCATGTGAGAACTATGTGCCCCAGTCATCAAAGTAACATTCTGAGGATATACCAAAATGTTATTGAAATATGTCTAAATATTTACTATATGTCTTCATCAAGGTCAAAGGCAGGGTGAAGGATGGGTATGATGGCATGGGGACAAGGATGATTCTAAATAGTGAGGGTTGATTTGATAGGTATGGAAAGGATGATAAGGATGTTAAATATGGATGTATGGAGTGGATCTACCCTTAATTATAGGGTTTTTTAGAAAATTGATTATGTTTGATGCTAAAAATAAGTTTTCATCACAGTAATTTTACAAGGCACCATAAGAATAGTTTTCACCTTGGAAAATTTTAATCTTTCTTTTTTCCTAATATTTTAATTTTTTTTTACAAAAACATATGAACCTTCAATAAAGTGATCTAGAGATATCTAAAATAACCTCATTGATTATTAGATCAGTTTATTCTAAACTCCTTAACTAGACTTCTCATAGCCCCTATGAGATAAAGAGTACCACCATGGAGGGTAAAGTGGTATGACTGTTGGATTGCGGTTTTTAGTTTATTATGTGAAGGATTTGAAGTGACATTATTTTCATGGAGATATGTGTAGGTCTTTGAAATCCAAATAGGATTGGGACAAATAACCTCACATACCCTTGGCCATTCAAAAATGTCTGTGATGAAAGCTATTTATTCTATGGATTGGGAATAGTTGTGAATTGAATAATTTTAGTTTTATGTTCTATTATAATAATGTCTTATATAAATGATGTGGAATTTTATTGTACCTTTACTAACCCAATGAGGATATTGAGTTCCTCATTTGGTAGTGCTGTGGAATGGTTTTCACTAATATAATTGCTTTGTGATTTAACTTTTTTTTAGAATAATGGTGTTTTATTCCCATTTTAGTTAAGGGACTAGATTAATAAACTAGTAAATAATATTGCAATAACTACAGTCCCAATTTGTATATTTTATTTATCTTTTTTACCTTTCTAAAAATTAAAAAAAATTAGGAGAAATATAACTTAGCATAAAATAGGTCAATACAGTTGTTGCAGGGTTTAAAACTGGTTGTGTAGGACTAGAACAATGTCACAAATCAATATCTGGCTTTCATTTAGTGAAAGGATAGGACCACCAAAAACATGACACCCTAGGGTCTAATGTTGTTGTCCTATTCTATCATTTTTGTCCAAACTACTTATAGAGACTTGATTTTTTTGTGTTCTTTATACTATTCTTGTGTGAGCCTGCTTGTGAAATTTTGAGTGCAGAATGTCGACAGAGCTCATTGTAAATTTATTTTAATCTTTAAACCCTAACCCTTCATCATGTTTGATAAATAGGATTTGAATTACTTGAAATGGGGGGGGGGGGGGGGGGGGTTAGTGTGTGTAAGATGCGCTAAACATGTGATCCACACCCCTTGTGTGGACACACTGCCTACATACCAATACTTTGAAGAGGGATCAAGCCATATGTAGTTCTTCCACTTGATGTGCTTTGTGAAATAGTGTAATGATAATGCAAAAATGATAATTTGATAGTGCTTGTAGTGGCTAGGGATTGGTGTGAGAATTTTAATATGTCTGTAGCTGTGTTGGGTGATTGTATGTAAATAATAGGAAACTTTGCCTTAGTGTTTGTAGCTATGTTGGGTGATTACTTTGCCTTACTTGTTTGTATTGTATGTAAATAATAGGAAACTTTGCCTTAGTGGTATATGTATCTGTATCATAATCCATGAACTTTAATATGTTTGTAGCTGTGTTGGGTGAGAATTTTAGATTGCACAATTGGAAACTTCACAATTGGCACAATTACTACCCTTTGTAAATGAACTTTAGATGGGATTTTATAGAGAAAATTAGTCATGGGTTAAATTTATTCATTATAGGTCGACATGATGAAGGATAGGAATCAGATGGAAATGACCCTTTAGGCTAAAAATGTGATTGGACAGGAGCACCAAAAATGGAACACCCTAGGGTCTGGTACTATAGTCCAAGTATGGTTCTCTTATCCTATAGGATCATGATCAAGGGGATAGAATTGACCTCAGAATTAGAGTCTAGCTAAGCTAAAATTACCATCTAGAAGGCTACAAATGATTGATAATGAGCAAAAAGGTGTCTAGAAGGGTCACAAGAGCATGAAAGAAGGACCTATGGCTTGGGTATCACAAGCTACACTCAACTTATCAATTTAGAAATTTTATATGACTACATTTTCTCCCCCTTTATTTTAGTGATATAATAAAGTGAAATACTAGGATAAAGGAAAAGTAGAAAATGTACCTGAACTTACCTATAAGGGTGAAGCCCATGAAGATGTGTGATGTTGAGTGTGTGTAGAGGGAGCACATTTTTAAGTGAAAATTTGTTATGCTATTGACTGATGACAGATAATGTTGGGTATGTGTTGAACCAAAAGTAATATCACAAACAGAGCTGAGTGCATAATTTCTCAAGAGTGGCTCAAGAATGTGAAGGCTAGCCCTTTGGCTCTATCATTGCCCATTAAGTGAAGCTATGTGATCATGCATGTGTTAATATATGTTTATAATATGTGTCCAATCCCTCTAAGTAGGTGGATAAAGAATACAAAGGCTAGCTAGTCCTTTGGCTCCATCGTGTTAGGTTGTGGAGCTAAAAGCTTCAACCTATGCAAACACAGAGGAGGTTGCCAAAGAGTTGTTGAGTTCCAGGAAGACTGACGTCGGCAGGGTCTTGTGCAGAGGGCAACCAACATCAGCACGTGTGAGCTGAAGGCAACTGAAAATGGCAGAAGTCGGCTAACATCGGCAACATCCAGGCAGATAGGGACCGATGTCAGTCGCCTGTGTGGTTCCAAAACTGCCAGTTCACAGACAGTTCATTAACGAACTAAGTGTTTGCATGCTAAGGGCTAATTATAGTCTCAAGCTGCATTTTTTATTATTGTAATTGTATGTCTAATTTATGTATGCATGGGATCTATATAATAGACTCATGGGCTATATTGTAATCAAGCATCTAAGAATCTAAGAATCAAGGATTCAAGGAAGAGATTCTTCAGAAAGGAAGGCAAGGAAGTTCCTTCCACAAGTGTAAGATCACAGAAGATCTACATGGTAATTTTGGTCTATTGAATTGCAGGTTGCAGGTTCATGGGAGATCAACTTGAAGTACTTTAGAGTGCTTGGTGTACCGACAGGGTTATTACTGTTCAGTTGGAGGTGAACACCAATTTTGTGTATGAGTTGGTTGTTGGGACCGTTTTGGTAAGAGAGTGGACTCTTGATTGAGAATAGCTGAACACTTGAGGTGTGGGAATCCTCTGAGAGGTGTGGAGAAGAAGTGGCATCTTCTTTATTGTATTTTCTTTCTGTATGAGTATTAATACAAGTGTGTGTATTGTCTCTCATATTCTGTGCTATGTGTGAATTCTAGTTACTTATTCAATCTAGTATAATTCTGTGTTTAGTTGCTTATACAAGGTAATCATATTGTGCTCTCTTATTGGTTAGCAAGATCCTGACAAGTGGAATCAAAACCGTTTGTTGTTATAGTGATTCCCTGACAAGTGGTATCAGAGCATTGGTTGCAGGTTCTAAAGCTTGATACCAACAAGTGCTATCAGAGCTTTTTGGTTGGGTTTACTAACAGGTTGGTTGAGATCTAGTTAGTGTGTTGATTACAGGTTACTCATAGGTGTTTTTGTTTGAGTGGGAGTATAGCAATGGCAGATGTAAGTAGACTATGAATGGAGAAGTTTAATGGCAAGAACTACCAAGTATGGCGGCTACAAATAGAAGATTGTCTGTATCAAAAAGATTTTTACTTACCGTTGGGTGGGGTTGCATGCAAGCCCACAGATATGAAAGATGAAGAATGGAACATTCTTGATCGGAAGGCTCTGGGATCTGTAAGATTGATTCTTGCATCGTCTTTGATTTCAAACTTATCACAGTGTAAGACAATGGTAGAGTTGATGGAATCTTTGACAGATTTATATGAAAAGCCCTCTGCTTCAAATAAGGTATTTCTTATGAAGCAACTATTTAATTTGCAAATGTTGGATGATGGATCTGTACAAGTCATCTTAGTGATTTCCATGGTTTGGTAAACTAGTTAAGTTCAGCCAATATTGATTTTGATGATGAAATTAAGGCTCTCTTAATCTTGTGCTCATTACCTGAAAGCTGGGAGAGTTTGGTAATGGCAGTTAGCAATACTGCGTCTGCTTCAAAAATCTTAAAAGTGGATGATGTTGTGAGTGTGATCTTAAATGAAGAGATACGCAGGAAAAGCACAGGTGAATCATCAGGGATTGCTTTGAGTGTTGAAGGAAGAGGAAGGCAAAGAGAAAAGATGGAGCAAGGGAGATCAAAGTCGAAGATAGGCAGGAGATCCAAATCTAGGTATGGCAAAAAAACCTGCTGGAAGTGTGGCAAGCAAGGACACCTAAAAAGAGATTGTAAATCGCTTGTAGATCAGCATGAAGGACATGAAGAAGAAGTAGATGTTGCAGAATATGTTGCACAGGATGCTCTAGTATGTTCTTTGGATAAAGTAGAATCTTGGATTTTAGATTCTAGTGATTCTTGTCATGTATCCCCAAATAGGGAATTTTTTCATGAGTATGTCCAGGGAGACTTTGGAGAAATTTATTTAGGGGATGGTAAGCCTTGTCAAATGGTTGGCAAAGGGAAAGTGAAGCTGAAATTGCAGACAGGCAACATATGGGTATTGAAAGAGGTCATGCATGTCCCAGTCCTGGAGCAGAGTTTGATTTCTATAGGAAGATTGGGTGATGAGGGTTGCACAATAACTCTCACAGTAGATTCTTGGAAAGTTTCCAAGGGTGCACTTGTTGTAGCTAGAGGTAAGAAAGTAGGTATGCTTTATCTATCTACTTGTATTACTGATTCTCTTTCTAGGTTATCTACTTCAGCTGTAGATTCAGAGCTGTGGCTTAATAGGCTTGGTCACATGGATAATAAGGAGATGCTTGTTCTTGAGTCAAAGGGTATGCTTTCAGATGTGAAGAGCATGGATCGAGATTTATGTATGTAGAAGAAGAAAGTTACATTTCTTGAGAAATCTGATGTTAGTGACAAGAACAGGAAAGCTTTGGTTTTCAAGGAGAAGATGATGGACAGGTATCAGTCAAAGGGGCTGAGGAATTCTGAGCAGAGCAAAGGTGACTTGGACAAGGTTTTGTTCCAAAAAGAGCTCGTGAGAAAAAGTCATTTCTCACAAGTAAAACACAGAGACCGACGACAGTTAGAAAATTGGCGGCGGCATCCAGACAGGGACCAGCGTCGGCTATGTGCAGACTGACTTCGGTGACTCAGGACAGATATCTACCAGTGTCAGCCAAGGGGAACCAACGTCGACAAGGAGGCAGTCACATGAAACTGATGTCGGTCGGGTGTAGACTGAGACGTGACTGGCTTCGGTCACTAAGACAGATTTTGGGTGGACAACACACTGTCAAGGAGTCTCAAGCACCCATAAGGAGGATTGAAGTGGTAAGTAAGCCTCATATTCATCATTTCCCTTCTTTACACTACTTGTTGCTCACTGATGGTCAAGAACTAGGAAGTTGTTAAAGAAGTAGAACAGGTAGATCTAGAAAATAGTGGGAGCTAGGCATGGATGAGGAATGTGATTCCTTGGATGAGAACCAAACAGGTGTTGTTGGTGGAGTTTCCAGCTGGGTTGAGCACTGAGAGATGAATGGATGTTCAAGATAAATAAGAGCGGGAATGGATACGTGAGACAGAAGGCCAAGGTGTATGGTCTTGAGGTAGCTGCAGAACAGTGGTACAAGTTTTGACAGGTGGATGACAAAGCATGGCTTTAGTCAATGTCAGGGTAACTACTGTGGTACTCTTTACCAGGTGGATGATGAGTCATGACATCATCTTCTTATTATATGTTGTATGTTTGCTTGTTGTAGGGTTACACATGTAGGGTTGCTAAGCTAAGGTAAAGTTAGTTCACGTGGAGTGTCATGAGGAATTTGGAGCAGAAAAATTCTTTGGCATAAGTGTGTTCTAGGGGCATGGAAGATCACAGGTTGATTCTGTCTCAAGATGATTGTGAGACTGATGAGCACGCCGATGGTTGGACAGTTCACAGAACAGGGTCCTGATTCACATAATGAGGTTAAGTGCATGGTATGTACTGGACCTGAGTTTTCCCAAGTAGTGGGAGTTGTCACAAGTTTGGAGTCAATCTAGGAAAGAAGAACTGAAGGGTAGTTCAGTGGATTATTAGGTATATGAGAAGGACCAGCAGCAGGTGCACTTGCTATGCAGGGTCAGTTTCTTTTCTACATGGTTTGTAGATGCGGATGTGGCAGGTGATTTGGATGACGAAGGTTCACCACAGGTGTTGTGGTGGTTGGTCTTCAAGGTTGAACTTGAAGAGGGATACAAGTCAGGATACAGATTAGATGGAGTACAGGTACAATTGCAGCCATTTATCTCCAAATGGGAGATTGTTAGGTTGTGGAGCTAAAAGCTTCAACCTATGCAAACATAGAGGAGGTTGCCAAAGAGTTGTTGAGTTCTAAGAAGACTGACATCGGCAGGGTCTTGTACAGAAGGCAACTGACATCGACACGTGTGAGCTGAAGGCAATCGATGATGGCAGAAGTCAGTCGACGTTAGCAACATCCAAGTAGACAGGGACCGACGTCGGTCGCCTGTGTGGTTCCAAAATTGCCAGTTCACGGATAGTTCGTTAATGAACCAAGTGTTTGCATGCTAAGGGCTAATTATAGTCTCGAGCTGCGTTTCTAATTATTGTAATTGGATGTCTAATTTATGTATGCATGGGATCTATATAATAGACTCATGGGATGTATTGTAATTAAGCATCTAAGAATCTAAGAATCAAGGATTCAAGGAAGATATTCTTCAAAAAGGAAGGCAAGGAAGTTCCTTCCACAAGTGTAAGATCACAGAAGATCTACATGGTAAGTTTGGTCTGTTGAATTGCAAGGTGCAGGTTCATGGGAGATCAACTTGAAGTACTTTAGAGTGCTTGGTGTACCGACAGGGTTATTACTGTTCAGTTGGAGGTGAACACCAATTCTGTGTATGAGTTGGTTGTTGGGACCGTTTTGGTAAGAGAGTGGACTCTTGATTGAGAATAGCTGAACACTTGAGGTGTGGGAATCCTCTGAGAGGTGTGGAGAAGTGGCATCTTATTTATTGTATTTTATTTCTGTATGAGTATTAATACAAGTGTGTGTATTGTCTCTCATATTCTGTGCTATGTGTGAATTCTAGTTACTTATTCAATCTGGTATAATTCCATGTTTAGTTGCTTATACAAGGTAATCATATTGTGCTCTCCTATTGGTGAGCAAGATCCTGACAAGTGGAATCAGAACTGTTTGTTGTTCTAGTGATTCCCTGACACATCGTTGCCCATTAAGTGAAGCTATGAGTTGATACCGGTATGAATGTGTGTTGTATGGATGGCTCCTGAAGCCCATGAATGATATTTAATATGACAAGGTGATATGGGTAACTGAATGTGTACTAGAAACTAGGTTAATCTTGGCCACTTTGAGAGGTGGAGATTAGGCTTGTATGAAAGTTGCTCTGAAACTAAGAACTAGGCTTATGTGTAAGCCACTTGAGAATGATGCCAACCACTTGCGGATAAAATAAGGCATGTAACTACTAAGAATGCTTAAATAATGTAATGAACTTAGAAATAAAAGAAGGAAAATATGCATCCACATTGGCCCCAATCACTGGTATCTGTAACATGGATTATGATCTAGAAGTTATACCAATTGTGCAATCTAAAATTGGAAGTAAGATCCATCATGTCATGCATCATTCCCCCTATATCTAGATTCTCTAGGAAAAACTATAGTAAAATTGTTTATTCTAAATTGTATTGTTGCTGACAAGACTATAACTTAAATTACCTTTTTGTCTGTTTCTTAAAAATTTAGATTTTTTTATTGTTTAGACAAAATCACCAAAAATAGGACACCTTAGTGTTTGATGCTGTAGTCCAAGTCTGACACAATTTTATTTTGTTATTTTTATGATTGTTTTATATTAATAATTATTTTCTTGGTCTTCTTTGCCTAGTTTTGGTTTTGGTTATTATTCTAAGTGTTCTACAAACTAATTTTTTGACAGATAGGAGGCTTTGATCTCTATGAAAAAACTCCTATTTATTTCCCCCTCTTCTGAGGGTAGGAATGAAGACCTTGCAATGACTACCCTTAGAAGAAAGAGCCCTAAAAATGTGTTATGTTGTGAAATACATGATATATCAATGATAATCAGAAAGATGTCTCAAAATATATCATGGTTTGTATTGGAGATCGTTAGATCAATAGGGGTATGCCTAGATATATGTAATAATGTAAAAATATGTGATTATACTAAATTGAAACTAGAAATGTCAATTTTTAATTATTATTTGTTAGTTATCAAGGAGGGATGGAGCATGATGTCCATCATGACATCCAAAAAAATAAGATAATACATGATGTGAATTATGGCATTACAAATAATGAGAAGCAAACAAGCAATAAGCACACAAAGCAAGAAGCATACAAGAGTGGCCAAGGGGCTAAGCAAACAAGGGACATAGGCACATGTCACTCAAACTATAAAAGCAAGCATATAAAGCATGTTCAAATTCCTACATACACATTTAATTGAAAACAAGCAAGGTTGGCATGAGGGCCACAAGCACATAAACGGACACAAGCAAAGGACATTGGCAAATGTCCTAAGGCACACATAAGAAATAAAATAAGAATTGAGAAATAAAATGACATACAGATACGTAAATCAAGGAAGGAAATCATGTAAATGCTGAAAATACTATCACATCTAACTAATCAAAACAATAAGTGAAAGTATGCAAAACATGTAGTACAAGACTAGGTAGATGTTAAAAAATACACATGTGCTATACTAGTGAGTGTCGATAGAATAATCTTTGTAAGCTAGTAATTAATATACATAAACATGATAAGAATAATGTGTGGTGTAGGAATGACATAACTTGGATGGTGTAGTCATGTAGAAGATGCCTCTAGTGGGTAGATATATCGATGTATGTCTCGAATGTAGATGTAGGATGCCCCCTCAATAGGTAGAGTGAAGCAATCAAGGATCTGGGTCTCACTACACACACAATGGCAATGTAGATAAATTTACATACAATATCATAAAATAATAAAATGTAAGTCTAGTATGGTAGTAAAAATGTAAAGCATGGATAATGCATACAATTGGAATGTTTTTGGTGTTTTTGATTTATTTGGATGTTTTTGGTATTTTGATTTATTTGAATGTTTTTATATTTTGAAATGTTATATTATTTTTGATATTTTTGAAATAAGCTATGTACAATCAATCTTAAGGAGACTATGTAAAAGAAATTAAAAATAAGCTATGTATAAACAATTTGAGAAATTATGTACAAGCAAGCTAAGAAATTATGTACAAGAAAGACTGAGAAAAAATGTTACTAACTGATAAGTCTCATAAGAGACTTCCTATCATGGTGTCCTATATCAAACAAAGGAATCGTGTATGATTTTGAAGCATAGGGGAATGGCTACGAATACAACTCTGAATATTTGGGTTCATGGTTGGTATCTTGGAAACCATAATAACTTATATTATTCCACTCATCATTATCATCTTGATTTTGAACCAATAGAATGATAGTGTTGAATTTTAGTGTATCTATATCTTTTCCTTTGATAAATTTTGTCTTTGAATGATATACCTTAGGATGTTCAATTAATCCCAAACCTTAATGACAAACATTATTAATTGCTGGAATAGGAGTTGTGATGCCTTGAGCATGCTTGACTAACCCTTGATCTTGATAATCAAACTATTATAGATATTTTTGACCAAATCCATACTACTTTGAAGGTTGAGCCTCATTTTGGAGAGGTATCTTTGCATATTTTTCATGCTTTACCTTTGTAGTACTATTTTTTGTTCTAATTTTCCTTTTTGATTGTTTTGTTGTTTTGAGTTATGCTTTAGTAACCATTTTTGTATTGTTTCTAAATTTGATTTGTGAATGTGTTCTTGTGTCATTGTGGATTTATTCACTAATTTACCTTGTATAGGGTCCTCATTAGAAACTCTCTATTGTATATGTTTTTTCAATGCCAAACATGAATCTATGTAATGCCCTTGCATTCTATGATATGCAAAATAATATATGGATGTTCTCACTGGATGTAGATGAGGTAGTTTGATCAACTTAGATTTAATAATTTCCCTTACTACCTCATTTTAACTCTTATTTTATCATTGAATGCTTTTTCAATCACTAGTTGTAGATTTAATTTATTGTGATTTCTTGTTTTGATATGTAACAGTACTTGCATCCATTTGACTAGGTGAAGGTGCATGTACATGATTGACACTAAGGTGCCTTTGAGGCTTTTGTATTATAATTTGATTTTTCAATGTTGTGATCCTTTCATGTAATAGGTGATTCTACATTTGTAAATTTGAAATTAACTTGCTCATACTGGTGATTTGATCCCTTAGAATCTTATAAGTGCAAGCCTTAGTTGCTTCCTATTGATCATGTAAGCACATATGTTGAAAAGAATTTGGAAAAGATACAGGATGAATATATGCATTAGGCACAATAGTATGGGCTGCCTCACCTTTCGGAGGGGTGATACATGGACCTGGTTAGAGGGAAATTGGCTATCACCCTCTTCGGGGAGAGGAAGAGAAGGAAAGTCTTTCATGTGCATAAGATATGACATTGAAAATTGAGAGGTGGTTGTTAGCTTACACACTAGATCCTCTAAGTATGTAAGGATTTTATTATTAATTTAATTACACATAATAGAGATATATCATATTAAATATGTGATGAAACCTTATATTAAAGAGAGGTAAACATTTCCTTGAAGGAAAAAGATCCCAACATGTTTAGCAATAAATTTCTTAATATCATCCCATATTAAAAAAATTAAACACGAAAGGGAAAGAATGCTTATTTGTATCAACATATGGTAAACTTCATCATTTATGTACATGATAGGATTGAGTACAGACTCATTATTTCCAAGAAATATTTTGAAAGAAGTGAGATCCATTTTTGATTATATGTGAAATCTGATTTATATGTAAGGTGATACCTCAAGCAAGGAAAAAGACTTAGTATATACAACTAGGGTTTTAGAGAAAAATAATTTTTAAAATTACCATAGTAAATTTTAAAAAATAAATGTGAAATTCTGATTTAAATATGTAGAAAAAATAAAAAAAATACTATAAAAATCAACAAGGAATTTTCACTAGGGTTCTTGTGTGCAAAGAGACCTAGTAAATTCAACTAGGGTCTAAAATAAATTATTATTAAAATTAATATGGTAAATTTAAAAATTTAAATATAAAATTTTGACTTAAATATTTAGGAAAAATCAGAAAAATACTAGAAAAATTAGAAGGAATTTTTCTTAGGGTTTTTGTGCGCAAAGGGACCAAGAAAATTCAATTAGAGTTTGGAATAAATGAATTTTAGAATTACTATGGTAAATTAAAAAATTTAAATCTAAAATTATGATTTAAATATTCAAAAAAAATATTAAAAATATTAGAAGGAATTTTTCCTATGGTTTTTAGGGTTTTTGTATGCAAATGAAGGAAGTCAGGTTCACCAAATGATTTAACTTTTTTCTATAAATAATGGAGTTTTATTCCTATTTTAGTTAAGGGTCCAGATTAATAAATTAATAAATAAAATTAAAATAATTATAGCCTTGATTTGTATAATTTATTTATCTTCTGTACCTTTATAAAAATATCAATAAACTAGGATAAATATAACTTAGTTTAAAACAGGTTGAAATGGTTATTGTAGGGTCTGAAACTGGCTATGCAAGACTGGGATAGTGTCATAAATTAGAATAAATATTAAATATTGTAATATAAAATGTCAAAATTTATAGCTTGAGTGTGGCTCATGGCACTCTATATATAGGTCCTTCTTGCATGCTCTCGTGACCCTTATAGACATCTTTTTGCTCATTATCAGTCAACTGTAGCCTTGTAAAAAATCATTCTATCTCAACCAGACTCTATTTCCATGGCCAATTCTATCTCCTAGGTCCTGAGCCTATGGGATAAAAGTGCCATACCTAGACAATAGTATCAGACCCTAGGGTGTCCCATTTTTGGTACTCTTATCTAATCACATTTCAAGCCCAAATGGTCATTTCCATCTGATTCATATCCTTCATCATGTTGGCCTATCATGAATATATTTAACCTGTTGTCCCCAAAAATGAGTGACATTTTTGGGACAACCTATGAGCTATTTTGGTTCATCAGACCAAAATCATCTCTCCCCTTTTCAAAAAATTATTCTAAGCATTCAGGTTCTTCATTTTTCAAGCTTTCCAAAAATCTATGGACTCTGTAGGCTTGAATCTACGGACTCTACAGGCTTAGGACTACAAACTTCATAGATGGTTTCTATGGACTCTGCAAATAGATGTCTATGGACTCTTTCAAGGTTAGGAAAAACTATGAACTTGGATTCTATAGACTCTACAGGCATGCTCAAATCTACGGACTCTCAAGGTTGGTTTCTATAGACTCTGCAGGAAAGAAACGTGTTCAACACTTAGCCAAATAATGAAGAATGAATCAGTTGAACCATTGAACTGTTGAACCAAAGTTGGTTCAATCGGTAGGTTCAAGGGGTTACCCCAAAGCCAAAGGAACAAGTGCCCTTGCCGGGGGCAATAAGCAAAAGCAGACAAAATTTAGGAACCCCTCAGGAAAATGGCTAAGTCCAAGAGGCTGAAAGAATACTTTCAGGATGATTTTATCATAAAAATGTTAAGGCAAAATTCCTTCAGACTCTTTGTCTGAAGGAATTCTTTCAGGATTTTTGCTCGATGAAAAAAGCCCGCTGACGAAGTAAGAGCCCACAGGGGAAGTTGAAGGCCGAAGGACAATTACCCTTGCAGGGGGGCACTTGGTGATAGAGAAAGGACCATTTTAAAAGCTCAAACAAATACCCAAAAAATAACTTCCACAAACTTAGCGAAAAAGGGGCTTCAATGGATGAACCATTAAACCATTGAACCAAAAGGTTCAACGGGTTCAAGGTTCAAAGGTTCAACCAAAGCTTAGAAAGATAAAAGAAGTAGTATTTGAACGAGACACAAAATAAACCAATGACCTGATTAAACTTTGAACCAAAAGAGTTCAAAGTTTAATGGTTCAACATGGTTCAAAAGTTCAAAGGGGGCCTCAGTCAAAGAAAAGGCATCACACAAGTGGTTCAATGGATTGTTCAACGAAGGGCCGAAGAAGCGATTGAACCAAGAAGCGATAGAGAAAAAGAGATAGAATGAACCAATGAACCGTTGAACTTTTAGTGGTTCAACAGGTTTAAGGTTCAACCTGAATCAAGCGATCAACTGAAAAGAGAACCCAAAGACTCAAAGAGAGAAGATCGATGCAAAGGACCAGAAATGTCTTTGAAAGAGTTATTTCTAGTAGGTGGAACAATGGATCGAGTAGACTTTTGAGTGCACCAAACCAAGGATGCAACCTATTTTATTCTATGATGTAAAGACAAATATTCAAAGGACCAGACGGTCCATATTAAAGAGGAGACATTTTAGATGAAGGGACATGCCATAGTTATGGCAGCGCACTGTTCTCAGCATGGTCTCTCCAGACAAAATTGTAGATGCATTGAAGATGCTGACTACAGCATGGGCTATCCCATGGAAAAATGTGCCAATCCTTGGGTAGTTGCTATAAATTTGTATTTTATCTCATTTGTAAAGGAGACTTTCATTTTAGAAGAGCGAGACTCTACCCATTTTGAAAGAAGAAGACTGAGACTTTGAGCTTAGGCTGTAATTTCATTTTCATTATTATCTAAATGAGAAAATAGGTTTTTCACAGACTTTGTGCTATTCTGACTTGTGTCATTTGAAGGTGTCCTTATTCATCTAATTTGGTAAGCAGAGTTAGTGAAGGTAATAGGGAAGTGTCCTGAAACCAACTATGGGAAGACTTTGTGCTTTCACAATTGATTTTAGTCTATGTTTTTTCTTTTCTTTTTGTGTTAAGGATTTTGGGGCAACTTTGTGCCCCCATTATCCTTTGTGATATACTCTTTGGGTAGTTGAGGTGGAAACTTTGAATTCTACTTCATCCTACTATTATTATGCCCTTTTGATCACTAGTTATTTCACTATCTGAAAGAAACTCCTATTGTTTCCTGTAAGGACATTTCAGAAGGAAGAGAAGTGCATTCAGTGTTTATAGCCAAGATTTTCTCCTTTGTCTGTGTGCATCATCTCTGAAAGAAGAGAGATGGATGATGTATTCTATCCCTATGTCTTACTTTTTGCTTATTTATATTGTATATAGCTCCTACGTATCTATACAGAACCTCCCCTTATTGAGAGGAGAGATTTGTCTCCAGTTGATGTAGTAAAGTTGCACACCTAGCCGACCAATCTTCCTGTTCAAGTTGATCAGACCTATTTTGTTGATCAGTATGTTGATTGACAAAATATTCACCCAATAGTTTTTTGGTGACTCCGCTGGGGAAGAGCACGTAGTTTGAAGTCTCAAACTTTAAGCTAAAGTAGATCCTGCTCTTTTCCATTTTTTGTTCTACAATCTGGCAACTCCACGTTATACCAGAGGCCAAAAATCCTAAGGTGTTGTTGACCCTGATTTTGAGTTGGTGAAGCAGAGTAATTTTGAGTTGTTTCCTCTACAACCTCACCTTAGACGAACTAGGAGTCTTCCTCTTAGCCCTACTAGGCCACCAACACAAGGTAGAGCTTCTTTTTTTATTACTGGCTGAGCTTTACCTATCTACACTCCACCTAGATTAGTGATCCCACTTTTGCACAATCAAATCATGGCTCAAGGCCCCTAGGGTAATTCTTTTGGTCCCCTAAACTTGACTCCACCTCTACATGAGCTTCCATGTAGTTCAAGGAAGAATTTCCCCAAATTCTTTGGCGATGGGAAGGTCCATCCTGATGAACACATTATAGCTTTCAGCATAGCCTGTGGTGTAATAGGGGTTGAATTTGAAGACATAGCGGTCAGGATATTCATGGAGACACTACAAGGTGCTGCTACAGATTGGTTCTACCACCTACAGGTTGGATTAGTGACTGATTGCGACACTCAAAAAGATAAATTTGAATCCAGGTTCAAGCCAGCAAAAGATACACATGCCTTACTGGCCTAGCTCACTTAGATAAAGAAAGAGCCTCATGAGCCTATGAGGGATTTTATTACCAGGTTCGATAAGCTAAGGCACAAGATTCCCATGGTCACCCCTTCGATGCCTCAGAACCTCAAATGCTTCTTCATCAATTCACAACTACCTGAAGTGGGTTTCTTGTAGAGATGGGCCAAACACATAGACCTTACTGTGGCTCAGGACTTGGCTATTGAGGTAGAAGATGACCTTGTCTTGGCAAGAAAGATAAGGAGAGACCCTAATAAAGGTAAATCTTCTTCATCTTCTAAGTATTCACCTATAGTCACCACTGACCCAATGGTACAAAATCTAGCAAATGAAATGCTAGCTCTCAGAAAGCAAATGGCACAAGGGATGTCATCTGCTCCTGCATATAGAGATATGCCCAAGAGGACATTCTAGAATCAGGTGTACCAAGGCAATGCTACCAAGAATCAAGGACAACAAAATCACCTTCCTCCCCCACAAAGGAACCTCGCCCTTGAAGCGCCTCTGTTCCTAGCTCGTTCTAGACATTTGATATCATTGACTATATTTTTTAAAACTAACATTTAAATGTCTAAATTTGAATTTTTGCAATCCCATTCTGAGTAATTAGATAGACTAGTTCAATGCATTAAAAACTAGAACATCCCTATTGAACGAGCAATTCCCAAAGTGACACATGATGCTACCAGGAATGCACCCACCAAGAACAACCTTGTCATCGCTCCCCCTGCTGCTCCTGGCAAGACTGAACCTTTTTATTTCTCATTGCTGATAAATGGACATCAGCTGAATAATTACATCATTGATTCTAGAGCTTCAGACAATGTCATGTCTGCTAAAGTGGCTGAATCCCTTGATCTCACATTGACCAAAACTTTTGGTAGATGCTTCTCCATGGAGAACAAGCAAGTGCCTTTGCTGGGACAAATTAAAGATACCCAATTTGCATTTGCTATATTTCCAGACAAAAGAATCAAGATGACTATCTTGGTAGCAGACGTCCCAGCATCATATGGCATCCTTCTCGGGCAAAATTTATGCAGGGATGTTGGTGGTGAATTAAGCATGGATTTATTAGAGGTGAGGATTCCTGTCAAAGGTGTTATGAAGAGGCTGCTCCCTGAGAAGGAAGTGAAATATGTGGTTACCCAAACCTCAACACCTGAAGCTCAAATTTTGTTTGAGTCTTCAGGCATGGGTAACTACTTTTTGTACACAAATAGAGTTCATGAGACATCTGATGAAGCTCCTACAGATGATAGCTTGAAAATGCATTCAGCTGGAATAGCAAAGTAATTAGCTGAGCACAAGGCAAGTGTGGAAGTATCTCCACCCCTAAATGAAGAAGAATCCAAAATGAAATCAGTATCAAATGAGGTGTGGATTCTTGAATTTGACGGTAGCTACTCTTCCATTGGTTTAGGAGCCGGGGTTGTGTTAATATCTCCTCAAGGAGATATTTTTCCCTCATCTTATAAATTACAATTCAGCAACACAAATAACACAGCTGAATATGAGTCTCTACTGCTTGGATTGAGAGCCAGTCGAGACAAAGGCATCAAGCTCCTTCATGCTAAAGGAGATGTCAAACTAGTGGTTTGTCAAGGAAGGAACCTATACCAAACCAAGAATGAAAGATTACGTCATTACTACAATCTAGTCTGGGACCAGCTTGAAGACTTTGATGCTTTTAGCATCTCTACAGTACCTAGAGAATTCAATGACTGGGTGGATGCATTGGTTGTTTCAGCTACTCTCTTTGTCCCCCAAAAAGATTTCAAAGGAGACAAGTACATTATTGAACTGGTCTTTCAACCAAGTGTACCTAATAATTCTAGTCATTGGCAAGTATTTAACAATTACAGTGAAATCATTGCCTTCCTAGAGCAAAAAGATAGCTTTGAGTGGCTACATTTTGAAGGCAGTGAACCTCAAAAATGTGAAATAGCTCCTAAATCAAATGCATACATAGGTGAGGAGTTCTTGAAACTAAAAATGAATAAGATTCCCAAGGGCCTAGTTTCCCTTGAGAAGCTATTTGATAAGCATGATAGATTCATCAGATAGTAGCCAATGGATTCAAGCTCATCTCAGGAGTTTGATGAAGTAAATCTGAGAACCAAGGAAGACCCCAAGATGGTGAACATTGGGAAATGTTGTACTCCTACAGAGCATTTCAAGTTCACCTCTTTGCTCAATGAATACATGGATGTCTTAGTGTACTCCTATGCTGACCTGAAATCACTCCGGCCTAATGAAATTTGACACATCTATCTCAAGGCTGATTCAACACCTTATAGGCAAAAGACCAGGCATTATAATCCAAAAATATTAGGTACTATTTTATCTAAGATACAAAAAATTCTAAATGCTAAGATTATATTCCCAATCCATCATTCCACATGGATTGCCAATATAGTGCCTGTAAGAAAGAAGAATGGTGAAATTTGCCTTTTTGTAGATTTTAGGAATTTGAATTAGGCATCCTTAGAGGATAATTATCCTTTGCCAATCATGGATCAAGTGTTGCAAATAGTGACAGGCTCAGAGATATTATCAATGCTAGATGGCTTCTCAAGATATAATCAAGTCAAAGTTGGTGAAGTAGACCAGCATAAGACTTGATCCCTTTATCAAGCATAAGTTGGTGAAGCAGACCACGCCCTAGGGCACATTTGCATATAGAATAATGCCTTTTGGCTTGATAAATGTTGGTGCCAACTTCCAAAGAGCAATGGAACTTGCCTTCAAGGATGAGATGGGTAAGTTCATCATAGTTTATCTTGATGACTTGACTGTCTTCTCTAAGCATTACCCACATCATGTGAGCCATTTGCAGCAAGTGCTGGAACGCTGCCGCTAGAATGGCATTTCCTTAAATCCCAAGAATTAATTTTTTGGATTAATAGAGGGGAAACTTCTCAGACATGTTGTGTCCAAAGGAGGCATAAATATTGACTCAGACAGAGTCAAGTCTATCCAAGAACTTTCCTTGCCCACAAGCAAGATTGTTATTCACTCTTTCTTTGGAAAGGTGAATTTCTTACGGAGATTCATCCCCAAATTTGCTGAGAAGACTAGGCACATTGTAAACATGATGAAGGGAAAGGCCACCTTCAGCTATACTAAAGAAAGCAAGTTAGCTTTTATTGATATCAAGACTGCCATTGCCCATGATTCAATTCTGGCTTGTCCAGACTATATCAAAGAGTTCACCATTTACAGCTATGCTTCAAAACATACACTTTCAGTAATTTTGGTTCAATAGAATAAAGAAGGTATGGAATCTCCCATTTCCTTCATGAGTTGTCCTCTCAAAGATCATGAGATGAAGTACTCAAATATGGAGAAGCACACTTGCGCAGCGGTGAAGGCTGTGAAACATTTTCATTTCTACATCCTCAATTCTTGAGTTACTGCCTTGGTCCCTGACACCACAGTGAAATCTATACTGACTCAATAGGAGCTTGGGATGAAAAGAGGCAATTGGGTTACAAAGATCCAAGTGTTTGATCTGATCATCAAGCCAACAAAGTTGGTATGTAGAAAAGGGATATATAAACTAATTGTTGATAACAAGCCAAGAGGAACAGAGCATGAAGAACCAGAAGTGGATGAGGATGACACACCAACAATCCTCTTTGTCTCTACCATGAATGAGTGGTACTCAGGAATTGCTCATTTCCTTACTTATGGTGAATGTCCTGCAAACCTATCTTATAAAGAAAGGAGAACCATCAAGCTAAAATCTACTAATTTTTTCCTCTGTGACAACGGCCTATACAAGAGGAGCCTTGATAGAACATTCCTTCGTTGTTTGGACAAGGAGCAGAAAAGCCAAATTCTACAGTCCTTCCAAAATTTGCCCTATGGAGGACATTTTTTTGCCCCTATGACTACCCATAAGATCTTATGAGCCAGGTACTATTAGCCATCTCTCTTTCGAGATGCATACAAGTGGGTCAGGAGATGTGAATTATGCCAGTAGTTTGTTGGAAGGCCCAAGATGGCTGCTCTACCTGTTAAATCAGTGATATAGAGGATCCTTTCTAGCAATGGGGAATTGATTTTATTGGTGTTGTAAACCCATCATCAAGTGTTGGACATGATTATGCCCTTATAGCAATAGACTACTTCACCAAATGGGTAGAAGCAATAGACTACTTTAGAAGTAGTATGTAATTTCTTCAAAGAGAACATCATGCCCAGGTTTGGGGTCCCAGTCAAAATTGTCACTGACAATGCCACCTATTTCTCTTCTCAAGAGATTACCCAATTCTGCTTCTACTATGAAATTACACTCTCCCACTCCTCTGATTACTTTCCACAAGGAAATGGACACGTTGAGTCAAGCAATAAAAATTTGGTGACTATCATCAAGAAGCTGGTGGATGAAAACCAAAGGACTTGGCATAAGGCATTGGTTGATGCTCTATGGGTAGACAAAATTACACCAAAGAGAGCAATTGGTATGTCTCCCTTCCAACTTCTGTATGGTGTCAATGCTGAGATACCAATCACCTTGGAATTGCCAGCATTGAAATTGGCTAAGGTAATTGAAGATCAAACATATGAGAGCTCACTTGAGAAGAGGATCATGTGCGTTGCTGATCTAAATGAGTAGAGAACTATAGTAGTGGACTGAATTGCCACCCATCAAAGCCTAGTGAAGAAACTCTTCGACTAGAAAGCAAAGAATCACAATTTCTAGGTTAGAGATCATGTCCTGCTGTGGGACAAGAGAAGAGAACCAAAGGAGATGCACAGAAAGTTTGATTCCCTATGGAGGGGCCCTTTTACTATTCATTAGCTCAATGGTAAAATCAGTTTCTTGTTGAAGTATCAAGATGGTACTCTCTTTTCTCTGCCTCACAATGGGCAACATCTGAAGCACTTCAACTCTTGAAGTATCAGATGAGTTCCCATGTACATATGTATATTTGTATAGTCTTTTGTTCTATTTTGATCATTTCATTTTCATTTTTAAAATCTTTTCTTCCTGGGTAGAATGAATCAATAGCCCAATGGCACACTTTAAGGCACTGGAGATTCTAGTTTCTACTCCCCTCAGCTGTATTCCATGGTTTCCACTGAAGGAAGTTCCCCAACTAAAGTCAGCTATTGTCCCCAAAAAGGAGTGACATTTTTGGGACAACCTATGAACTATTTTGGTTCATCATACTAAAATCATCTCTCCCCTTTTCAAAAAATTGTTCTGAGCATTCAGGTTCTTCATCTTTCAAGCTTTCCAAAAATCTATGGACTCTGTAGGCTTGAATCTATGGACTCTACAGGCTTGAATCTACGGACTCTACAGGCTTGGAACTATAAACTTCACAAATGGTTTCTATGGAATCCACAAATAGATGTCTATGGACTCTTTCAAGGTTAGAAAAAACTATGAACTTGGCTTCTACAGACTCTGCAGGCAGGCTCAAATCTACAGACTCTCAATGTTGGTTTCTACAGACTCTACAGGAAAGAAACAGGTTCAACACTTAGCCAAATAACGAAGAATGAATTAGTTGAACCATTGAACCAAAGTTAGTTCAATCAGTTGGTTCAATTGGTAGGTTCAAGGGGCTGCCCCAAAGCTAAAGGAACAAGTGCCCTTGCGGAGGGCAACAAGCAAAAGTAGATAAAAGTTAGGAACCGCTCGAGAAAATGGCTAAGTCCAAGAGGCCGAAAGAATACTTTCAGGAGGATTTTATTGAAAAAATGTTAAGGCAAAATTACTTCAGACTTTTTGTCTGAATGAATTCTTTTAGGTTTTTTGCCCAATGAAAAAAGCCCACCAATGAAGTAAGATCACGCTGAGGAAGTTGAAGCCCGAAGGACAACCACCCTTGTGAGGGGGGCACTTGGTGACAGAGAAAGGACCATTTTAAAATCCTGAACAAAGACACAAAAAGGAACTTCCATATACTTAGACAAAAAGGGGCTTTAACGGATGAACCATTAAACCAAAAGGTTCAGTGGGTTCAAGGTTCAAAGGTTCAACTAAAGCTTAGAAAGATAAAGGAAGCAGTGTTTGAGTGAGACACAGAATAAACCAATGAACCGATTGAAGTTTGAATCGAAAGATTTCAAAGTTCAATGGTTTAACATGGTTCAAAAGTTTAAAGGCGGCCTCAGCCAAATAAAAAGCAACACACAAGTGGTTCAACCAAGGGCCGAAGAAGAGATTGAACTAAGAAGCGATAGAACAAAAGAGATAGAATGAACCAATGAACCAATGAACTTTCAGTGGTTCAATAGGTTCAAGTTTCAACCTAAATCAAGTGATCAACTGAAAAGAGAGCCTGAAGACTCAAAGAGAGAAGATCGATGCAAAGGACCAAAAATGTCTTTGAAAGAGTTATTTCTAGTAGGTGGAACAGTGGATCGAGTAGACTTCTGAGCACACCAAACCAAGAATGTGGCCTATTTTCTTCCATGAAGTAATGAAAAATATTCAAAGGATCAGACAGTCCATATTAAGGAGGAGACATATCAGATGAAGGGACATGCCATAGTTATGGCATTGCACTATTCTCAGCATGGTCTCTCTAGACAAAACTGGAGATGCATTGAAGATGCTGACTACAGCATGGGCCATCCCATTGAAAAAGGGGCCAATCCTTGGGTAGTTGCTATAAATTTGTATGTTCTCTCATTTTTAAAGGAGAATTTCATTTTAAAAGAGTGAAACTCTACCTATTTTGAAAGAAGAAGACTGAGACTTTGAGCTCAGGTTGTAATTTCATTTTCATTTTTATCTGAATGGGAAAGCAAGTTTTTCATAGACTTTGTGTTGTTCTGACTTGTATCATCTGAAGGTGTCCTTATTCATTTAATTTGTTAAGCAGAGTTAGTGAAGGTGATAGGGAAGTGTCCTAAAACCAACTGTGGGAAGACTTTGTGCTTTCACAATTGATTTCAGTCTGTGTTTTTTCTTTTCTTTTTGTGTTAAGGATTCTAGGGTGACTTTATGCCCCCATTATCCTTTCTGATATACTCTTTGGGTAGTTTAGATTGAAACTTTGCATTCTGCTTCATCCTGTTGCTACTACGCCCTTTTGATCACTAGTTATTTCACTATCTGAAAGAAACTCCTACTATTTCCTGTAAGGACACTTTTGAAAGAAGAGAAGTGCCTTTAGTGTTTATAGCCAAGATTTTCTCCTTTGTCTGTGTGCATCATCTCTGAAAGAAGAGAAATGGATGATGTATTATTCTCTTGTGTCTTACTTTCTGCTTATTTATATTATATATAGCTCCTACGTATCTTTAGGGAACCTCCCCTTGATGAGAGGAGAGATTTGTCTTCGATTGATGTAGTAAAGCTACACACCTGGCTGACTAATCTTCCTACTATGGTTGATCAGACCTATTTTGTTGATCAGTATGTTGATTGACAAAATATTCATCCAACATAACTGAGGATTAATAATTCCTTATAAAATCTTATTCAAATTTCTTTTATAAGAAAGGTGAAAAATATTACAAAGAAAATAAGAATACAAATAAGCCACTAAGGCAAACCTTCATATTATCTGTATACAGTCACCCAACACAACTCCAAACATATTCAAACTCTCACACCAATCCTTAGCCACCTTAAGCACTCTCAATTTGGAATTTTTGCATCTGCATTACACTATTACACAAAGCAAATCAAGTGAGATAACTATATATGCCTTGATCCCTCTTTGAAGTATTTGTATGTAGATAGCGTGCCCATATAAGGGGTGTGGATCACACATTCAATGCATCTTACACCCACTAAACCCACCTTTTAAGTGATTCAAATCCTATCTATCAAGCATGATGGAGGGTAAGGGTTTGATGTTTAAAACAACTCTACAATGAGCTCTGTCAACATTCAACGCTTGAAATTTCATAGGTAGGCTCACACAGGAACATTACAAAGAATCCAAAAAAATCAAGTCTATGTGACCAATTTGGACAATAATGGCAAAAGAAGACAAATCCAAACCCCAAGGTGTCTTATTTTTGACAATCCTATCCTATCATAAAATAAAAGCCTGATTCTGATTTATGACATTGTCTCAGTCCTACACAGCCAATTTTAGACCTTGTATCAACCATTTCAACCTATTTTAAGCCAAGTTACATTTCTCTAATTTATTGCTATTTTTATAAAGGTATTAAAGAAAAATAAAATATAAAAATTAGGACTATAATTATTGAAATATTATTTAATGATTTATTAATCTAGAACCTTAACTAAAATAGGAATAAAACTCAATTATTCCCAAAATAGTTAAAACATTTGGTGAACCTGACTTACTTCTTTTGTACATAAAAACCCTAGGGAAAATTTATTTCTATTTTTTTCAATATTATTTTAATGTTTCCTTCATATTTAAATAAAAAATTCACATTTAATTTTTAAAATTTACCTTAGTAATTTTTAAAATAATTTCCTTCAAACCCTAGTTACCTATACTTGGTCCCGGTATTTTTCTAGTATTTTTTCTGGTTTTTTCCGGCATATTTAAGTCAAAAAAATTTATTCGATGTTTAAAATTTACCATAGTAATTTTGAAAATAATTTATTTCAAACCCTAGTAAAATTTACTGGGTCTCTTTGCTTATGATATCACCTTAGACATAAATTAGAATTTCACATATAAGTTTTACAATTTACCATACTGATTTTAAAATTAATTTCTTTCAAACCCTAGTTACATATACTAGGTCCCATGCTTTTGAGGTATGACCTTACATGTTTGTGATCTTCATATTTTTTTATGCATATTCTAGTTTAGTATTTTTAGGACTTTACATCTCCTTTATTTAGTACTTTCCTTCCATTGCATTTTGCTTTTTACAACTTATTGCAAAAAATTCAATCCATTTTCAATTTGTTTTCTTACATTAACAATGGCCCAATATACCATTTTTGATGAAATTGATAAGAGGGAGCTTCAAGACCTTTTAAATAAATATGCTAATATTTAATATGACATGATTAAAATACTACAATAATAACAACAAAAAGTGAATAATGGTCAATCCTCTCAAACCATAGAACAACCAATTGTAAATGACACTACGAGGGAAACTATGTCTCAACAACCCCCTATAGCAGCCCAACCTTCCTATGAGGCACCACCAATTATAGCTAGTACATCTTTATCTCCTTATGTCATTATCCTTGTGCAAAAGATAAAATTTGTTGAATCCAAGGTGATACATCTTGAGCAAGGTACCTCTAAACCTACACAGGGTTTGGATTATTTTGCTCTACTACATACATCATTGTCATGTCATATTAATTCTACACCCTTGCCACCAAGTTTTGTTCAACCCAAGCTCACACTATATGGTGGAAAGGGTGATTTAGAGACACACTTGAGAGATTTTCACACATCATGCTTAGAATATGTGCCAAATGACTAGTTACTAACTAAATTATTTCTATAGAGTTTAAAAGATTATGCTCTACAATGGTTCTATAGTCTACCAAATCATTCAATCAATGTATTCAATCCTTTATCTGATATTTCTTAGCTTATTTCAGCATTAACATAAGTGACAAGGTTTTTTATGCTCAAATTACACAAAAGAAACAAAGGTCGAATGAACATCTCATAGATTATGTTCTTCAATATGAGACTATCTTGGATAGAATGACTAGCCCCATGTCTGATCAAGAGTTACAAGATCTCTTTAAAAAGAGTCTTCTACCAGCTTTACATGAGTCAATAATGTTCAAAATATTCTCTTCCTTCACTAAGTTATGTCATACACTAAATGAAAGGGAAAACAAACTCATTTCAATGGGAAAACTTAAGTACACAAGCATATCAAAATCAGTAAACAAGAGTAATAGTAAAGTCCCATATAAAGTAAAGTTCAATAATAGTAAAAGTCAAAATCAACCAATAGTTAATGAAATTTTAGAGCCCCTTAGCGATTGGTTTTATCAACACCTCCTCAGCGAACCTTTACCAATCTACCAATATCTATAGCCAGAATCTTATAGCAGATATGGGAATGTAATATCATATCTATCCCTCTTATTCAAAAAGTTGATCCACCAAAGCCTCTTCCATGAGGATATAATGAAAATGTATTTTGTGATTTTCACATGGAACTAGGCCAAACAACAAATAGATTCATAAGTTTGAAACATAATATATAAGATTTGATAGATAACAACTTTATTCATCTTGGCATTCTAGTTGATCCTCCTAAGGTAAATCAAACACAACATAAGGCTTTAAAAAATTTCTCAGATCCCTTCCCACAACATTATAAACAAGAGATAGGGGATACATAAGATATTCATCATGCATATCATGTACACCCTCCACCAATTACATTTTAGGCACGTTCAAATTAGACACATCCTTTGAGTAACATGTTTGGTATATATAATTCCAAAGTTCTAGCTAGACCTTCCATCTCCTTCTCAAAGAAATAAATAGTTGTGGATGATTAGGATTACCACTCACTCTTTATCAGAGCATACATTAAGTATCGTCCTATTCATAATTTTCACATAGATAATAGATCTAGTGTGAACATCTACACTATGACATTACTACAATATTTGAGATATTCAGAGTAGGATATTAACTTGATGGACATAGTCATCAGTGGATTCAATTGGCACATATAGAGTTTATTGGGTGAGATTATACTTCCTCTACAAGTTGGACCTACACATATGGCCACACCATTTACTATTTTTCCCCATACAAGAGTTTTTAATATGTTAATTTCTCAACCATGGATTCAAAACCTTCATGGAGTACCTTCTACAGTTCACATATGTGTGAAATTCATTCAAACTAATCAGGTTATTACAATTGGTAGAGTTTCATATGAGTTACAACTCCCTACTTTAGATCTATCTACTACTCTATAATCACCAATTTCAGCTTCTCCATGAGTTATATTTCTTCTTACAGTTTGTACTCAACCATAGTCGAGGCCTTCCTTTCTAGCATAGAGAGTTCATGCACTTCCATGAAGGCTTATTTTAGAGTAACCAGAGTTTCAAGACTCTAGATAGTTCCCAGCTACAATATTCACACCCAGAGTAGTATCATTGAGATCTCATGATTTTACACATAGAGCATACTTTTAGAAAACTTCTTCAACTACCATATGGGTCCCTAAGATCCCTATAATTGCATCCACTTCTTAGAGTTATATGAGGACCCCACAGTCAGTTTCCACTATAGATATATTAGAGTATTTATAGCATATATAGATTTTAGAGTCACAATCTCATCCCTTCAATTATGTTTCATGATCACGCATGATCCTTCCTCTTAATACAGGGCACCATGATAGGGAGTCTCTCATTAGACTCATCGGTTAATATCATTTCTTCTCAGTCTTTCTTATATATATCTTCTTTTAAATTACCTATACATAGTTTCCATTTGATTTATTTTACATAGCTTATTTGAAAAATACAAAAACATTCAAATATGTCAAAATATAAAAACATACAAAATATCAACATATAAAATGATTCAATTATGTCAAAATATAAAAACATACAAAATATCAAAATAAAAAACATTCAAATAACTCAAAATACCAACAATAATACAATTGTATGTATTTTACATGCTTTACATTTATACTTCCATACTAGACTTGCATTTTTCTATTCTATGCTATCGTATGTTAATTTATATAGATTACCATGCTTCACTTGATCTCCTTTGAGTCAGTGACACATAGATCCTTGATTACATCACACTATCCATTGAGGGGGAATCTTACTTCCACAATCAAGACATACATAGACATATCAACCCACCGAGGGCATCTTCTACATGACTACACCATCTAGGTTATGTCATTCCTACAACACACACTTTAGTTATAATGTTAATGTACATTACTTACTAGTTTACATAGATTACTCTATCGACACTCACTATTATATAGCATTTGTGTATTTCTTAACATATACCTAGTCTTGTACTACATATTTTACATATTTCACTTCTTGATTTGATTAGTTAGATGTGATTGTATTATTAGAATTTACATGCCTTCCTTTCTTGTTTTTAGTAGCTAGATGTGATTTCATTTCTCAGTTCTTGTTCTATCTCCTGTGTGTGCCTTAGGAAATTTACCAATTTCCTTTGCTTCTATTCTTGTGTGTTCCTTAGGACATTTGTCAATATATTTTACTTGTACTCTTTTATGTGCTTGTGGCCCTCATGCCAACCTTGCTTATTTTCAATTATATGCATATGTGGACATTTGAACATGGCTTGTATGCTTTCTCTCTAGTTTGAGTGGCATGTATCCATGTCTCTTATATGCTTGGCTCCTTGCCCACTCTTGTACACTTCTTGCTTATTTTCTTGTGTGTTTTTTGCTTTTTTTATTCTCACTATTTGTAATGACATAATCTACATCATGCATTATCTTGATTTCTTAGATGCCATAATGAACATCATTCTCCATCCCTCCTTGACAACTAAACAACTAAAAACTAACATTTATAGCTTCAAATCAGTAAATTACATATGATATTACATTGTTACATATATCTAGGCATACCACTATTGATCTAACAATTTCTAATACAAACTACGCTATATATTGAGACATCTTTTTTATTATAACTACTATATCATGCATTTCATAGCATAACACACTTGCATGGCTCTCTATTTTGAGGTCATTCATTGTAGGGTCTTCATTCCTACCCTCAGTAGAGGAGGCAATAAATAGGGGTTTTGTCATAGAGATTAGAGCCTCTATCGGTCAAATAATTTAGTTTTCAAAATACTCAGAATAACAACCAAAACCCAAACTAGGAAAAATAGACTAGGAAAGTAATGATGAAAATAGAATAGTCATAAAAAACAACAAATGACAAGAGAGTTGGACTTGGAATACAGTACCAAACACCAAAGTGTCTTATTTTTGGCACTCCTATCCAAATATCCAAAAACCCATATTTTCTAGAAATAGACAAAAAGGTAGGTTTAGTTATAGTTTTGTTAGTTACAATAAAGTTCAAAATTAGTAGTTTCAGTATAGTTTTTTAGATATAGGGGCATCATACATGGCATGATGGATCTCGCTTCTAGTTTTATATTGGGTAGTTGGTATAAATTCTAGATCATAATCCATTTTATAGACACCAGTGATTGGAGGCAATGTTCATGATGTATTTTTTTTTTCATTTTGTGTTTAGTACATTACTTAGGTATTCTCAGTAATTATGTGTCTTATTCCATATGTAGGTGGTTGGCATCATTCCTGAGTGGATTCCACATAAGCCTATTTCCTATTTTTATAAGTGGCTTTCACACAAGTCTAATCTCTACCTCTTGAAGTAGCCAATATTGGCCTAGTTTCTAGTACACATTTGGCTACCCATGCCACATTATCATATTTTAGAGCATTTATGCGATTCAAGAGCCATCTCATACAACACACATTCATATTGGTATCAGTTCATAGCTTCACTTAGTGGGAAATAATGGGGCCAAATGACTAGCTAGCCTTTGTATTCTTAAGCCACCTATTCAAAGGGATTAGATACATAGTCAAAATGTTGATTAGCACATGCATGATTATATATCTTCACTTAATGGGCGATGATGAATCCAAAGGGTCAACCTTTGCATTCTTGATCCACTCTCAAGGAATTGATCACTTAGCTCCATTCATGATATTACTTTTGGTATAACACATGCCAAACATCACTCAACATCACTCAACATCACTCATCGTCACTTAGCATCATAACAGGGTTTGTATTGGTTCACATACCTGGTGAGGTGTATTTGTTCCTTTCTCTTCCTATATATTTTACCTAGTTTTTTGTAGGTTATTATTTTAAACATAAAATTTCTAGTAATAATTATTCTAATATTTGTTTTCTCTTGCAGATTTACACTTCATGATGTACTCTCTCTACACACACTCAACATCACACAACTTCATGGTCTTCACCCTTACAGGTATGTTTAGGTATGCTTTCTATTTTTTTTATCCTAGTATTTCCATTTGATGCATTATTAGAATAAATGGGGGATAATGTAGTCATATAAAATGTAAAAATTGGTAGATTAAGTGTGGATCATGACATGTTATGCATAGGTCCTTATTACATGCTCTCGTGACTCTTCTAGACACCTTTTTACTCATTACCAGTCATACATAGCCTTTTTAATGGTCATTTTAGCTTATCCAAACTCTATTTCCTAGGCTAATTCTATCCTCTAGGTCCTGAGCCTATAGGATAGGAGCACCATACCCATAAAATATTAATGGAGCCTAGGGTGTCTTATTTCAAGTACTCCTAACCAATCACATTTTGAGCCCAAATGATCATTTTCATTTGATTCCTATACTTCATCATGTTGGCCTAGCATGAATACATTTAACCCATGAGCAATAGTTACCTATAAAAGTCCATTCAAAGTTCACTTACAAGGGAGGTGAAAAGTATTACAAATCAAGCAAGAATACAAACAAGCCACTCAGGCAAACTTTCCTATTCTTTACATACAATCATCCAACATAGTTGCAAAAATATTCAAACTCTCACACCAATCCATAATTACCTCAAGCACTCTTAATTTATAATTTTTGCATCTACATTACATTATTTCACAAAGCATAACAAGTGAGAGAACTACATAACATGATATAGGGTTAGGGTTTGAAGATTAAAACAACTCTATAATGAGCTCTATTGACATTCAGTACTTGAAATTTTGTAGGAAATCTCACATATGAACAGCATAAAGAACCCAAAGAAATCAAGTCTCTATGAGTAATTTGGAAAACAATAATAGAAGAGGATAATAGCACCAAAGCTTAAGGTGTCCTATTTTTGGAGGTCCTATCCTTTCACAAAATGAAAGCTTGATTCTGATTTATGGCATTGTCCCAGTCCTACACAACCAGTTTGAGACCTTGTAATAGCCATTCCAACTTATTTTAAGACAAGTTATATTTATCTAAATTTATTGTTATTTTTAGAAAGGTACAAATCACAAATAAAACATACAAATCAAGATTGTAATTATTGAAATACTATTTAATTATTTATTAATCTAGATCCTGAACTAAAATAGGAATAAAACTCCATTATTTATCACACACTTAAAGATACTATAGAGGCATGAGATATCAATGATACTACCCTGGGTGTGAATACTATACCTTGAAACTATCTAGAGTCTTAAAAATATGGTTGTTCTAAAAGATGGCTCTATGGAAGTGTATAAACTCTTTGTGTTGGCAAGGAAGGCCTCGACTATCGTTGAACTCAAAATGGAGGAAGAACTATAACTGGTGGAGGAGCTAAAACTGGTAGCTACAAAGTAGTAGATGGACTTGAAGTGGGGAGTGGTAATTCATATGAAACTCTAGAAGATATAACAACCTAGTTATCATGAATAAATTTCATGCATTTGTGAACTGTATAAGGTACTGCATGGAGTTTCTAAATCCATGTTTGACCAAGTAACATATCAAAGACTCCTACACTATGAACAATAGTAAATGGTGTTGTCACATGTGTTATACCAACCTATAAAAGAAGTACAATTTCACCTAATGAAATCTGTATGTGCTCATTGAATCTATTGATAATTGTGTTTATTGGGGTAATATCCTACTCTAAATATTCCAAATGTTGTAGTAATGTCATAGTGCACATGTTGACACTAGATCTATTGTCTATGAGAACACTATGAATGGGATGATGATTAATGTAATCTTTGATAAAGAGTGCATGGTAATATGAATCATCCTCAATAATCTCTTGATTTGAGAAGGAGATGGAAGGTTTAGCTAGAACTCTAGAATTATACACACCAATCATGTTACTTAAAGGATGTGACTCAACTAAAGGTGCCTGATATGTAGTTGGTTCAGGGTGTGTATGACATGCATGGTGAACACCGGATGTGTCCCCTATCTCTTATTTAGAATGATGTGGGAAAGGATCTAAGAAAATTTTAAAAGCTTTGTCATGTGTTTGCTTTGTCTAAGGAAGCTCAACTAAAGTGCTAATATCAATAATGTTTCCATCTATCAAGTCCTATATCTTGTGTTTCAAATTGATGCATCTATTTGTTGTGTGGCCTGGTGCCTTATGAAAATCACAAAATGAATTTTGATCATATCCACATAGAAGAGGTATTATTGTCTCAATTTATTGAATAGGTGGGAGAGAAATGATATTACATTATAATAGCTATTATAAGACTCTGGCTTGAGATATTGGTAGATTGGTAAAGGTTCACCAAGCAGGTGTAGATAAAACTACTCACCGAGGGGGCTCTAAAGCTGCATTAACTATAGGTTGATTTTGAATTTTGCTATCATTGACCTTTACATTGTATGGGAATTTATTATTACTCTATTTTCTAGGCTAATTCTATCCCCCAAGGTCCTGAACCTATAGGACAAGAGTACAATATCTGGACTATAGCACTAGGCCTTAAGGTGTCCCATTTTTGGAACTCCAATCCAATCATAATTTGAACCCAAATGGTCATTCTTATGTAATTCCTATCCTTCATCATGTCAGCCTAGCACAAATACATTTAACCCATGACCAATGGTTCCCTATAAAACCCATTCAAATTTCATTTATAAGGGAGGTGACAAATCTTACAAAGCAATAAAGAATATAAACAAACCACTAAGGTAAACTTTCCTATTCTCTACATATAGTCACCCAACATAGCTGAAAACAAATTCAAACTCTCACACTAGTCCCTAGCCACCTCAAGCACTCTCAATTTGACATTTTTTCATTTTCATTACACTATTGCAAAAAGCACACCAAGTGGTAGAATTACATATTGTTAGTGTAGGTTTTTATTTTTCCCTATTATTTAATTAGGGAATATTATATATTTGTGCATACATGGAGTTTTCCTACATTCGTGGGATAGGCTAGCTTATGTGGATATGTGTGTCATAGATGTGTCATAGGTGTCATAAGAATGTCATAAGTAACTCCTTTGACCAGCTATTTTGGGTATGGGAGTTACTTCTCTATTCTTAGCACCTTGTCACCACCTTTCATGGAGGAGTTATAGTCTATTCTTGGGGTGTTTTGACCACCATTTGTGGAGGAGTTACTTACTAGCTCTCCTATATGTATTCTTCATTATGGCCATCTCATGTTAATGGAATATTGGCTTTTCTCTAAATTGTCTATGCAATTGTCTCTTGTTTGATTTCATTTACTTTAGCATTTTTTGGTATTCACTTGCTTCATCCCATGCAACCATAACTCATGCATCCTCGTTATTCAAACCTTGGCGTATCCTTTGATATGGTATCAGTCACCCTGGTAACTGGTTATCTATTTTTCTATTGCTTTCATTGAATTCTAGGGCTTTGTTAAGGCATTTTTTTTGTGAAATTTGAAAATTTCTGGGAGATAATGGCATTTATGATCTAAGGCGTAGCTATTGGAGAAGTGGCACCATTTTTTTTTACAGTGCTACACTTGGCATTAGTTTATGCTACTCTGGCATTGTCTAGCAATGGGAGGCATTGATGTTTCTGCTGCTCTCTTTCATTGAGATCTAATCAGTTTTACTTGGCATCCTTTTCCAGCCCCCAGGCATTTTCTCCAGTAGCTTGGCGCTTCCTTCAGCAGCAAAACATCCTTTCCTTATAGGTTGCCATCACATTTCTACTCCTTGCATCAAATCTACTCATTCTGAGCAACTTGGGGACTCTTTAACCCACCTTGGCATCATCATTTTTTTAGGAAAAGTGTGTTTTTTCTAGACTGCAACTGGAAATTTGGCATTGGCATCTCTTTTTTTCTTTTTTTCTTGGTGGGACCATGCCCAGCCTCCATCTCCATTGGTATTTTCATTTTTTATATTTTCAGTTATTAATGACTTTAAAAAATTTCTACAGCATCATTTAGTATGCTAAAAATCAAATTCATTTGAAATATTTTTAAAAAGAGCAATATTTGAGTTTTTTTAAAGATTGTATATTTGATTGTTGAAGACGAAGGGTGAGGCCCGGGTTGGCAGGAGGCTAATTCCCCCTCACAAAGAACTCTTTTGGATTCCTCACTCTGTTTCAAGTCTAGTGAGTCATTGGAAGGCCACTTTCTCTCTCAAAATAGGCATCTTTTTAATGTTTTAGTGTCATTTTTTTGCAAAAACACTAGTTTACGAGAAATTGAATCTTTAATATCTTGCAAACAGTAGCTCAAATTTGGGTGCCATTTTTTTTTAAAATTGTTTTTATTTCAATTCTCCACAATGTAGGCTTTTTATTTGTTAAAAATTCACTAGTTTATAAAGTGCCTAAAATTTGGGTCTCTCAAGACGCATTTTCGGCTGAGTATGATGTCCTGTTTGCTTAAAGTTTTGCACTGATTGCTCTAAGACACATTCTCAGCTGAGCCCAATGTCTTTTGAGCATACACTTGCATATTTTTGGGGGGCTCAACATTTCAGGGGGGGCTGTGATTGCTTTTCAGCACTTGCAATCTTTGCTTTCATTTTCCTTTCTTCATAATTTCACAACTTGTAATCAACACAACTTCACCTAAATTCAGCTTAAAATGGATTCTTTTCAACTTAAAATTCTAACACCCTTCAACTATCATGAATGGAAGGTTAAAATGTCAATCATTCTTAGAAGTAAAGGGTTTTATAGGATCACCATGGGTACTGAAGTAGAACCCAGCACTGATGCCGAAAAGGTCATGTGATACAACTTTAGTGATGAAGCCTATTGATTACTGAGCTTGTCCATGTCTCTGGAACTTCTCTTCCATTTAGAAACCACCAAGACTCCCAAAGACATATGGGACACCCTAGAAACCTTATTTGGGAAGCTTGATGAGATGAGAGGTCATGAGCTCGAAAACAAATTCATAAGTCTAAGTCCTAGCAACTTTGACACCCTACAAGACTTTTTCACTTAGTTTAAGGCCCTTAAATTGCAATTGAAAGAATTTAGGATAGAGAAGAAAGATGATCAACTCAACCTTTCTATTCTCACAAAGTTAGGTCCAAGCTATTCAGTCTTTGTCTCCACTTTCCATGCCATAAAAAGTGCCCTTGGCACTACATGGAAAATTCCTTCTTTGGATTCATTCATTGCCGACTTGAATAGGGAGCAAGATAAGATAATCCAAATGGGCACAATGAAGTCTACTCAACCCCAAGCTTTGATAGCTGGAAATGGTAAGCATAAGACTTCAACAAAGGAGAAGAAGAAAAAGAATAAGGACTAGCAGAAGAAGAAAGAATACAACAATCCTGCCAAAAACAATACCGAGTCTTCCTCCTCCAATGCTAAACCTAATAAGGAGAAGGTTAAGTGTGCCTATTGTAAGAAGATAGGGCATGATGAACACAAATACATGAAGAAAAAAATAAATCACCTAACTCATCTTCTAGAGAAGCATAACATAGGTGTTCCTGAGAGTCTATCAAGTAGAATTCATCTACCCAAGATTCTACCAAGGCAAAAGGCAAGGGTAAGGAGAAAGAAAAGGGCAAGGCCCTTGTAGCAACTACAACTTCTACAACATCATGGGTCATTGATTCGAGTGATTCTCACCACATGGGCTCCTCCCTAGTTGAGTTTTCATCTTTAGAGCCATGTAACATGACTTCAATTAGTTTGGGTGATGACACATCAGTTTCCATTGCAGGGAGAGGGTTAGTTGAAATGGAAGGAGGAAAATTTAATAATGTTCTAAGTGTTCCTTCTCTTTCAATCAATCTCCTATCAGTGTACCAAATCACTCACATTGGTTGGGGCATGAGAGTTGAGTTTTGACCAGATTCAATGGCTATCAGGGAGTTACATAGTGATACTACAGTGGTAGTGGGTAGGGTAGATCACCAAGCAAGGTTATACACCTCACATTTTACACCAGATTCTTCTCCAATAGCATTGCTGACTCATTCAGATGAAGTTAGTAAATTATGGCATGATCGGTTTGGCCACCTTAACTACCGCTACCTTGAGCAACTTTGCAAACATGACATGGTCATTGGCTTGCCTCATGTCTAATTCTCAAAAGGACTTTACGAGGGGTGATCCCTTGGGAAGCATCCCAAAGCAAAATTTGACAAAGGCAAAGCTTGGAGGGCTTCACAACCTTTAGAGTTAGTCCACAATGATGTATCATGACACTTTCCCAAACCATCTTTCACAAGGGCCAAGTACATCCTCACTTTCATTGATGATTTCTCTAGGTACACTTGGATATATTTTCTCAAACAAAAGTCTGAAGTGTTTGAAAATTTTCTAGACTTCAAGGCTCTTGTTGAGAAACAGAGTGAGAAATCCATCAAGGTTTTTCAAACTGATAATGGAGGGGAGTATGTCAGCAACAAGTTTGAGCAATTTTACACCACAAAGGGGATTTATTTGTAGTGCACAGTCACTTACAGTCCTTCACAGAATGGGGTTGCAAAATGCAAAAATAGGTTCTTGAAAGAGATGGGTAGCTATATGATTCACTCCAAATCCTTAGCACCACAATACTGGGTCGAAGCCATCAATTGTACTTGCTACATTCAAAATAGGGTTCCTCACAAAGATTTAAAAGGGATAACACCCTTTGAAGCTTGGCATAAAATGAAACTTGATGTTAAGCACCTTAGGGTTTTCAGATCCCCAGCCATAGCCCACATACCAAAGAAGAAATGCAAAGCTATGGAATGTCAGTCCAAGCCTTACATCTTTGTAGGATATCCAGATGGTGTTAAGGGGTATCACCTTCTAGATCTAGTCACTCATGAGTTGGTCATCAAGAGAAGTGTTCATTTTTAGGAGAGTCCTAGAGACTCAACACTTGACACTTATTCTCCCTCATCAGATCTACTTCTTCATGATGATTCCTTGTCAAATTCAAATCAACCATAGCAGGTTCTTGAGCCAGAGACATCTTCTTCTTCAAGTTTAGATATTGAGGACAGTGATGCAAAGTCATCCACCTCTAGTCAGTCAGAGGATGAGGAGTTAGCACCTGACTCACCCACTTCTAGGCGACTTCGGGCCAGACAAACACTTGAGAGTGTTGGCACTTGGGGATGAGATCCTGCAGATGATAGATGAACTAGGGGGATTTTTAGAGAGATCCACATGCCTTCTTTGCTTCAGTTTCAAAACCATAGACTTTTCGAGAGGCATCGAGGGTACTTGAGTGGGATAGTGCTATGGAGGAAGAATATTCTTAATCAAAAATCACACTTGGGATTTGACTTCACTTCCTAAGGGAAGGAAGATGGTTCGATGTAGGTGGATATATCAGACCAAGTTTATAGCAGATGGGTCAGTTGATAAGTACAATCTGTGAATGGTTGCCAAGGGTTTCTCATAGGTGGCAGGCATTAACTACTCAGAGACCTTTACACCCATTGCAAAGATGAATTTTATCTGACTCACCTTAGCTATTACCGTAGCACATGGCTAGGATGTGCACCAGATGGATGTGAAGAGTGCCTTTCTTCATGGAGACCTAGAGGAGGAGATCTACATGGAGTAGCTACCAGGATTTGTTCAGGATTCTTTCTTAGTATATAGACTTAGGAAATCTATCTATGGCCTCAATCAGGCCCCTCAGGGTTGGTATGCCAAGATGGATTCCTTCCTTCTCACAGCGAGTTTCACTAGATGCCATTCTGACCCCAATGTCTACTTCTTATGGTAGGATGATTCGCTCCTAATTTTGGTTATATATGTTGATGACCTTTTGATCACCGAGAGTTCTTCATCAGCTATTGCAGTGATGAAGGCATCTCTCCAGGATAGATTTGACATGATAGACTTGGGTTTGTTGCACTACTTCCTTGGCATCAAGATCTCACAGTCAGATTCAGGGATTTCTCTTACACAACCTAAGTATGCTCTTGATTTATTGTCTCGATTTCACATGGCTGATTGCAAGCCATCTTTAACTCCCTTTCTATCAGGAGTCAAGCTTGAGGATGACTGTTCTTTACCATTAGTTGATTCCACTCGATATCGATAACTTGTTGGCAGTCTCATCTACTTGACTCACACTAGTCATGACATATCATATGCAGTGGGACTTGTCTCCAAATTTATGCAAGAACCTCATGAGCTATATTGAAAAGTAGCTAAGAGGATCTTGCATTACATACATGGTTCACATAGATATGGGATTCATTACAAATTTGGCATAGAGGTTGACTTGGTTGGGTATATAGATTCAGACTAGGCTAGTGATTCACAGACTCACAAGTTTACTTCTAGTTACAATTTCTCTCTAGGTTCTGGTCCTATCAGTTGGTCTAGCAAGAAGCAAAATGTTATTACTATATCATCCACAGAGGCAGAGTACATGGGATCTATTAATGCAGCTACTGAGGCTATTTGGCTTCAGGGGATACTTTCTAGGTTTGGCATTCCTATCAGGCATCCCACCATCATTTATTGTGATAACCAGAGTAGCATTTAGATTTGCAAGAATTCGGTTCAGCACCAGCAGACCAAGCACATAGAGATTCACATGCATTTCATTCAAGAGCTTATTCATAGTCAGGTCATTGACTTGATATTTTTCTAATTTTCATATCAAGTTGCAGACATCTTCACCAAACCTTTCGCCAAGAGCAAGTTCATTTATCTATGAGCTCTTCTTGGGGTGCGGTCCACATCTGCAGTAGCATCATCTTCAAGGGGCCCACTAGTCTCTTCCTTTCTTTTATGTCTCTCTTTTGGGGGGGGGGAGTTTTTTCCTATGGGTTTTCTCCTTTTCTCTATCTTATGGGAGATTACATTTGTACATGGGTACCTCATCAGACCTAGTTGTCGGGATCCATTTTATTTTTCCACAATGCCCACCTAAGCTACGCTTATGGGGGGTGTTAGTGTAGGTTTTTATTTTTCCCTATTATTTAATTAGGTAATATTATATATTTGTGCATACATGGAGTTTTCCTATATTTCTGGGATAGGCTAGCTTATGTGGAGATGTGTGTCATAGGTGTCATAAGAATGTCATAAGTAACTATTTTGACTGGCTACTCTGAGTATGGGAGTTACTTCTCTATTCTTAGCACCTTGTCACCACCTTTCATTTAGGAGTTATAGTCTATTCTTGGGGTGCTTTGACCACCATTTGTGGAGGAGTTACTTACTATCTCTCTTATATGTATTTTTCATTATGGCCATCTCATGTTAATGAAATATTGGCTTTTCTCGAAATTTTCTATGCAATTGTCTCTTGTTTGATTTCATTTACTTTAGCATTTTGTGGTATTCACTTGCTTCATCCCATGCAACCACAACTTGTGCATCCTTGTTATTTGGACCTTGGTGAATCCTTTGATACATATGGCTTGATCCCCCTTCAGAGTGTTGGTATGCATGCAACATGCTTAGACAAGGGGTGTGGATCACACATTTTGTGCATCTCACACACATTAACCCCCCCTTTTTCAAGTAATTCAAACCCCATTTATCAAGCATGATGGAGGCTTAGGGTTTGAAGATTAAAATATATTTATAATGAGCTCTGTCGACATTCAACACTCAAAGTTTCATAGGCAGGTTCGCACAAGAATAATGCAAAAAACCTAAAATAATTAGGTATCTATTAGTAATTTGGACAAAAATGACATAAGAGGACAATAGCATCAGACTCTAAGGTGTCCTATTTTTATAAGTCTTATCCTTTGATCGAATGAAATCTACATTTTGATTTGTGACACTGTTCTAGTCCTACACAGCTACTTTTAGATCCTACAACAACCATCTCAACCTGTTTTAATATAAGTTATATTTCTCATAATTTATTTATATTTATAGAAAGGTATAGAAGAAAAATAAAATATATAAATTAGAACTATAATTATTGTAATATTATTTACTAATTTAATAATCTAGACCCTTACCTAAAATAGTAATAAAAATCCATTATTCCCAAAAAAAGTTAAATCATTTGGTGAACCCAACATGAACATGTGCATTATGACATGAATGTATCATTTGGGATATTCAGAGTAGGATATTACCCTAATTAACATAGTTATTAGTGGATTCAATGGGAACATATAGATTTCATTGGGTGAGATTGTACTTCCTCTATAGGTTGGTTAAACACATGTGGCCACACCATTTACTATCATTTGTAGAGTAGGAGTCTTCGATATGTTACTTGGTCAAACATGGATTTAGAACATCTATGAAGTACCTTTTATAGTTCATAGATACATGAAATTCATTCATGCTAATCAGGTTGCTACAATTAGTGGATTTATATATGAGTTACCTTCCCCACTTCAAATCCATCTAATACTCTATAGTCACTAGTTTCAGCTTCTCCACCATTTATAATTTTTCTCTAGTTTATTTTTAGACATAATCAAGGCTTTCCTCGGCAACACAAAGAGTTCACACACTTCTATGGAGGCCTCTTTTATAGCAACCATAATTTTAGGAATCTAGATAGTTTCCATCTACAATATTTACATCTAGGGTAGTCTCATTAAGATCTCATGCCTCTACACATAAAGCATACTTTCAAAGAGATTCATCTACTACCAAGTGGGTCCCTAAGAGCTTGAAAGTTACATCCACTTTTGAGAGTTACAGGGAGACCCCATAGTTTCTACTATAGATATTTTAGAAAATTGACAACATACACAAATTTTAGAGTCATAGTCTCAGCCCTTCCATCATGCTTCATGATCATGCATGATCCCTCTCCTTGATATAAGACACCATGATAGGGAGCCTCTTATGAGACTCATCAGTTAGTATCATCATTTTTTAGCTTACTTGTACATAATCTCTTAGATTATTTTTATATAGCTTTTTTCAACTTCTTCTACATAGTCTCATTTTTATTCATTGTACATAACTTATTATCAAAATACAAAAAAATCTAAAATAAATCAAAATACAAAAACATTAAAATAACTCAAAATAACAAAAACATTCAAATTTATCAAAAATCCAAAAACATTCAAATATTCCAAAATATAAATAATTCAAAATGCCATGATTCACAACATGCATTATCTTGCTTTCTTGGATGCCATGATGGACATCATGCTCCATCCCTCCTTGATAGCTAACAACTAACAATTGACAACTAACATTTCCAGTTTCAATTCAATATATTGCACATGCTATTACATTGTTATATCCATCTAGGCATACCCTATCTATATTTTGGAATATTTGAATGTTTTTGGTATTTGAGTTATTTAAATACTTTTTTATTTTGAGGTATTTGAGTGTTTTTGTATTTTTATAATAAGTTACATACAATCAATCATAAGGAGACTATGTATAATAAGTTGAAAAGAAGTTATATATAAGTAGTATGAGAAATTATGTACAACTAACCAGAGAAATTATGATAGTAATCGATGAGTCCCATAATAGACTCCCTAACATGGTGTCATGTATTAAGGAGAGGGACTATACATGATCATGAAACATAATGGAAGGGCTAAGACTGTGACTCTGAAGGCTATGTATTTTATAAATACTCTGAAATCTCTATAGTGAAAATTGATTGTGGGGTCCCCCTGTAACTCTCAGAAGTGGATGTAACTATAGGGATTTTAGGGATCCATTTGGTATTAGAATAAACTCTCTGAAAGTGTGATTTTTGTGTAGATGCATGAGACCTAAATGATACTACCCTAGGTGTGAATATTGTAGATGAAAACTATCTAGAGTCCTAAAACTATGGTTGCTCTAAAAGAGGCCTCCATGAAAATTTATGAACTCTCTATACTGGTGAGGAAGGCCTTGACTGTGTCTAAATTTGAACTGGAGGAAGAATTGTAACTAGGGGAGAAGCTAAAATTGGTGACTGTAGAATAGTAGATGGATTTGAAGTGGGGAGTGGTAACTCATATGGAACTCTACCAACTTTAACAACCTGATTAGCATTCATGAATTTCATGCATCTATGAACTATAGAAGGTACTACATGGATTTATTAAATCCATGGTCAACCCAATAACATATCAAAGACTCTTATACTAGAAATGATAGTAAATGGTGTGGCCACATGTGTTGGACCAAGCTCTAAAGTAAGTAAAATATCACCCAATGAACTCTATATGTACCTATTGAATCCATTATAACTATGTCTATTGGGGTAATATCCTGCTCTAAATATCCCAAATGTTACAGTAATGTCATAGTGCACATGTTCACATTAGGTTCACCAAATGATTTAACTTTCTTTAGGAATAATGGATTTTTATTCCTATTTTAATTAAGGGTTTAAATTAATAACTTAGTAAATAATATTGTAATAATTACATTCCCAATTTGTATATTTGATTTGTCTTTTGTACCTTCCTAAAATAGAAGTTAATTAGGAGAAATATAACCTAGCTTAAAATAAGTTGAGATGACTGTTGAAATGTCTAAAATTGGATTTATAGGACTGGGATAGTGCCACAAATTAGAATTTGGATTTATTTTGGTGAAAGGACAAGACTACCAAAAATAGGACACCCTAGGGTCCAATGTTGTTGTCATCTTCTACCAGTGTTATCCAAACTACTCATAGAGACTTAATTTTTTTGAGTTGTTTGCATTGTTCTTGTGTGATTCTACCTATGAAATTTTGAGTGTTGAATATCGATAGAGCTCATTGTCAAGATATTTTAATCTTCAAACCCTAAACTTCCATCATGCTTGATAAATGTGATTTTAATTACTTGAAACAATGGGGTTAGTGTGTGTAAGATATACTGAATATGTGATTCACATCCCTTATATAGGCACACTACCTACATACCAGTACTCTGAAGAGGGATCAAGCCATATGTAGTTCTCCCACTTGATGTGCTTTATGAAATAGTGTAATGCAAATTTAAAAATGCCAAATTAAAAATGATTGAGGTGGCTAGGGATTGATGTGAGATTTTGAATGTGTTTGCAGCTATATTGGTGATTGTATGCAAAGAATAAGAAATTTTGCCTTAATTTTTTATTTTTATTCTTTCTTGCTTTACAAGATTTGTCACTTCCCTTATAAATGAACTTTTAATAGGAGTTTAGAGGGAATTATTGGTCACGGGTTAAATGTATTTGTGTTAGGATGACATGATGAAGGATAGAATCAAATGGAAATGATCATTTGGGCTCAAAATGTGATTGGAAAGGAGAACCAAAAATGTGACACCCTAGGGTTTGGTGCTATAGTCCAGGTATGACACTCCTATCCTACAGGCTTGAGATCTGGGGGATAAAATTAGCCTGGGAAATAGAGTCTTGCTGAGCTGGAATGCCCGTCTGGAAGGTTATGGATGACTGACATTGAGAAAAAAAGCGTGTCTATAAGGGTCACAAGATCATGTAAGAAGGACCTATAGATTAGGATTCACAAGCCACACTAAAGCTATCAATTTGGACATTTTATATGACTATACATTGATTTTGATTTTGAATTTTATTCTCTAATAGTGCCTCATAGAGATTTTCACTAGGGGACCTTGATTTTGAATTTTTTATATTATTTTTTATTCTTTATAACTAAATAAATAATCATTCTTCCCAAGATAGGTTTATGTGTTAAGAGTGATGTCAAATCCTTGTTCATGATCTCTTAGTTAAATGTCATCTTAGAGTCCCACTATTTATGTGATTACTTTGTCATTTATAAATAGATCCAATGGTGTGTGAACATGTACATGCCAATTGATGAATGGAAGATATTAGAAGTCAAATTGGATGGTACGAGTGATAGTATAATTAAAAGGATTGGTGGTAGCAATATCCTCATAGAGCTAATGAGTGGAACCTATTTATGTTGAGAGAAGCTTTCCCAATAATTGTATAAGTATCCCTAACATAATTTTATTTATCATCAATTGGTTTAAATTTGATGTCGTAGTATCGTTCATTTCCATGCATGTGGATGAACTCTAGGATTCCTTGCTCATGAAGGTCTAGTCCTCATCCTTTTTTATTCATAATTTTTAGTATTTTTTTTTTTGTATAGGATACTTGTTTATTTGAAATTAGGATGTGATGTTATCATTGAAAAATAAGGAGTTATTGGACCTTTCAATTTTTTCATCTATAAAAAGGTTGCATTTGATAAATGATGTCATGCCAAACTTATATGAAATTAATTTTATTTTCTTACTCATATTAGGATTTCCACTGCTTCTAGGATAGATGGGGTGCTTTTACACATTAATTTTAGTTTAGATTTCAGCATCTAAAAGTATCTTCATAAATTAAGGCTTGGTGGTGAATGCTTTGATAGGTGATGGGAGATTGTGTGATGCGCTAATGGGTGGTATGTCATGTTGGTCAGAGGTGGTCAGGTCAAATATTTGGAGTATATCATGTTGGTAAAAGAGTTGAAGTAGGTCATGTTGGATAAATATTCGAAGTAGGTCATGTGGTTAAAATATGGCTTGGTCCAAGATGGTTTGAGCAAAGATGGTTTCGTCAAAGATTTCTTCATCATATACGGTATTGTCAAAAATGGGTTTGGTCAAGGATGGGTTTGAAAAATATGGGTTGGTGGTTGAATATAGGTTGGTCAAGGATATATTCATCAAATATGGGTTCATAAAAGATGTTTGGACATTTTTTTAGTTATGGGGGATCTTGATCATGATTTAGAGTGATATCTTGTCATATCTTAAGATGTTGATTCTCTAGAACATGGATGTGCTCGATTATTCAGTAAGAGACATGTATTGGAATGGTGATGATAAGATATAATTAGATTGTGATAATTTAGGTGATTCATAGGTGTTTATAAAAGGATTGGTAGGGTGTATCTTATGGGACTATTGATTCAATTTTGGTTGATATCAAGATTGTTAATTAGGGGTTTATTTCTTGTCAAATCTTGGCCAAAGGTTAGGAAAGTGTATATTTTTTGTCTCAGGGTATTGATGTGTATTGTAATTTGGATTGGGTTAATTTTTGTGGGATATAGTAAGAAATTAAGGTTAGATATGATATTCTAAGGTGGCCAAATATTGGATTATTTGGTTGATTTAGTCATGTATGTTTTGATGTTGGATTTATGGCCAGGATTTTGAATTTATTTTGATTAATTTAAGATATGATTTGGTTTAATTTTAATTGATTGGTTTGAAATTAGTTGTTCAAAAATGGGGTGCAATCAAAACACACACATAATTATAACCTATGGTAGTCAAGTAGGATTACAACTGAAAAGTGGTACACTAATAATAGCTCGAAAGGCATGTTTTATGCATTCTTGGGAATGTATTATTCTTGACACTAATATTCAAATTCAAAAAAAAAGAGTCTCATATGCTAGTTTGAACAACCTAACTATGGGCATCCTTTATATATCTTGTGGTATGTTGAGGCCTAATTCTTTGATAAGGGTGTTATTTAGGGCCTAGGTGTAGACACCTAGATCTAGCCACCAATGACCTCCAACTAAGATTTTGACCAATTTTCACCAAAATGCACAATTTGGCTTTAAAACACTAAAATGCACTAAAAGAGTTGAAATTGATGTATTCAAGTGTTGATTATATAGCTAGGGCATCCCTAAATAAGGCAATACAATTTATGGGCTAGCTAACTTTGATCAAATCATTTTGATTCAAAATGCCAATTTTGAACCTAGGTGCTCTAGATTGCTTTTTTCTCTCAAATCTCTTGCACGAGACACGTGCCTTTGTTATTTTCTATTGGTAGCATCCTAAATAAGAATATGATTCTAGCACATCTAACATTTCCTTCTAATTCTAATATAGTTAAATTTTGGACCAATAATAAGACATTCTGATCAATTTGAGTAATTTATGCACAAAGTGCTTAATCATGCGTAGAGCTAATTAATCCAAATCAAGGTCTAATAAAGAAGTCCATGAAAACTTGTTGAATAATTTTTTTTGGAAATGAATATGGAATATTTGCATCATCAGGTGACCTCATTTCTTGTGAAAACATTCCTAGGCCATAAATGCTACAAATATTAGGATTCATGCCCTCTATGCCTCATTAATGTCTTTAATGATGCCCTCCATGCCTCTTAATTACCCCTTATTCCAATATCATGATGAGGATAATTAAAAAATTAATTCTAAAAATTGAATTAATCCTCAACCACACATCTCGATCTCAGGATGGATGATTCTAGTTAATTCTAGACATTCTCCAAAATATATAAATAGAGAGGCCAAGAAAATCATTTATAAGCTATTTTGGTGCAAAGTTATAATGCACAAATATATTCAAGAAGCCATTACAACCATTGTTACCATGCCAAATTGATTCCAAGCCAAGCCAAGCCAAGACACAAGCCAAAGGTGCCAAGGAGAAGAGGAGATATCCAAGCCTCCTTTAATGAAGATTTCATGAGCAAAAACTAAGCAAGCCACCACTAAAAAGGCATTTGGAGCATCCAAGGAAGGTGAAGGATTTTTTTTGTTTTATTCCTTACTTTTAAGTTGTGTTTGTCATTTGTTTGTGTTAACTAAGATCTCCCTAGTGTCTAGGCATAGACATGTTATGCTAGTTAGTGTGTTCCTTTCATTTTGTTTTCATTTTGGAACTAACACCATACTAACCATCCTCTCTTGAGTAAAATTCTAGATCATATAATGGCACACTCGATGGGACTAGACACATCTCACACCTGAAGAAGATCATTTTGTAACTTTAAAATATTCATGTGGACCCTTAAAACTCTTGAAAATTGATTTTCTAAAATTATTTTGACATTTTTGTTTGCCACATATTTACATAGTAATCGAGTCGATTAGTAAGACCAACATCAGTTGTATAATTTAACCGACATTGGTTAGCAAAACCAACATTAGTTGTATACTTGTCATCAGTCACATTGGTATAACTGATGTCAGTTAGATAACCAACATTAGTTAGAAAATGTAACTGTCATCAGTTATATAAATTGACATCAGTCACTATGTTTTTCTTAAAAACACAGACCCAAGAGCTATTTTCCTGAAGTTCATTATTTCAAACCAAAAAGAGATTCAAGGCAAAAGGACATGCTAACATTTTTCCTATAGGACCAAACTTGACATTTGTTAAAAACATGTTTTAGATCACCTCTTGCATACTTAAAAATCAATTAGGAACCTTGTTTTGGTCTTTAACAAAAAAATTAGATGTTTTTGGTGAATGTTTTCAAATTTTACAACTAAGACCAAGGGGTAAAATTAACACCACCTCATTTTCCATTTGGGACTTAAAATGAACTCACCTTTTCAAAGCTTTTTGTATTTAATTATTTATTTAGATTTAAATTTTATTTGTAAAAACGAGGGATGTTGTGTGTATGCTCTTTCATTTGTCCCCTTTAGGGAACCCTTGGAATCAAAAGTGCCATTCCTATTGCAAGTATCCTAGTCCAAGGCTTAGAAATAAAGTCATATAAAGAACTCCCCAAAAACTCATCAAAGTTTGGGTGACCTTGAAAATGACCCTAAAGTCTTTCTACTTTCATGTTTTCTTTGATTTTATGCAAACTTGGCTTGCGAGGGGAACTTCATCACCTCCTAAATTTTTTTTAGGGAAGATTTGAACCAAGGTTTAACCTCCTAGCATTGACCTCACTTACTCCTTTGGAGTTACACATGGGACATATCTACATTTGGACATCACACTACAGTGAGTGAACAACAATATGTAGTGGTTGTAGAAAGGACTAGACCTTTTTACAACTAACAAATGTTGTGGTCACCCAATTTTCATGCTTGTATTTTGCATTATTTGATGTGAAATTCATTGTGTAATTGATTCCCCTAGAGATGTTCAAAACTTTCTAGTTTAGTTAACCCCACATTGGCATACCCTTGCTAGGATTTGGATGGTTATACTTTGTATATTTTGGTCATTTTTGCTTGGTATGTCTTGAAACTAAAACTTGTTTATTTGTTCATAAGCCATGTCAAAACTAATTTGTCTATATGTCACTCTTTTGTCTAAAAAGGCATTATGCTAGCCATTTTACACCACACTTATGCCTTGAAATTTTTGCTAAACTTATTTGTGTGTGTGTCATTTGAGTTGAGGAAGGTAGTGTTATGCTACCCAATACATGTTAAGACCATTTTGCCTTTGAATATTTTGAAACATAATATAGATCACATCATTTGAGCATTCTTACACCATTAGGCTGCTCAAATATTTTCAATTACTTGTTTCACTTGCACCAAAAACTATTTGTTTCAAACCATGTCATATATACCATTTGAACCTTGTTTATGCACCATCATGCTATCCAATCTTGTCTAGCCTATTTGGTCAAATCCTAGTTTATAACATTGAATTTTTAATTAGCCTTATCAAGTTTGGATTCAAACATTGATTTATTTTTGTTTAGGCCTTAATTCATGGGGCTAATACACAAATATTTCTCTTTTGGGTTACATAACTTTGGTTAATCGATTACCCAATTTCAAAAACTATTGATGGTTTGTTTGTTTAGTACCTATCCTCATCATTGTTCATGCCTTTATTTGGGAAAACAAAGCCTTTCTAAAAGAGCCTTTTGTATTATTATTTATGCCAACTGATCATGTTTATATTTGATTCCTTGTGCTAGGTCTATGTCAAAGTTGTTTCCAAACTTGTTATATTAAATAAAATCACATTAGCCTTTATTTGAAGTCTTGCTTTTGATGTTGTTTGGCCAAAAGTCCTAGCACATGCCTATTTGTTTGAGCTTAGGTTTTGACTCTGCATTTGGACAAAAGACCTAGTAACTCAACTTTTTTCCTTTCTTAGTTTAGACCTTATTTGGAACACTTTGACCTAGACCTTTGACATGTTTGTTTTTATTCAGATGCTTGACCTTTCATGTGTATGACATTTTGATGTTAGACATTTAATGTTAGGATATTTTATGCCAAGTCTTAACACAAACCATTTTGGAAATATAGCTCCACCTTCAGACCACATTAGAGTTACAACTCCACCCTTTTGACCAAGTTGGCCAAATTTGAACCATTTGTCTTTTGGATCATTGTTCAGAGTTTGTAGAACTCTAAGCCTTTTTGATTTTGGAGCTTTCATCATTTATGTGTATATGTCTAGCTACACTTATGGTGGAGTCACTTACAATCTAACTCATGATATAATGGCCACATAAAATGACTTTTATGGCTTTAGTCAAAACCCCAATGACGCTAATATGGTTTGTGAAACAGATTTCTATCTACATCATATTAATCAATCATGGGAACAAAGTCACAAAACAAGTTATGATCCAATGCGAGACCTTGATTGGTATGAAGAGGCTTGTGAAGAAGACTTTGAAGACCCAACTATAGATAATGTTGTTTGGGATATGAATCCATACCCTCTTTTCAATAATAAGTACATGGAACATAGTCAAGAACCAGCTTATGAGGCAACTCACGACTGGGATGATATGTTTTATGAGGAAGAATTAGATACTTTGGCTTATTCAAGTAATTAGGTTCCACCACATAATACCATTTCTATCTCAGGACCACATGTCACACCATTTCTATACCAAGACCTCATCCTTTGGTTTGTGTGAGAAACCAAGATCCGTAAATCCCAACCATTTCTATACCAAGACCTCATCCTTTAGTTTGTGTGAGCAACCAAGCTCCACGACACCCAACCATTTATATACCAGGACCTCATCCTTTGGTTTGTGCAAGCAATTAATCTCCATAATGCCCCTTCATCATTTTAGGACCTAGTCATTTGGCTTGTGCAAGCAATCAATCCCCACAATGCCCTATCATTAGCATCTTACGACTTTGTCCTTTGGTTCATGTGAGAAATCATGCTCCCCAAGGCCCTACCATTATCTAACCACTAGTCATACCATCCAAACCTCAACCCATCCAATCATTCAAAGACAAAGATGTGTTCAAAATCGGTATTTTCCAGCTCATTGGAAACCAAGGCCAAGAGAACCAACCAATCCAAGATGTTTCTATTAAAACAACCACTTGTGATAAGTCAACATATGATAAATTGCATGTTGATCCTATACTAGTTGTTGATGAGTCTCAATCTAATGAGCTAGTCTTTGCTGGGTCACTTCTTAATGATTATAAATACTTTTGGGCAAATCATTACCTCAACCATGTGCCTATTTTTCAAAATTGTCATATTGACAAACCAATCCCTAAAGAGTTGTCTCTTGACCTTTTTTCCATCCTAAAGGAGTCTCACTTTGACAAACCCATTTTTATGGAGCCATTATGCCATCACATGATATTACTTGTCTAATACTAAATATTCAACAAGACATCATTATAATAGAGTACCCATCATATGAAGAATCAGATTAGATTAAGGTTCTATTCTGGAACTGACATTAGATTTAGCATCAGAATCAGAATCAACATCAAATTCAGAGTCCCTTGAGTTAGAATTAGATTCAGAAGAAGAATATGTTCATGGCTATTACAATATTGGTTATGCATTCTTCACAAACTAGTGTGAATACATTTGTGATCCTTTTATAGTTTTTGAGGGTGAGTACTTCAGCTTCAACACAAGTTATCCTAGTATCTTCTACAAGGATTGTGTAGCCTCTAGCCATTCCATTATCATTCCAAAATCCATTACCATCAACTAAAATATCCATATCATTGACATTCCATCTCCCATAAGTGTTAATTGGGATCAAAATAATCACACTTTGTTGAACTGCATCCATGGTGACATAGTAGTTGAAGAAGAGCAAGGAAGCCAAGAAGACATTCATATAGTAAAAGAACACTCTCCTAATGAAACATTTTCAGAGGCACTAGGGGACAATCAAAGTCACAACTCAACATCATCTAGTGAAACTTTTTTAGAAGTGCTAAAAGACTATCAAATTCAAAAGTCAACATTCTTTAGTGAAACCTTCTCAAAGGAACTAAAGGATAATCAAGACAACTTCAATGGTGAAAAAATCTTTAAGGCACCAATAACTGAGCACAAAATTTATTCATTGCTTGATGAAAACAAAATCAAGGATCAAATCAAAATAGCTTCTTATCTACAACTTAATCAGATGGTAGATACTCTCAATCCCAAACAATAGAAAAATATGATTGTCCTATTGAGAGAACAAGTTTTTGGCCCCACCACAACCAAAATTATGTTGAATACAACATCATCAACATTACATGTGACTGAAAGTCTTGATCTTCATTTGTTTCCATACCATTCCACATTAGATTATCATCTACCATTTCATTTCATAATGAAACCTACCATCCATTATTTTTCCTTGTTTAACATCCATGGTCACACCTTTTGCAGAGGATATAAAGATACCTTGTCTTGATGCTAGATGGAATCATAATCAATGACCAACGAAGATCACAAAAGAATTCTTGACAACCCAATCTACAAGCAGTTCTTGATGAAGGAGTTATTCAAATGAGGTGTGGGCTAGAAATTAACATAATAAAGTATTTTATTTATATCATTTGTTGATTAGGATGTTCATCTCCCCATCAACAGGAACAACATAATCAAAAACCACACCCAGGCTAAAAATATATACCATACCATTTCATATTTCCATGCCATTGTCATTGTTACATATCCATTTTCCATTGACAAATATTCCTGCTATTCACCTCATCACTTGGGGAAAACCCTCTTACCATTTTAACCCAATTATTAAACCATCGTTATCCTAAGCAAGACCATACCATCCTATTATTTCACTCCTATCTAGACCAAAGCGTGTTTTTAGTCATCCAACCTAATCTTGTTTTTTTATCTTGGTTCTTTTGGTTCTTCCTACACTTTTTAGAGGATTCCAATAAAATTTCAATAATCAATAAAATCCATGTTTAAATGATAGTCTATGAAAGTATTGTGATAGTTGATTTGGAAAGATATCTTTCATCCTATCAAGTTCATATATGTGAGCCTGATTATAACCGTCTATGGGAAAATCAGTGTTTCACCAGTCTTGTTACTAATTATAACCATCTATGAGAAGATTAGTATCATTGACCTATAGTTTTATATCTTAATAATAACCACCTATGGAAAAACTAGGGGCAACACTTGTTTATCATGCTTGTCGCATCACCTTACCATTACTATTTTCATTTGACTAGCCATTTATTGGATTTGAGAACTTGTTCGGACCTAGTTGGTTTTTCCCCACCTTTCATTTGGATGGAATTAATATGACTTGAGGTCATTTTGGGACTTTTTAGGTCATGCTTAATTCATGTTGAGGTCACCTTAGTCCCCTTTTCCATATGATCTCACCATTTTGTAAGCAACCTAAGCCAAACACTTTCACCATTTTATGAGTAGGTGTCTTGTCATTATCTAATGAGTTAAGATACCTAAAAATACTAAAAACATTCATAACATTTCAAAAATCCAAAAATATTTGTCCTATCTAAGCCTAGTCAGTTATCCTCAATTCGCCTTACTGTGGCATGGTCATTGTTAAGATGTTTTTTTGCTTTTATTTTCAATATTTTTTATTTGTTTATTTCTATTTATTTGTTTGTTTTTCTATTTGTTTATTTATTCACTTGACTGTTTGTTTACTTTCAGCACTATTGCCTCGACATAGTCGATATGTGTTCATTGGGTGATTCCTTGAGCACATTATTCTTAATTCTATCCATATTCATACGTCAATATTATAATCATGGTTTTTATCATTGGTGTATTATTTGAGTGTTTATTGGATATCAAGACTTAGTCCTTATGCATATTTCAGCCAATTCTTTATGGTGTTCTATCATGAAACCTACCATCACATGCTATAGTAAAAATCAGATTTAAGAAGGTCTACAATCAATGGAGCCATAAAAGTTTCTCCTTGGCACATTGGTAAACTCCTCCCATCCCACCCTTGATCAAATCAACCCATTAACCATTCTAGATGTATCATTGTTAATCAAGATGAGCATCTACTCATTGGCAAGTATAACTAAATCATTTCTAATGATCAATATTATTCTTCTATTCATCTATTTCATCACTTTACACCCACTCATCTTTAATCTATATTCCAGGTTATATCCCTGAGTTATGCTTGCTAATCAGCCCTAACTTGGGCACCATCAGTTTTAGCCAATCTAGGTCTACTTAATGATTATAATTACATATGGGCAAATCATTATTTTAACTTTTATTTTTGATTATAACCACCTTTGGGAAAATCAACATCTTTTTTACATCAATGCTCGCAAGCATTTTCTTATATGGATTAATCTCAACCACAAATTAATTCTACATTTATTCTAGATTCTTTATGAGGGACCATCTATCAATAATTGTGATGGCCACTTCCTCAAGGGGGCATCATCATAAGCTTCCCAAAAACCATTTAGAGCTTTGTTATTCAACCATCATCATCTTTTTTGAACATAGGCCATCTCTCATTATTTGAGAATATATTACTTTGCCTAAAATTAACAACATCTTCTCAAATAGGGGCAAACTATAGACATCTAAATCTAGCCACCGATGACTTCTAACCAGGGTTTTGACTAATTTCTACCAAAATGCACAATTTATCTTAAAAACACTAAAATGTGCTAAAAGAGTTTAAATTGACATTTTCAAGTGCTGATTTTGGATAGAGTATCCCTAAATGGGTTAATGTAATTTATGGGCCAACTAACTTTGATTAGATTATTCTAAGTCAAAATGCCAATTTTGCATCTAGGTACTCTGGATTGCTCTTTTATATCAAATATCTTGCATGAGACATGTGCCTTTATTATTTTCTATTGATAACATCCTAAATGGTAATATGGTTCCAACACATCTAACATTGCCTTCCATTCCAATTCTATCAAATTTTAGACCAATAACAAGGCATTCTGATCAATTTGAGTAATTTGCACATAAAGTGCTTAAACATGCTTAAGAGATAATTAACTCAAATAAAAAAATAATTAATTATTCCATAGAAACTTGTGGAATACTTGTTTTTAGAAATGAATATTGAATATCTGTATCATCAAGTGACCTCAATTATTGGGAAGACATCCCTAGGCCATAAATGCCATAAATATCAGGATTCATGCCCTCCATGCCTCATCAATGCCTTCCATGATGACTTCTATTCCTATTAATTGCTCCTTTTTCCAATGTCATGATGAGGATAATTAAAAAATTAATTTCAAAAATTAAATTAATCCTTAACCACACATCTCAATCTAAGGATAGACAGTTCAGGTTGATTTTAAACAATCTCAAAAATCTATAAATAGAGAGGCCAAGAACATCATTTCTAAGATATTTTGGTGAAATGTTATAATGCAAAAATATCTTCAAGAGTCCATTACAACTAGTGTTACCATGCCAAATTGATTCCAATCCAAGCCAAGCCACAAGCCAAAGGTGCCAAGGAGAAGAGGAGATAGCCAAGCCTTCTTTGATGAAGACTTCATGAGCACAAACTGAGAAAACCACCACTACAAAGGCATTTAGAGCATCCAAGGAAAGTGAATGAATTCTTATGTTTTATTCCTTACTTTTTAGTTGTGTTTGTCATTTTTTTTTGTTAACTAAGTTTTCCCTAGTGTTTAGGCCTAGAGAGGTTATGCTAGTTAGTGTGTTCCTTTCATTTTATTTAGTTTAGAATTAACACCATACTAACCATCCTCTCTTGAGTCAAATTATTAGTTCACACTAGGTATTGGTGGATGAATCCATAACACTTCATGATGATAGTAGAATAGGCAACCACTTAACCAATAATGATAGCTCCTCCTTAATTTGTATAGCTCGTCAAAACATGGTATCAGTCTCTATGTTGGGTGATGAAATCCCAGTCACAAATCCCTAATAAGGAAGGCATGTATTATTTCTAATTCCAAAGGTCATGATACAATATTATTTCCAACTCAATAGCTTAGACTATTTCTAATTCCTAAATTTTCCTTTCAGCATGAAGGAAGAGCATAAACGGTAAGTATGTCTAATAAAATCACAAAAATAAGACTTAAAATATGTACAAATAAGATGTATTAATTAAATTAATTGATTAAATGTAGGTGTTTGGTTTTGATTATATATTCTTTGACAAGAAATCCTACGAGAATAATGTTAGTATTTTTTTTTGGTTTTTAATCCTTTAACAATGTATTCCTAATACATGAGAAAAATAAAAAAATATGAACCCTTCAATTCAATCAAGGATTGGAGATGTTTAGCTTGAAAATAAGCCTCATAAGACATAGAAGCCACTATTAGCAGAATCAAGCCTAAAATGGAATATTTATTCATGGTTGCATGGGTATTTTAGATATCTTCATTTTTGTCATGAAAGAAAGATCAAATGGATGTTCTATTCTAATAAAACTTTATGGCCTTGGGAATATAGTTGTTAAGTGTAGAAATTCCATTCGTCATCGCAGAGACACCATTCTTAGCATGGATATGTTACGGCATATGTACAAACATCAAAGTGTTAACATATAATGTATAAATGATGTTCTTCCACACAAAACTTCATTCTTTAGTACAGATATGTTTGCACATATGCTAAAGTGTCAAAACAAAGTCAGAACTAGTTTTGACATTGAAAATCAACACCTACATGCCACTAGATTAATAGAGACACTACTAATGATGTAAACTTTGAAAAAACACTACAAACGAACAAACATAAACACTAAATGCTCAAATATTATCCACATAATTTGGATATCATAATGAACATAATGCAAATTTTATATATTATGTTTCATGAAGGCAAAAAAATCATTACATAGAACATAGATGTTATCTTATACAACACATAAAATTAATATAAATTTGACAAAATTGACCTAATTCTAACCCTAATTAGATTTCAAAAGATGATCATCTAAGCAATACTACCCTAGCAAGTAAAATGAATCAAATATTATGAACAAAGGGTCCCACATACCATGCCAAGAATATATATATATATATATATATATATATATATATATATATATATATATATATATATATATATAAGCTAGATAAAAATAAATAGAAATGATATAATAAGACCATTTTTTTTACTTTAAACATCATTATACTTCAGATTGAGCATAAAGGATAACAATTTAAATGTTATACCTTTATCTACCAATAATGCTCCTCTTTTGTTGGGTAGATTGTATTTGAATTATGGTTGTTTTAGTTGGAGATGCAAAATTTTTTTGCTAGCATATCCCCTTGGAAATTAATGATTTAGCTTTATGAATATGTTGATGAATTGATTGTATTTATCTCATTGACGTAGAACAACTTTAGGTTATAGAATCTTGTCGATAGTGAGGGGGTGGAGTTCAATTTATAGTTTTTCTAGATGAAAATGGAGTATTGTATCTGATTCAAGATGAAAGGTTAGATTTGAGTCAAACTCCTCATTAAATGAGGAGAGTTGAGTATTAAATGGGTGGGAGGGGCGGTTGGAGGGGGGAGCAGGTACTGGTGGATGGGGTACAGGAGGGGTATGGTTGGGGATGTAAGGATTTATAATTATGAGAAATGGTGATTAATATTTGTCCCTTGTCATTGATATTTGTTGATTGCATTAGATTTTAGGTGATTAACTTGGGATTTGGAGTGATTTCAGGATATTTTATTTAAATAATTTTTTTTATATTTGAGGATTTTAGATTTCCATGGATTTTCTTATTAGCATTAGTCAACTATCTAATATTATTAGTTAGTTGATTAATCAAAATTTACTTTTTATGGGAGTGGACAAGGTCAAATAGTGATGAGTTAGGCTAGGGATGTTGACGATGGGGTTAGGTTTTATTAGTGATACAATGAAGGGTTGGATTAGCATTGTGATAGTGTGATAGTTTAGATTAGTGAACGATGAACAATTACAACACCAATATGGCAGAATTAAGATGTCTATATCATCTAGATTAGGCTTCAAGGTTTTTTAATTTTCTTCTTATCTATCTTGTTATGTTTCTCTTAAAATATTTATATTTATTTATTTCAATTAATAATATTTATGTATTAAATTTTATATTTTATTGTCTTTTTTTTGTTTTCGAAACAATTTACACTAATGTTAAATGTCACACTAATCCATGCAATTCACAAAAATACTTTCAACAATTATAATAAGTTCTAATTACTATACAATCCTTTTTTAATTAACCTTTATACTACTTTAAACAAAATTCAAATATATATATATATAATTAATGAAATAAGTTATATCTTTATCATTATTTCACCATAATTAAAGATTCAACTCCATAATATATAATTAAAAAATAAAATAAATAAATAAAAAATAAAAAATTATTCATTTTTAATTGTTTTCAATTATCTGAATCTCTAGATTAATATTAATAATTAAAAGGTATCCATTTACAAAATGTTGCAAGGTCATTGATTTACTTGTCGATCAATTCTTGCTCAATGTCAAGATATGACAGGTTTAATTACTTAAGATTTGATCGTGTGAAAAGAGAGAGGGGCATGCTTTAACCGTGTGTAGATTCGCTCGAACCTATTTGGCAAGTATTCAACTTTAAACAGGTGACATGAAATAGTCCAGTGACGAAACAAATACCGGCAAATTAAAGACTAGCTTATGGCAACAGATTCAAGACTAGGTTTTCATAGTGAGGGTCACTATCCAGTTTTCCAACGCTCCCACTACCTGTATGATCTCAAGAGCAACACTAGCAATTACAATTATTGATTTTGATCTTCACTACTTTTCTCTTTCTTGTATTTTCATCCATTGAGTTCCACCAAGACCAGAAGTAGATTGTTCCACAGGCTTTGCTTGAATTGAAAATATCTGTGAAAGTGTGGCCAAATATTTTCTTGTGTGACTGGGTAGCTGGAAATAATGTTTGCAACTGGTCTAGAATAATATGTGACCGCAAACAATGAGTTATATGCCAGGAATAATATAGAAAAGGAACAAAATAAATTAATTGGCAGCAATCACTTCCTATGCATTAATCAATGTCAACGGTAAATGGTAAGCAATTTCTTTTCAATTATTTCAAAAAAAAAAGTTGGGGTTGTTATTTCACTTGTATTTCTGATTGACTAAATTGTTTTGAGTCAATTAAATTAAATTTTACATTTTTTGGATTTAAAAAACTCTATAATTTGAACAAGTTGAAGTTGAAATTGGAAGAATCTGTAAAGAATATTTTTTTTTCTGTGGTTTTTCTGGTTTTATAAATATAAAAAAAATGTTTGAAGCTCAAATCTAGCAACTTCACAACTTTTAATGCTCAAAATTTCCAAATTTGAATATCCATGTTTTTTATCTACCACAAATTTTTTGAACAAGGGTTTTTTTTTTTGGTTTGTTTGTTAATCTAGTTTTCTTTTGTTTAAAGGTTTGATGTGAAATGTAGTGTTTTGTGATGTTAATACTTTGGACAAATGGATCCTCCAATGCTGCTAAGAACTTCATTACATATGAGTATATTTACAACCATCATTTTTGTTATTTGGGTTTTTTTTATGCATTTTATTTATTTGGAAATCAAATGCATACATACCTTAAATATGAATCTATAATATTTATAACCACGCTTTTTGTTATTTTTGTCTATTCTTTTACTATCATAATTGCTAGCATGTTTTAGAGTGGTTTGAAAGAAAGTGAATCGATTTACAATTTCAAAATGGGTATAAATATGATGTGATCCTTGACTAACATGCACAAATCTCCACTTCGATAACTTTTAATGACTTAACAGTTCATACATCAATGCTTCCTTTAACACATCTATGCTCAATAGATCACATATGCCTTTTGTAGCTATGTTAAAACTGTATTTCCCACAATGTGCTAAAGTTGACCAACATTGTTAATCACAATCATATAAGTCATTTGGATAATATATGCATTTTACCTTGTACATGCATCATTCTTTGAATAGTAATTTTTTTGAGGGAAAATAGGTGGCATATGTAACACAGGTACATTTGGTAGTCGTGTATGTGTAGAGAAGGCATAAAATAAAAAATTTGATGACAAATCTTAACATGTGTCTTGATAATGAAACGCCTCCAATATAAATAAGACATATTGAGTGATACAATCAAGGCCTAATTTCTACCTATTCCACTAATGTTACAATTCATTATGATATAAATGCTTCGAAAATAATATGTATCTATATATTTTACATAAATTTATCTAAAATATATATATAATAATTAATTATTATAAATATGTATTAAATTTATATATAATATATATTATTATATTAATTACTATTATTTTAACATATTATTTATATATATGGTTTTAGAGTTCACCTTTTTTTTAAAGGGTGTAACAATAACAAATTTATGCATTTGAAACAAATAAACTCGTAGAAAAATAAAAACTACCGACAGAGCACCGCATCCTTCTCACCTTAGATTCGTCACTCACAACCATGTCTCTTCCTTAACCGAGCCATGTGTTCAATATATCTATAATTTTTGTATATAAATTGTAGGGTTTGTATATCATCCACTCTAGCGGTCATATGCCTGTCGAGGAGAAGCTTAAATTGGGAAAAAAATTACTTCCTTCTATAGGTAGCTGCTATGGAATCCAACCTCTCAACCTAAGATTTGGCATGCTAGCTACCAAGCCAATGGAAACTATAAAATAAAGAAGGGTTAACTCTTCACATAAATTTTTAAGACAAATTCAAATTAATTCACAGTAATCACTTCCGATGCATTTATCAACGTCAATGGAAAGCAATTTTTTTCTTTTAATTGTTTAAAAAAATTACGGTTGTTATTTCACTTGTATTTCTGATTGACTAAATTATGTGAGTCAAATAAACTATATCTTGCATTTATTTTAAAATTCAATACTTATTTTTATAGGAAATCTATAGTTTTTGGACAAAATAACTCTATAAATTCAGCAAGTCAAGTCAAAAATTATTTGATTTTCTAAATATGGAACTTTTCAATGTGATTTTTCTTATTTTATAAAGATAAAAAAATGAAATAACTCTATAAATTCAGCAAGTCAAGCCAAAAATTATTCGATTTTTTAAATATGGAACTTTTCAATGTGATTTTTCTTATTTTATAAAGATAAAAAAATGTTTGAGGCTAAAATCTAGGAGCTTCCCAATTTGAATGCTTAAAGTTTTCAAATTTTTCTTTTGTTTAGGGGTTTGATGTGAAATGTAGTGTTTTTTATGTTAATACTTGGGTCACATGGATCCTCCAATGCTGTTGAGAACTTCTTCATATATGAGTATATCTACAACCATCATTTTTGTTATTTGGGTCATTTTTTATGCATGTTATTTACCTGGAATTAAAATGCATACATACTTTAAATGTGCATCTATATATATGAGCATATTTATAACCATGGTTTTGTTATTTAGGTATGTTTTATTACCATCATAGCTGTTATCATGTTTTAGAGTGGTTTGAGAGAAAGTGAATTGATTTACAGTTTCAAAATCAGTATAAAGATGATGCAATCCTTGACTAACATAGATAAATATCCACTTCGATGGCCTTTATTGACTTTACAACTCATACATAATTGCTTCCTTTAATACGCATGTGCTTAATAGGTCACACATGCCTTTTTCAGCTATGTGACAATTATCTTTCCCACATTGTGTGATTAATTTGCCCAACATTAATAATCATGGTCATTAGAAGTCACTTCGATAATACATGCATTGTACTTTGTACATGCATCATTCTTTGAATAGTAAAAAGAATAGGAAAATAGGTAGTATATGCAACATGAATATATGTGGCAGTCATGTATGTGCAGATAAGGCATTTAAAATATTTGAAGGTGAATCCTAACAAGTGTCTTGGAAAAAAAACATCTTTGGTGTAAATAAGACATATTTTATGTTACATTTGGGGCTTGATTTTGATGATCATATCACTATATTTATATTTTTTATCCGTAACATATTTTTTTTAACAAGACTGTATTAAATGTAAGATAAATTATTTGATAAATTATAAAAAATATAAAAACTTATATTGTATGTATGTATGTATATAATAATCCATTTGTCCATATATATATATATATATATATATATATATATATATATATATATATATATATATATATTCCTAGTATGAAATATGTTAACATTTGAAGGAAAAATTTCAATACATAACCATCAAGAAATTCATAATATGTAACATAATATTACAAAGAGAAAGCTAAAGAACTGCGTTAAATAGAATGATAATCGATGTTTTTAGCTACCAAGCTGAGCCCATCATTAGGAAAACATTGATATCATGCTACACAGAGGATAAAAGACCAAGCATATATATCATAAAACCATCTAAGTCAGTTAGATGAAGGTTGATGAATATTATTCTATAAATGGCTAATAACAAGTTTTCAAGAATAGTTGAGCCTCCAACCTTCATCATGATTTAAATTATTTAAATAATTTTCAATCAGAATAGATTCGTGAATTCTTATTCTAAGAAAATAGTCTTCTTTAGTAATAACCTTAATTTTATTGAAGCAAATATGGTGACCGATATTGTGAGAATGCTCAACTAAGGTGGATTTTTGGAAGAGATTACAAGAAATATCAACACAATGTTTTCTTAAATGAATATGAATAGAATGGCCAGTTTCACCAATATAAACCATCCCACAACTACAAAGAATAGAGTAAATTCCTTTTTGACACATAGGATAGATTGATCCTTAGTCCTAATAAGAAAATTCCCAATTGAATTTTGACAAGAAAATGAGACCTTAATATTTCTTCTTTTGAGGATTTTTATCACCTTGTCTGTTGTACCTTTGATATAGGGCAATGTAATTTTCCCATAAATCTCATCATCCTCAATTCTAATGTGAGGAATTTTTGTGATTTTTGGATTATTAGTTTAACTTGATGTTCATTATATCCATTTTATGAAAAAACTTTGGAGAGGTGTTTGAGTTCTTGATTAAGATGTTCAAAATAAGATATTTTTGTAGCATGTTTTACCAAAGTATTAATTATACCAAGTTTTTGAGCCGGTTGGTGATGGGACTTAGCATATAAATATTTATTAATATGGGTGATTTTTTGATAGACACTATGAGCCAAGGATCCATCATTATTATTGATAATTAAAACATCTAAAAAAGCAATTTGGTTATTCTCCTCGACCTCCATGGTAAATTTTATGTGGTTGGATCTGCTATTTATAAAATCAAGAAATATTTCAAGGTTGTTTTTACCATATGGTCAATTAACATTTATATCATTCACATAGCACTTCCACCATTTAGGTTTTAGGGGAGTCGCATTATGAACCAATTTCTCAAAGTATTCCATATAAATGTTAGTAACCATAAGAGAGAGTGGGGACCCCATGATAACCCCATCAACCTGCTCATAGTTGAATCCTCTAAAAGAAAAATAACATGATTTTAGGAAATTTTTAACCAAATTTATGGTCTCTCTATTAGTAAGGCCACTAATGATATTAATAACTTCATCCAATAGGATTTTTGTAAATAAGGACACCATATCAAAACTAACCAAAGTATCCTAAGAATCTAATCTAATGTAATCATTATTTTCCTAATGATGGGCTCAACTTAGTAGCTTGAAACATCAATTATAAGTATCTTTAATATAGTTATCTAGCTTTCTCTTTGTAATATTCTACTATGTATTATGAATTCCCTTATTTTTTCCCTCCATGAAAGGGAATTGCTTGATGAAATTACATTGTTTGAGAAGTTAAGAATTTAAAAAAGCCCATAAACTAGTTGATTTTGAATTTTTAAAGAAATATATGAATGCTGACATTATTCCCATATTTTTAGAACTTAAACATAATCTAATTTTTTTGTAATCACATTGCTTTTAGACCTGTGAGTCTTTCCAATTTTCATTCCGAATTAAAGTAGGTTCGAAAGGCTCTACAATTTCTCTTTGAGAGACTTTACATGATTCACTTAAAGCTCATGAATAAAATACGTGGTGATATTTGAAATAATATAGAGGATTATTTCACCATTACTATGGAAAGAAGACTAGATAAATGTAAAGAAAAACAATTTAAGAAGTTTGATGCTTTGTTTTCTACTAAAAAAACTGGTTATTTATGAGAAAAAAGTTACTAATGTGGTTAACCTCTCTTCACATACTTTAGGCATAGCTTCGGTGAAGGTTCATGAATATGGTTTAAATTTTGCTATTTCTCCAAAATGCCTTCAATTAGAAGATATCATCAACAAAGTTGAAGAATCAATTAGGTTGCTTCCAATTGATGTTGTTAAGGAGGTAAAATAGGAATGTGTTATTTATTTGTAAAAAGTGATGATACCCAAAAGTAATTTAAGAAAAGAAAAACCAATTTATCTTATGAACCTGAAGAATAATAATGATATTACTATCATTAGGGATGATAAGGGCAATGCTATCATCGTGTTGGACTTAGTTGTTTATGAAAAGAAGATGACTGGTATTTTAAACCTTTCCAATAGTTACAAAAAAGTGGACAAGGATCCCAATAATAATGTTATGAAAGACGTTAAATGTGCTATTAAATTTTCATCTTTAAATTATGTTATTAAGAAATGTTTGATTCTAAAATATAGTGTGGTTCCTCATATCTATGATTTACCCAAAATACATAAAGAAGGATATCCACTCAAGGCTATTTTTAATACTATAAAATCACCTTCATACAACCTTGCCAAATTTCTCTCTATTAAGCTTAAAAAACTCATTGGTGGTTCCAAATCTTTTAGCAAAGATCAAACCCATTTTTTGAGTGAATTAATAATGCATAGAATGGATTCCTAGGATACTTTAGTTAGTTTTGATGTGGTGCCATTATTTGCAAAATTCTCATTAGATGAAGTTATTAATATCATTAGTGGCCTTAATGATGGAGAGACTAAAAATATGATTAGAATTTGCCTAAAATTGACTTATTTTTCTTTTAGATGATTCATCTATGAGTAGGTTGATAGGGTTGCCATGGGGTCCTCACTCTCTCCTATGGTTGCTAAAATTTATATGGAATACTTTGATAAATTGGTTCTTAATGTGGCTCCCCTAAAACCTAAATGGTGGAAGTAGTGGAAGCACTATGTGGATGATGTACATGTTAATTGGCCATATGGTATAAACAACCTTGAAGTATTTCTTGAATTTTTAAATAGCAGATCTAACAACATAAAATTTACCATGGAGGTCAAGGAGAATAAATGGATTCCTTTTTGAGATGTTTTAATTATCAAAAATAATTATGGATCCTTAGCTCACCGTGTCTATCAAAAAATCACCCATGAGGATAAATATTTACATGCTAACTTCCACCACCATCCGACTCAAAAACTTGGTATTATAAATACTTTGGTAAAATGTGCTATGAGAATCTCTGATTTTGAACATCTTAATCAAGAACTCAAACACCTCTCCAAAGTTTTTTCAAAAAATGGATATAACGAAAAATAAGTTAAACAAAAATATCAAAAAATCATGAAGAGGTCCTCACGTTAGAATTAAAGTTAAAGAAATTTGTGGGAAGCTTACATTGCTCTATATCAAAGGTACAACAGACAAGGTGGCAAAATTTATCAAAATAAGAAATATTAAGGTCTCATTTTCTCCTCAAAATTCAATTGGGAATTTTCTTGATAGGATAAAGGATCAATCTTAGCATATGTGTCAAGAAGGAATTTAATCTATTCTATGTTGTTATGGGAAGGTTTATATTGGTGAAACTGGTCATTCTATTGATACTCATTTAAAAGAAATTTATGTTGATCTTTCTCATAATCGCTTAAATTTGTTTGCCTTAGCTGACCATTCTCACAATACTGATTGCCATATTTACTTCGATAAAATAAAGGCTATTGCTAAAGAAGACTATTTTCTTAAAATAATAACTTGCAAATCTATCAAGATTGAAAAGTATCCAAACAATTTAAATTGCAATGAAGGTTGGAGGCTTAGCAATTCCTAAAAACCTATTATTATTAGTTTAAAGAATAATATTCATCCTCCTTAATTTGGTTGACTTAGATGGTCTTATGGTATATATAATTCATCTTTTGTCCTCTATACAACATGTTATCATTATTTTCCTGATGATGGGCTGAGCTTGGTAGGCCAAAATGTTGATTATCATTCTTTTTAATGCAGTTCTCTGGCTTTCTCTTTTTAATATTTTGCTATGTATTATAAATTTCCTTATTTTTTCACTCCAATGAATGGAATCATTTGATGAAATTCGGTTATTTGAGAAGTTAAGAATAAGAAAGCCCAAAAGTCACTAATTTTTAGTTTTTTAATAAATACAAGGATGCTAACATTATTCCTAGATTCATAGAACTTAAACATAATCTAGTTTTCCATAATCACATTGCTTTTATAACTACTCACATTACTTTTAAAACTACAAGTCTTTCCATTGTTTGTATAAAATTAAAGAAGGTTCAAAAATCTCTACAATTTCTATTTGATAGAATTTACGTGCTTCAATTAAAGCTTGTAGCTATCATATGTAGTGATATGGAATAATATGGAGGTTTCTTTCACCACTACTATGTAAAGAACACTAGATAAATGTAAATTAAAACACTCTAAAATTTTTGATGTTTTGTTTTCTACTAACAACCCAATTATTTCTAAGAAAACATTTACTAATGTGGTTAAACTCTCTTCACATACTTTAGACACAACTTTGGTGAAGGTTATTTAATATGGTTTAAATTTCACCATTGCTCCAAATTGCCTTCCATTAGAAGATATCATTAGGAGAGTTGAAGAATCAATCAGGTTGCTTCTAATGATTTTGTTAAGGAGGTAAGATAGGAATGTGTTATTTATTTGAAAAATGTGAAGCCACCCAAAAGTAATTTAATCAAATAAGAATCAATTTCTCTTACGAACCTAAAGAATAATAATGATATTACTATCATTAGGGATGATAAGGGCAATGCTATCATAGTGTTGGACTTAGTTGTTTATGACAATAAGATGACTGGTATTTTAAACCTTTCTAGTAGTTGAAAAAAAGTGGATAAGGATCCCAATAATAATGTTATGATAGAGGTTGAACATGTATTTAAATGTTCATCTTAAAATGATATTATTAAGAAAGGGTTGATTCTGAAAACCAGTGTGGTTCCTCATATCTATGGTTTACCCAGAATCCATAGAGAAGGTTATCTGCTCATGCCTATTGTTAATACTATAGGATCATCTTCATACAACCTTACCAAATTTCTCTTTATTAAGCTTAAAACACTCATTGGTGATTCTGAATCTTTTATCAAGATTAAACCCATTTTATGAGTGAATTAAAAATGCTTAGATTAAAATCCTAGGATACTTTGGTTAGTTTTGATTGGTATCATTATTTACAAAAATCCCATTGGATGAAGTTATTAATATCATTAATGGCCTCACTGATGGAGAGACTGTAAATCTAGAAAAAAAATGGCCTAAAATTGTCTTATTTTTCTTTTAGATGATTAATCTATGAGTAGGTTGATGTGGTTGCCATGGGGTCCCCACTCTCTCCTATGGTTGCTAACATTTATATGGAATACATTGAGAAATTGGTTCTTAATACGACTCCCATAAAACTTAAATGGTGGAAGCACTACGTGGATGATACAAATGTTAATTCGTCACATGGTAGAAACAACCTTGAAATATTTCTTGATTTTCTAATAGTAGATCCAACCACATAACATTTACCATGAAGGTCGAGGAGAATAACTAGATTCCTTTTTTAGATGTTTTAATTATCAAGAATAATGATGGATCCTTAGCTCACCACGTCTATCAAAAAATCACCCACATGTATAAATATTTACATGCTAACTTCCACCACCATCCAGCTCAAAAACATGGTACTATTGATAATTTGGTAAAATGTGTTACAAGAATCTCTGATTCTGAACATCTCGATCAATAACTTGAATACCTCTCCAATTGTTTTTTTGAAAATGGATATAATAACATCAAGTTAAATAGATAATCCAAAAATCACAAAGAGGTCCTCGCATTAAAATTTAAGATGAAGAGATTTATGAAAAAATTACAATTCTCTATATCAAAGGTACAATAGACAAGGTGGGAAAAATCCTCAAAATAAGGCATATTAAGGTCTCATTTTCTCCTCAAAATTCAATTGGGAATTTGATTGATGGGACTAAGGATCAATCTAAGCTTATGTGTCAAAACAGAATTTATTCTATTCCATGTAGTTGTGGGAAGGTTTATATTGGTGAAAATGGTTGTTCTATTCATACTCATTTAAAAGAACATTGTGTTGATCTTTCTCATAACCACTTAAAAAACTTTGGCTTAGCTAAGCATTCTCACAATACTAGTCATCATATTTGCTTTGATAAAATAAATATTATTGCTAAATAAGACTATTTTCTTAGAATAAGAATTTATGAATCTTTCAAGATTGAAAAGTATCTAAAAAATTTAAATCATGATGAAGGTTGGAGGCTTAGAAATTCTTGAAAACCTGTTATTAGTAGTTTAAAAAATAATATTCATCCACCTTAATATGAATGACTCAGATGGTTTTATGGTATATATACTTGGTCTTTTTTCCTCTCTTCAACATGTTATCATTGTTTTCCTGATGATGGGCTCAGCTTAGTAGGCCAAAATGTTGATTATCATTCTCTATAACGTAGTTCTTCATCTTTCTTTTTGTTATATTCTGCTATGTATTATGCATTCCCTTGTTGTTTCCCTCTATGGGATGGAATCACTTGATGAAATTAGGCAATTTGAGAAGTTAAGAATAAAAAAGCCCATAAAGTGGTTAATTTTGAATATTTAAAGAAATATAAGGATGCTGACATTATTCCCAGATTCACAGAGTTTAAACATAATCTACTTTTCCATAATCATGGTTTTTTTAGAACTATGAGTCTCTCCATTATTCATACAAAATTAAAGAAAGTTTCAAATACTCTACAATTTCTCTCTGATAGATTTTACGTGCTTCACTTAAAGCTCATGGCTAACATGCATGGTGATATTTAGAATAATCTATATTTTTCTTCCTTCGGTACTATGCAAAGAACACTTGATAAATGTAAAGTGAAACACTCTCATAAGTTTGATGCTTTATTTTTTGATTAAAAAATGGTTATTTATAAGAAAAAATTTACTAGTGTGGTTAACCTCTCTTCACATACTTTGGATGCAGCTTCGGTGAAGGTTTTTGAATATGGTTTAAATTTTTCCATTATTCCAAAATGCCCTCCATTAGAAGATATCATCATCATAGTTGAAGAATCAATCGGGATGCTTCCTGTTGATGTTGTTGAGGAGGTAAGATAGAAATGTGTTATTTATTTGAAAAAACTAAAGCCACCCAAAAGTAATTTAAGCAAAAAAGAATCAATTTCTCTTATGAACCTAAGGAAGAATAATGAGATTACTATCACTATGGCTGATAAGGGAAATGATACGGTGGCATTCGACTCAGTTGCTTATTTTAGAAGATGACTAATATTTTAAACATTTCTTATAGTTATAAAAAAATGGATAAGGATACCATTAATAAGGTTTTGAAAGAGGTTGAACATGTTAGTAAATTTTCAGCTTTAAATGAAGCTATTAAGAAATGGTTGATTCCAAAAACCATTATGGTTCCTCATATCTATGGTTTACCTCAAATCCGTAAATAAAGTTATCCGCTCAAGGCTATTGTTAATATTATTGGATCACCTTCATGTAACTTTGCCAAATTTATATCTATTAATCTTAAAACAGTCATTGATGGTTTTGAATCTTTTATAAAATATTCAACCCATTTTGTGAGTGAATAAAAAATGCTTAGATTGGATTCTTATGATACTTTGTTTAGTTTTGATGTGGTGTCCTTATTTACAAAATTCCCATTGGATGAAGTTATTACTATCATTAGTGGTCTTACTGATGGAGAGACTATAAATCTAGTTAAAATTTTCCTAAAATTGACTTATTTTTCTTTTAAAGGATTCATCTATGAGCAGGTTGATGTGGTTGCCATGGGGTCTCTACTGTCTCCTATGGTTACTAACATTTATATGGAATACTTTGAGAAATTGGTTCTTAATGTGGATCTGCTAAAACCTAAATGGTGGAAGTGGTGGAAGCACTATGTGGATGATACAAATTTTAATTATCTGCATGGTAGAAACAACCTTGAAATATTTCAACAACCTTGAAATATTTCTTGATTTTATAAATAATAGATCCAACCACATAAAATTTACCATGGAGGTCAAGGAGAATAACCGAATCCTTTTTTAGATGTTTTAATTATCAATAATAATTACAGATCCTTATCTCACCATGTCTATCAAAAAATCACCCACATAGACAAATATTTACATGCTAACTCCCACCACCATCCAGCTCAGAAACTTGGTATTATTAACATTTGGTAAAATGTAGTATGAGAATCTCTGATTCTGAACATATTAATCAAGAACTTGAACACCTCTCCAAATATTTTTTAGAAAATGGATATAATGAACATCAAGTTTAATAAACAATCCAAAAATCACAAATAAGTTCTCACATTAGAATTGAAGATGAAGATATTTGTGGGAAATTACATTACCCTATATCAAACGTACAACATACAAGGTGGAAAAAATCCTAAAATAAGAAATATTAAGCTCTCATTTTTTCCTCAAAATTTAATTGGGAATTTTCTTGATGGGACTAATGATCAATCTAAGCCTATGTGTCAAAAAATAATTTACTTTATTTCATGTAGCTATGGGAAGGTTTATATCGGTGAAACTAGTCATTCAATTCAAACTCATTTAAAATAACATTGTGTTGATCTTTCTCATAACCACGTCAAAAAATATTCTTTAGTTGATCATTCTCATATTACTAGTCACCATATTTGCTTCAATAAAATTAAATTTATTTCTAAAGAATAATATTATCTTAGAAGAAGAATTCACAAATCTATCGAGATTAAAAAGTATCCAAATAATTTAAATCGTGATGAAGGTTGGAGGCTTAACAATTATTAGAAACATGTTATTCACCATTTAAAAAATAATATTCATCCACCTTAATTTGGCTAACTTAGATGTTTTTGTGGTATATATAATTCGTATTTAATCCTCTCTACAACATGTTATCACTGTTTTGAAACATCGATTATCATTCTCTTTAGTGAAATTATTTGGGTTTCTCTTTGTTACATAACCATCATTTAAAAAAAAACATGTAGGCCCTAATTATTATCCAACAACCTTCCAAACATATTATGTTTTACTATCAAATAATCTTTCCATTTAAGGATACATTCTTTAGAGGTGAAATAAAATTATATACAGTGACACACATTTATGTTGTCTTACTCAACAAGATCAATTATTTTAGCTACTATTTTAACCAATATGTGACAACACTTCATGTCATACATCACATTACTAACTTCATTCTCCAATGCTAGTTAAGGGGGTTGAATCAATCGATGCACTTTAGCTAGTGTGGATCTCTGCATCATATAATTGTAATCCCTTTTTAAATTTTATGTATATCCCCAATCAAACCTATATGTTTTTCAAGTTTTAAACTACATGAGTTTGATAATATATATTTATTCACATCATAATGATAATGAGGATTTAGAAATATTTTTTGATGAGATATATTTGTGTTGTGAATCCTCAAATGTATGGCTAACTTCCTACCACATATTTTAAAGTGCGTCAAAATATGAAAAAAAATGTTTAACTTAAAGCATGAATGAATTAAAATCCCTAAAAATGTCTTCCTAGTATTATAACTGAAAAATGCTTTATTAATAACATGTATTTTGATACATGCATAAGATTAAGTGAAATAATATAGATATACATTTTCTCCAAAAACTTTCTTTTTATTCTAGCTCACATTAAACATTTTGTCTCTGAGACATGAGCCTTGACATTCTCATCAATTATTTTTAAACAATAGCATATACATCCTCTCAACAGAGGGGTGAGGGGTTTCACTTTAATAGAAAGCTTAAGTGTGATTTGGGATGATGTAAAAAAGCTATATATCTTCACATTTTATTTTGGGACTTTTTATTAATTATATATATTTTTTATTAGAGGTCATTAAAATTTAAAATTTACAAATAAATATTATTAATGTTAGGAAATTTAATCATACATTTTGGTTAATATAGTTATTATGGATCATTTACGAGTTATGAATAAATATTATAAACACTCAAAAACTTAAACATATACTATATTCTCTCAATCTTGATTGTAGTTCATGGAGTGTGAGCTAAAATATTGATTCTAAAATGTGAATATGATTTATTCCATAAATATATATCTAAGCTAAATACATAGTCTAACTAAGTCTAGATGTAAAATAAAGTTGGTGCAGACCTAGGAACATTCCAAGTGAACATACGTCTTCCCAGGCAACCTTGTTCCTACTTCCCACTCAGAATAAGCAATAAAAGGCTCACAAAATACCAAATATGATATACATCACCATCTAAAACACACTAGGAGTATTCTCAATGAACATAAATCCCATATATTCCTCAATGTACAAAAAAAAAAACAAGCTAAAAAGATTAAATTCAGACCAAATGTAATTCTTATAACTACCTACAACACTATAGGACTAGTTATTAAGAATTATATGCTTTATTTAATCATTTAAAGCCCAAGATAGGGTTAAAAAATTATTGTATTTCAACTATGCACAACTAAATTTACATTTTGTTGATCTGTGCATATAAAAAAAAGCTACTTTAATTACTTACAATAAAAATAATAATGATCTTTTAGTTATACAATGGTGTAATGGATGTAAAGGGGTCCCAACTCTCCAAGTGGCTATCTTATGTACATTTAAAAGCCTTTATACAAATACTTATTTTTTAGTAAAAATAGAATTGTGCTCCCATGCCTACCAATCTTATCCTCTTATAAAATATATTTTTTACCTAACAGCCTGACCTTTGAGATCCTACAAACATTCCTTTGTGTTACCTTTTACTTACACCTTTTGGTGGTTGTTTAAATGGACAAAATATCCATTTTTATCCACTAATTGTGTTTCACCCTATAATTTTTTTACTGAGTTTCCTCTTAATATCAACAAATTGCCTCTTTAAAATGCTTTACTCTTTGTCATGCCCAAAAATTGACATGGAAAAAACACACACATAAATAGGATAATTTTTTATTTAGAATGTGCAATGCACATTTTTCACAATTACATTTATCATTGGATATCCATCTTCATAAAAATATATGTACAAATAATATAAACAACCTACATGCCCAAATGACATAAAAGTAATGCTCAAGTGGATGCACAGTTGTTATGAAACCCTATAGGTCACACTTATTCTAATTAACCTACAAGTTTTCACACAAGCCTACGACTCTTTTAACACTCTTAGTGGGCCCTATTTCCCCAAGGACTAAAATATATGCATAATTAAATTAAGGTAAGTTTGATCCATTTCTAGCTTAAACGAGATATCCTTACTCAAAATGGTGATCATGGGGAGTTTTGAGTGACTATGATCAATCACATTGACCGGTTTGTACTTAAGTCATAAATAAAGTCTAATTTTGAGTTAAATTTAGTGAAAAGTGACTAAAAAAATAATTTAATCCCCATAGGACCTAAAACATTGTATACATTATCTCATTTAAGCCCCTTGAGAATGGAATAACCCATGTCCACTATTGGATTAATTTCATCCCTACTTTTTTGGTAGGATAAAAATATGTGTTAACATTTAGTGATGATTTTTCAAGGAGAAAATTGGGTTTATTATCTAAATAAAAAATGGTGAGATATTTGAAGCCCTAGTAGAAACTGAGAGTGGGACAAAAATTAAAATTGTTGGAACAAATAATGAGACAAAGTATATATCATAAAAGAGTTTTAAAATTTTTGGGACAATTTAGATATTAAAATATTAAAAAAAGTCATATACACACCTCAATAAAATGGGGTTGTAAAGAGGAAAGATTGAACCTTAGTATAAATGTTTAAGTGTGTGCTTAAATCTAAGAATCAGCCTGAATCTTTCTGGACTGAAGCAATGGTTAATATTTCCTATATACTAAATAGGTCTATCACAAAATTTGTGAGAAACATGACACCTCATTAACCATGGTGTGTTAGTAAAACATCAATCAAATATTTTAAAGTGCTTGAATGTGATGCTTATTGTAATGTGTCTAATGAATTAAGGAGTAAATTTGATTAAAAAAACATGAAATGTATCTTCACTGGTTATAGTGAATAGTGTAAAGGATACAAGGTATATGACCTAAAAATAAAGAACATTATTAATAGTAGGGATGTTGTATTTGATGAAGGCATAAGGAATCTACATTTATATTTGAATTAGTCTTAGAAATTTAATAAATAGAGAAGGATGAATCCAATGAGAATGCACATACCCCCTCCAATGAAAATGAAATTTCTTGAAGAGATTTATCAAAAGATTAAGCAAGATGAAGATAAGGATCATAATGTTAATTATGCCTTGATGAATAAAATAGTCAAATAAAGTGATCTCTAGTCGTATAAAGAAGCAAAAGACAAAAAATAATAGGAAGATGAAATTAAAGAATAATATAACTCATTGATTATATATATATGGGAATTGACACAACTTCCTAAGGGTAAGAATATTATTACTACTAAATGGGTGTATAAGACCAACTTTAGATTCAATGGATACATTAAAAAATCTAAATCATGTCTTGTAGAAAATATAGGTATTTTTAACATAAGTATATTGATTTTATCAAAACATTAGCTCCTTTTAAAATAATGAATATAATTAGACTTGTTATTGCTTTGGCTACTAAATTTAAATGGTAGGTTCATCAAATGCATAAAAAATACATTCCTTAATGGTGATTTATAGGAGGATATCTACATGGAAAACCCATGGGGATTTGTTAAAATAAAGAAAGAACATATTTTGTAGGTTTAAGAAATATTTATATGGCTTGAAGTAGGCACCAAGGGCATGTTATGCAAAGATTGGCGAATACTTCAAAGAAGGTTATTTTGTAAAAGTACCATATGAACCTAATCTTAATGAAAATAGGTATGATGATGAAATAGTAGTTGTATATGTTTACGTGGATGACATGATAATCCCAATTAATTGTTTCATGTTGATTAGTGACACAAAGAAAATATTAATAAATGTTTTTGAGATGGCTTATTTAGAACTACTTCATTATTGCCTCAGTATACAAGTCTGATAGAAAAATGATAGGATATTACTCTCTAATATGCACATGATTTTTTAGTCAAATTCAAAATGGAAAAATAAAAATATACCACTACCTTAGTTAAAGTAGGGATAAAATTATCAAAAAATGATGATTTAGAAAATATAGATATACAGTTAGTCATTGGTTATAAAGTTAGTAGGGAGTCTTATCTATTTGACTATAATTAGGCCTAGCATTGCTTATATAGTTAGTATAGTTTCAAAGTTTATGTCATCTCCCAGAATATTTCTTTGGAGATTAGCTAAAATAATCTTAAAATATGTGAATGTAACTATAAGTTTTTAGGTACAATATGTGGCATGTGGTATTATATTTTTGACAAGATTCAAAGATTTTGATTGGGTTGGATGTGCAAATTATTGTAAATCTAGTACTAGTTTTGTGTTTAATATTGGATTAGGTTATATGTGATGGTATATTGAAAAACTAATAATTGCCTTGTAATAAATAAAGACTAACTTTATGTTAGCTTGTGCAGTCGCTTGTGAAGGAATATTATTAAGAATAATACTTAGTGATTTAATGTCTTAACATATCATAAACTGAAAAGGTCAATAAATTTTAAAAAGGGAAAGAATAATAATTTCTTATTTATAAGGGTGATATTTATCTTATTAATATTTGGAAATATATCAAAAAATGAGTTGAAAAGAATCTTGAATAATTGATTTCTTTAGCTAGAAAATTTTAAGTATGCACTAAGATATTGGTTTCTACAATCCATGTTTACTAAACTTCTTGATGGGCTCACTCTAAAGACTCATGTGAAAAGCTACTTATAATTCTAATGGATGTTCCTTGGTCTAATTCCATGTAAACAAGGGGATTCCATCGAGTTTCCTGGGATATTTGTTGACTTCCTCAAGATAAAAGAGGTATAGGAATTATTGATATTTAGTGACATATTGGTAGTCAAAACCATTGAATACAATGAACACAAAACTAAAAATATTATGAAAGAAGCCATGAAAATAAAATTAGTTGCATAGTTAGGAGAGTTAAGCCATGAATGAAAGAGAAGAAGTTTGTGAAAAGAAGCTCGGAGAAGCTCGATGAAAAATATTTCATTTAAACTCAAGAGGAAGAAGTAGTTGCAAGATGAAATAAACTTGGAACAATATACCAAAAGACCAAGCAAAAGAAGAAAAAGTCTAGAGTGAGGTATCATGAGGAAGAAAGGTGAAAAATAGTTGCCAAAAAGAAAGAAAGACACAATGAGGTCTTTTGAAGAAAAGAGAGAGACAAGTGAGAAAGAGGAGTTGAGGAAAAATACATTGAGGCTAATAGAGATAGAAGAAAAGGGAAATAAAATGAAGGTATTGGTTGAAAAATAAATTTACATGAAGAAGAGGGAGGACATAATGACAAAAGGGATGATTAATGCAAAGATGCTTGAGTTGAAAGAGAGGATGGCCATGGTTAAGTTTCTAATAGATGGCATACAATAAAATAATAATCAAGGATTTAGCATAAAGATAATAAATAGAGTTATGTGGACTATAAAATTACTTATGGAAAGGAGAAGAAGGATTGTCATGAGAGACTATGGAAAGAAAGATGATTTACAATGCAAGAAACTCAAGAAGGATGTAGAGAAGATCAAGTGTGAAGAGCTTAAGATGAATATGCAGATTAGTAAATAAGAAGAAGGTGACCATCACCTTAAGAAAAATTATATAGTTATGAAGGATGATGTGGAAATCATTATTTGTTACCCTAAATAGGGAGTAATGTTGATAGAAGAATATAAATATCTCATTAAATACATAAAAGAAGAAATAGTGCTAAAGCATAAAGCATGTTAAGGGGACACATTACCTCAATTTTTTAGTTCTGATGCTATTTTTATTTTTTGTATGTAGGAATATAAGTTGATAAAATGAATGAATTAAATAGTGCCTTGAATAATGAAGCATTTAGGCTATTGAGCAGGCTCATTGAAATAAGAGATAAAACACTTATGGAAGCTTATATACAACATGAATAAGTGTTTAATTTTGCACATGATGAAGAAAACCTCCAAGAATAGGACATGATACAATCCATAGAGCCTAATGAATAAGTAAAAAAGCATATTTTAAGTAGAGAAGTGTTTGAAATTACTTGATAGAGATGGAAAATATGAAATAAATAAAGAAGAAGCTCATGAAATAGCTCAAAATCAGTCCATGTAGCTAAATAAAGAATAAAGCATACTTGAGTAGTACTTGAAATAAGAAAGTCCATGACACAAGATGTAAAATCTGATTACTTATTTTTTTATGAAGAGTATATAAAAATTAGAAGTTGAAATAGAAGCATAAGAATATGTTTTGTATTGGGTAGAAATACAATGTGATGGAGATACACCTAAATTATTTCGTGGAATGATAAAAATTGAAGAGGAAAATGAAGATAAAACAATCGACAAGTAAAATTGCAATTTGAACAGATAAGTGTGGTTGTAAAAGACACTTGATGAGACCAAAAGTTCTCCATATTTTATATATAATGCTTGGTTAAGTTATGTTTATGTAGGTTCATTAATTGAGGAGATAAAAATCATAGAGAAAGAAGGTATTGAAAGAGCTCAAGTAAATATTATAGAAGACATATTCATCTTAGAGGATAAAGCCATAAAGAACAAGATGGAAGGAAAATGCAATCAAGAAAATAAGATTGAATAAAAAGAGAATAACGTAGCAAAGGAAAGAAGAAGTGTGCAAGTACAATAAATCTAGAAGAAAGGAAAAATAAATATGTAATAAAATTACTTAAACAATAAAGTTGAATAATATTAATAGATGATAATGACTGAAATATAGTAGAATATATGAATAAAAGACAAGCCACCTCGAGGGGACAACCTCCACAACCTTAAATAAGAATAGAATTCATATTATGATGATAAACTACTACTCACTACCTTCTATTTATAGTCTACTTAGGTAATGGTTACTTCATAATCTGAACTACTAGCCAAATGAATGCATAAAGAACCATGATATAACATCAAAGAGGGATAAGTAAGCCACAAGTCATCTATTCCTATCCCAATACATTTGATAGGTATAGGGAGTATAATGCCATATTACTCCAAACCAAATGTTGTCCTCAACATTGAACAACTCTAAATGTTGTTTTAGAAAATATTCACCCTCCCAAGTTACATCCTCACTTCTCAAGATCTTCTACTTGATTAGATATTCCTTAATCTCTCTGGTTCTCAACCTCTTAATGCATTTGTGTAGGATCTTCTCTAGTTCCAGAATGACACATCCTTCTACATCTAGTTATGTTAGCTCTATTTGGGTTAAAACTTTTTATCCAATGACCTTATTCAAGCAAGAAACATGAAATACTAGGTGTATATGAGATGAATGAGACATCTCCAGCTTTTAAGCCACAATTTTGATTTTCTATAGACCCTGATAAGGGCCATAATAATTAGGAGCAAGTTTGTTGTCCTTTTTCTATTTTTTTAAGGATATATACTTATGAGGATGTAAACGTATAAAAACATAGTCATCCACATTAAAATGTCATTCATTACAGTCTTTATTTTCTTTTTCCTTCATCTTGTTTTGTGTCAAGGCCAAATTCTTTCTCAAACTAGCTAAAACCTCTTGTTGATACTGAATGTGCTCCTCCACATCTCAAACCTTGGTTTGCACACTTAAGGAAGAAGTGATTGAAAGTGGGTGGTATCCATATAGTGATATAAATAGTGATATTTTATAAGAGGTATAGAAATATGTGTTATACCACCATTTTTTAAGTGGTGTGCATTTAACCCAACATTCCTACCTATCTGATATAAAACAATGGAGATACCCCTCCAAACATTTATTCACCACTTTTATTTTTCTATCAAATTGGGGGTGGTAAGATGAGATATGAAGTAGTGGATTACCCAAATAGGAAAATAGTTCACTTCAAAAATTACAAGTGAAAATAAGATCATAATCACTTAGAATTTTTTTGGGGGTTGCATGTAATTTTAGAATAGCCTCCAAAAAAATAGTTGATATTGTACTTGTTAGAAATAGATATGAGAGGGCACAAAAATGGGTATATTTTGTAAACATTTCCACAAAAACCAAGATAATATTCTTACCTTCAGAACAAGTCAAATTTATGAGGAAATCTATGGAAACTTCCTCCCACCTTGGACTAAGAATTGCTAAAGGTTGTAACATCCTTGGGGTCTTAACTGTCTCACCTTTGTTCTATTCACATATCAAGTATTATGCTACAAAATTTTGAAAATATCTCTTGAATCTATCCCAAAATAATTAATTATTGATTCTTTGATAATTTTTCAAGAACCCAAATTGACCCCCATTTGGAATTTCATGTAAATCTACAACAATCTTATGTTTCAACTTTGAATCTTTGCACAAGTATAACCTATCCTAATACCATAGGGTATTACCTTTCTATTCAAATTTGCCATAGGATATAGAACTTTGTTGGATATTCTAAATCAAAATATGTGTATCATTATCTTGCATGGACTCTAACCTAGCTTCATATACCTAATCTACTTACAACATCGACATTTCAAAAAGTAATGCTTATGTGGATGTATCCCATCTAAATAGTGCATTTGCTACTACATTATCTTTACCCTTATTGTATATGATTTCAAAATCATCACCCAACATTTTTTTTACCCACTTCTATTGTTACTCAAATTATAATATTTGATTCAAAAAGTATTTAGGACTATAATGATTCATTTTCACCTTAAAGTGTATATCCATTAAGATAGGGCCTTTATTATTTGACCACATGAATAATAACCATCATTTATTTCTCATAGATAGGGTTTTATATATTCTTGCCTTTAAATTTGTTGCATTATTACTATTTACAACCCTAATTTGGAAGTGTCACATTCAACAATGAACATCTTTGAGAAGTTTGGAGTAGCCAAAACTAGGGTAGTGCACATAGTTGCTTTCAATTTCTCCAATGCTTCAATGGATGCATCATTCCAATGGAAAGCATCCTTATTTATCAATGGAGTGAGTGGAGATGTTATGCTTCCATAACTTTTCACAAATATTTGGTAGTAACGTGTTAGTCCTACAAAGCCTCAGAGGTTTCCATAACTTATATGGAACATAATCATACTATAAATCCTTTTGCCCCCATTTTTAGCATCTTTGTCATTTGATGTGAACTAACTAATTCTTGATATTTTTCCCATAATCCATGTAGTTCAATTTTCCTAACCTTCAAAAGTTAAAGTAGATGAATATATCCTAAAATTTCATGCCAATTTTACCCAAGGTTGTGATCCATTAGACTCCCAAAAAAGTGTTTGTACCACCTATCAAAATAATAAACATAGGATAATCTATATTGTACTTGACCATTTAAACATTAATACTATGTCATTTCCCTAAATATTGATTGTGCCACCATCTACAATCATGACATAAAATTATGGTGTTATGTAAATGAAATAGTTCGATTGAGTGGCTAACTTATAGTTGATGAAGTTATGTGCGCTCCCTGAGTCAATCAACATTGTCACCTTTTGTTTCTTAAAGAAACCCACCACCTTAAGTGTTTGAGGAGTGCTAATACCCAAAAGTGAATGATAATATATTATATGTTAGGAATCTTTAATGAACTCCTCTATCCCTTCCTAATCATCATTAGATGAATCATCATTTTCATCATCTTCATTAGATCCCTCGATGTAAAATAGCTTCTTTTTAGCACATCTATGTCCTTTGCTCCATGTGCTATCACAAATGAAACATAATAATTTTGCATGATTTTCTTCAATTTATTAAGGGGTCAATCTAGTATGTGGAGGAAATTAAGGTGTCGATATGATACAATCTCTGAGGTCAGTGAATGGTTGTGACTTGTTGGCTATGAATTTTTTCTTATCCTTATGTTCCATGATAATAGAATCATAAACCTTAAATGGATTAATCATGTAGACCTCATATTGAATGAGGTCCTTGAGGTCAATCAAAATATGTCATTCAAGTTGTCATCATAAATTATCTCCACACATAAAGATAGGTTCTAAAAATGATGAATATAATCCTTGTATAAGCCAATCTATCATAATTTTGCTAGTTGGCTAAAGTAACTCTTAGTTACATTATTTCTATAGTGTAATTGTATCTCCTTTATAAACACTAACTAGGTGACACCGAGAGTCATATTTTTAGTTTAAGCAAACAACTATTGATACCAAATGAATTGTTTGAGTTCTACACACAAGGATGCGATGGTAACCTTCTATCCACATGGGATCTAATGTAGATTTAAAATATATCTATTTAGTTGATCCATCTAGATCTTTTCCATCAAATTTATTCATATCTACCTTTGGTAAAATCTTCCTCTATGGCAAGGTGCTTGGATTTGGATTAGGCTAGCTAGGAGAACCACCTTGGTGGGGTTGTGAAATAATGATAGTTTGATGATTTTCATGATTACTTTGTAAATCCATCATGATATTTGCCAAACTAGATTATAATAATTTCATATCATATTATATGCCTTCCACATCACTTTGAATGCCTTACACAATGTAGTCAAGATGGCTTACTTTGTGATCTATCTTAGAGAACCCTGGTATAAAAGATATAGTAACTCCCCATTTATAATTGCATATCTTATTTGTGAGGATTTTTACCTATATTTTTAGCACCCTTTCCTTGGCCTCTAATTTGCATCCCTGCCTTAAAAGGGCTTGATAATGTCGATCATGATTAGAAGTTTTGACCCAAATTTTACCAAGTGTTTTTTTACTTATGTCGGCCTTAAATTAAAAAATACAAAGAACATACCCTAGCTAGATTTTTATCAGCTTTCCAAAAACATAAATAGCTCATATATTTTTTAATTGTGCACTATAAAATGAATTTATGAAAATCACTAAAATCAAAATAATTTAAACACAACTAACCTAAAAATGCTAAAAAAAATTATGTCCTTGATTGATTCCACAACTTTAGTAAATCATTGTAGGAAAATTCTTAGTGGATTCAAAGATATAATAAAATATATAAAATTAGGGTTTCACCCAAATATTATCCAAATCATAGGTCTAAAACCACTTATACTTAAATTACTTCAACAATAAAGTAGATTACCAAAAATAGATCATAATATGACTGAAATATAGTAGACTATATGAATAAAAGATAACCCAATTTAAGGGGGTAACCTTCACAATCTTCAATATGAGCATAATTCACAATATGATGATAAAAATCTACCCACTACCTCTTATTTATAATCTACATAGGCCATGGTTACTCCATAGGCCAACCTACTAACCAAATGAATACATAGATAAATATTATATAAAATAAAAGAGGGATAATTGATCCATAAGTCAGCCATTCCTATCCCAATACATGTGATAGATTAGGGACATAGCAAAATCAAAACTCCATTTGACAAAGAGTTCAAAATTTTCCAACCTAGAGAGTATGATGCAAGAGCATCATGATGTAATCAATTGTACTTATGTAAATATGTTAAATATTGAGTTTTATAGATTTAGTAGGTCTAGAAGATGTGTCTATATCAATTTGAGTCTTCAAAAATGCATAATTTACTCAAAGTATTTAGTTTTCTATTTTCCCATCAAAATTAGTATTTGAAAATTTAAACTTGTTCATAAGTATTTGTGAATCTCTTCATATCTCCTAAGGGATTTTAAATTCATAATCAAACATGTAAAAGGTCACTTGGAGTTTAAATACATGTTTTAAAATGTTTTCTATGTTTTAATAAAGTCTTAAAGTTATTAAACACATATCTGTAAGCATGTATCCAATGTTGAGGAAGGCCAAGAAAAGCATATTTTTAAGATAGTCTAAGTTGTTGAGAGAATATTGAGAATAAAACAAGGAGAAGACAAGTTTAGAACATCAGTTTATATCTGATAGAATTTAAACCAATAGAATAGGAGGTTAAAAACACATTAAAAAGATACAATATCTTAGTTAGAGGTTGTTGTTGAAAGTCCCTAGGTTTGATGATGAAGATAAGGGAGTCTGTCTTGAGAGGTCTATAGAATTGTATGCATGTTTCAAGATATTTAAATAAATAATACTTTGATATGATCTTATGATTCCTTATTAGATAGTATGAATTTGTAATTTCATGCGTTCAATTTTTTTTTATCTTACTTCTTGTTTTATTTGTGGCCTATAGAAGTCTGAAATATAGTCTAGAGTTCAAGACAAGTAAAGATGAGATGTCTTGATAATTTTAATGACTATTTAGGCTCAAATATTAGTTGATATATTTCTAGAGGTAATAATCCAATTTTAATCAGCACTTGAAAGTCCCAAAACCCTGATAAATCTCATTAAGTGTGTTCTCAGGTCCAAGTTATAAAATTTTGAATCATAACAGTGATGGTAAAAGCTAGTTTCTTTCATCATTAAGGTTGTTAAAACATTATAATTGATGAATAAATTAATAATATAGTTATATATACTCATTCCTAGAGGAAATAATATTTTAAATTATTTTAAATTTGAAATATATAATTGTTTATGGTCTCAGCCTGTGTATAGGCAACATACAATTTTGGGTAGAAAAACACCATATGTTGAGGTTTAACTATGAAAAAATCATGAAACCTTGAGAATGATGTAATATAATGTTTTAAATGTTGTACAAATGGTTTTTAGTGCTTTTTTAATCTTTAGAAGGATTTATCATCAAAAGCTAGTTATAAGGTTTGTAGGTGAAGGTTTTATGAGGGTTTAAGCCCACTAAAAATGGAATATACTGAAATAATTGATCAGAGTGATCTAAAATTTGATGATTAGATGTTTGTATGAATTTTTAAAGTGATTCGATTATTTTCAATTGTTGAATATCTCTAAAGGTGAATATATAGAGGATTGTGTTTTTTAGACTTATGGGTTTATGTCTAATTAAGGGATTTTATTCACCCAAATTTTAATATCTTCAAAAATCATCATCAGATCATTATGAAATTTTTTAGAGATATTAAGAATGACTTTTTTGAATTTTTACAAGTGGTTATAAGTCTTTAGGATATCTACACAAAAATATATTCATGATTGATTTTTTTTAGACCTTTTGGGAAGCTTAGAAACCTTGTTTGAGTGTTAGGAAAGAGAGTAAACCTTCAAATAGAATGAGTAAAATCATATTAATCTTGAATGATAGATAAGGAAGGTTCAAGTATATAGAGGGAACTAGGAAATATTCTAAAGTATGGAAGGACTCTGTTTAAGTATTAGGTGTTTGATTTTGAGGTCAAAATCCAATGAAGATGGTTTTAAGCACGAATAATATGTGAGGATAGACCTATTATAAGATAATAATACCCTTCTAATCCTATTTAAATCAGATTAAAATCATTATTTTGAAGGTTTTAACAAATTGGCAAGTTCAAATAATAGTCTAGTGACTAAATTACATTAAAGAAGACTTAGTGTAAGAGACCTAGAGGAAGTCTATTTACATCAATAAAAATATACTTCTAAAGATCAAATGACCATAGAACCTATTAATAAGTCCTCAAAATATCACAACATCAAGTCAATTACCATATTTAAGCAACATTATTATAATATAAATAATGCACCGTAAATATGGCACAATAAAACCAATAGGAAAAGAACCAAGGCAAATAGGAATCAAATAGTCTTGAAAAGGAAACTACATATTATCATAAATCTTGATATCACCATCCCCTAATTATCATTAACATCCATACTTTCATCAATAGGTCCCTAGTGACCAATCTCCATCTACTTAGGTCCCAATGGTCTAGTAGTCTTTTCAATGTTTCTATTAGAGGGAATGAAACATATAACATGTGTAAGTAACCTTATCATATTGGGGTTTTGATTAAACATTGCCAACTCATCTCTTTCAAATTTTCCACCTTATTCAAATAACTTCTTAAATCTAATAACCAAATCATTAACATTATCCTTAATCACATTTCCCATAATTGACTATAAAGCCCTTTTATGAGAGGAAAAATTACCACCACTCTCAATAACTGATGGTTGAAGCAACTCAACATCACCACCAAAATTATTATCATACTAGAGTTTTGAATAAACATTTCCAACTAATCTCTTTCAACTTTTCCACCTTATTTAAGGAACTTCTAAAATCTAATAACCAAATCATTAACATTATCCTTAATCATATTTCCCATAATTGACTTTAAGGCCTTTCTATGAGAGGAAAAATTACCATCACTCTCAATAACTGAAGGTTGAAGCAACTCAACATCACCACCAAAATTATTATCAAGATAAATTCTTGTCTTGTCTTCACCATCCAAGCTTTCACTATTATTCTCCTATTCTAGATATTGATGAGAGGCCTACAAAGCTAAGAGAAAAACTTCATTGTATGTTGTGAAATCTTCTTTAACTTCCCTTTCAAAATCATACATCCCAAATAATTGTTATGAATAAAGTCTTAATACCACATGTTAGATCAATGAACTATATTCGATAGTGCAAGGAAATAAATGCATAATACAAGATACATAAAACATATATAAGTGAGATGACAAATTATAAATAGATTACATAAAAACCTTGTAATGTGCAAGGAAAAACCACAAGAAAAATAGAAACTTTTAGACCTCATTTAAACACAACATCAACTCTTTTCTACAATAGCTCCTCCATAAAAACTCCTTTGGTGATTCCATAAAATGCATTCAATACTTCCACCTGAAGCATTTAGGTTGTGAACCAAGCTAAACTAGCTTATAGGATTCAACCTCCAAGCATGTCAACCCAAGACTTGCATGGATCATCTAAGAGGATTAATTAATAAAAGAGAGCTCATGTTATTAAATAACATTTAATATGTAAAGATAAAATAGAGAGATATCAAAAAATGGTGCCACACTCCATGTGGGATCACTATTCATCAATAAGGAATCACGTCTCCCCATGTGCAAGCTCAAGCCTTTGAATGGCATCTCATCATGCCCACTTGACCACTCCATGTACACACCCATGTGATCACCCAGTCCAAATGTAACCTTAATATAGAATAGTGATCCTTGTCTCCCACTTTCCATGTGCACACATGCATGAGTCAAAAGATTCCCACTTTTAACCTCACCTAATAGGAGCCCATAGAGAACTATGCCCTACAAGCACATGCCAAAGTATAAATATGTAGTCCACTATCATTATGTCCTCACATGATTTCCACAAGCCAACTCATGTGACTTAGAGGATAAATCCATCCCACTTTCTCTCACCTCCTCTTTTAACTTTAAAAGATGCTCTATGGGCCATGCTACCCACCATAGGTCATGCTAAGTCATCACTTAGCCACATCACCATGAATAGTAACCATGAATAGTACATGTGAATAGTGATTCATGAATAGTAACTATGGATAGTGACTCCACATCCTAAATTCTCTTAGTTGAAGTCAATATATAGATGCCTTTACCATACTTGAGTATTTTGTAACTAGTTGCTCATCCATGCCCTTTGTGTTAAGCACAAAATATACTAGAGGGGGGCAAATCAGTATATTATATATCTTTTATTTAATCTAATTTCTTTTCTTTAACCACTCAATCATACATTCAAGATATTCAATAAAACTTAAAAAATAATTTGCACCACACGAGAGAGAGAGAGAGAGAGAGAGAGAGAGAGAGAGAGAGAGAGAGAGAGAGAGAGAGAGAGAGAGAGATAATTTTTACGTGGAAACCCAAAGTGGGAAAAATAACAGAGAATAATCTCAAGTATATGAATGACCACCAACTTGCAAGAGCACCAACCCCTTTGCCTAGCACCAACATAGAAATTATTTGTGAGCACCAACCCATAGGAGCACCAACCCCTCTTGTGTATAAAACACAACTATCTCTCAATGTTGCTTACTCAACAAATGATAAAACTCTACAATATCTCTTACTTTTATCTCTTTGAAAAAAATACAAACCATGCACTCTCTTTCATATCACAAATGGCTTCTCAAGCCTTTATTTATGGCTTTCCAAATGACTTTTGGCCTTCACCATTTTTGACCCTTCAATCCTCATGGAAAATGGCACCAAACTTGCATGACCCTTCATATCCTTGCATTTGAAAAGTCATATGGTGACCCTTCATAAGCAAAAGTGTCCTTTCCTCTTTTATCTTTATCTTAGCTACTTTTCATATTCCTCAAAGTGTCCCTTCATAGAAAAATATGCCATACCTCTTTTGTCTTCATATGGTGACTCTTCATGAGAAAATTCATCCCATTCCTCTTTCATCTTTTACCCCATGACTCTTTGACTTCTCCATGGGCCCTCTTTTGGCTTATATCCAACTAAAATTATATTCATTAATATTAGATAAATATTAACATACATTAGCTAAGATATGAATATTAAAAACACTATTAAATACAATGGGGCCTTTATCACCAACAATGCTAGACCTTTGACATCAATGACAATATTTACAACAATATCCCCCTTTGTCATTGATGGCAACCTTAAACTAAAACTGCCACATCCTAAAACTTACACATATTGCCATCTGAAAAACATATAGTAATTCCCCCATACTGTAGCAACTTGTATCTATTCCTTGTACTTGTTTCTTCACCTATACCTATACTTGTTATTCTCCCCCTTTGACATCAATGGAAAAGGGCCTTCCTAGAGTTAACACTTAGCTCCCCCTCAACTGATGCTAAACCTCAATGGTAGGAAGTAAAAGAAATTACTCCCAACTTCTCTCACAAATACTCAAATGTGTCTTCTGGTAGTGCCTTTATAAAAATATCTGCAATATGCTATGTAATACTTATATATTCGATCTTAACCTATTGATCTATAACCTACTCTCTCAAGAAGTGATATCTAATGGGAATATGTTTTATTCTTGAATGCATCACTAGATTCTTCAAAATATTTATAGCACTTATATTATCACAAAAAATAGAAATAGATTCATCATACTTTACCTTGATATCTTCTAAAGTTTTCTTCATCCAAATCACTAGAGTACAACACAATACTGCTACAATATATTCTACTTCAGTTGTAAAAAGTGATACTAAATTTTGCTTATTGCTTAGCCATGATACTAAGCTATCACAAGGAAGAAAGCTCCTCCACTTGTATTATTTCTATCATCCAAGCACCCTGCCCAATCTAAATCTGTATAAGCAACCAAAGTGAAATCTCTACCTATGGTATACCATAATCTGTAATCCAATATCCCCTTGATATATCTAAATATTCTCTTCACCAATTGAAAATGACTATCTTTTGGGGATGACCAATATCTTGTAACCATACCAACATCATACATGATGTCTAGCCTTGATGCTGTCAAATATAAAGACTACCAATCATAGATCTATACAAATATTGATTTGTAATAGGGGAATCTTCATCCTTGCTCACCTTATTTCCTATACACATTGGTGTGCCAACTAGTGCACAATCCTCAAAACCAAATTTCTTCAACATTTCCTTGGCATATTTACTTTGAGATATGAAAATTCTTTATCTAACTGAAATATTTGCAATCCTAAGAAAAATGATAATTTTCCAAACATCGACTTCTCAAATTCTTTTTGAATTCTATCCAAAAAAAAATTGTCATCTTTTCAATATTTCCTCCAAAAATGATATCATCAACATATACTACAACAATCAATTTATGCTCACCTTTTATTTTGATGTAGAGATTACTATCATCAAATCCTCTCTTGAAACCTTGATCTTGCAGGTACTTATCAAGTCTTCCATACCAAGCTCTAGGAGCTTGTTTCAATCTATACAATGCTTTCTTTAATCTGCATACATGGTTACTAATATTTGAGAGAATAAATCTTGTAGACTACTCAATGTAGACCTCTTCTTCAAGATTCCCATTCAAGAAGGTGGATTTGACATCCATCTAGAACACTTTGAAATTTTTAAACCTTGCATATGCAAGAAACATTCTAATAGCCTCTAACCTTGCCACTGGTGCAAAAGTTTCTTCAAAATCTATTCCCTCAATCTGAGCATATCCTTTACATACTAATCTTGCTTTATTTCTAGTCACTTCTCTATTTTCATTCAACTTATTTCTATAAACCCATTTTGTTCCTATCACATTGTGATCTTTTGGTCTAGGCACTAATTCCCAAGTATCATTTTTTTCTATTTGATTTAATTCTTAATCCATATCCTTAACCCAATGCTTATCATGTCTAGCTTCTGAAAAAGTTCTAGGCTGAATTTTGGATAATAAAGAGATATTAACTTGCTTAGATTTACTTACCATCATTCTTCTAGTGCGAATTCCTTCATTTATGTCCTCAATGATATCACTTTTATTATTATTTCTTTGAACATATTTAGATGGATTTTTGGTGCCCTTTTTCTCCTTCTCCTCATTTTCATCTAATTCTTCAAATCCTTCCTCCTCAATGATTTCAGGAATATCTACTAGATCACTGATTCTTTGTGTTCCATCTTCTTCTATCCTGACACTTACACTTTCAAAAAAATTCTTGGTTCTTTTTTTATAACATTTATAAGCTTTAATTTTTCAATAAAAACCAATAAATATACCTTCATCTGTTCTAGATTCAAACTTATCAAGTTTATCATCAATTCTCTTTATGAAGCATCTGCTGCCAAAAACTCTAAAATAATCAATTATTGCTAGTTTATCTTTTCATAGATCATAAGGTGTCTTGTCACTATTGACTCTCAATAATGCTCTATTATAAATATGCACTGTTGTAGAAACTACCTCTCTCCAATATTAATCTACTATCTTGGAATCATTTAGCATTATCCTCACCATCTCCTGAACTATTCTATTTTTTGTTCAACTACTCCATTTAATTGTAGACTTCTATCTACTTAATAATGTATCTTTATTCCATGATCTTCAAAAAACTCAATAAATTGTTCTAACATGAATTCTCTTCCTCGATCTAATCTTAGACACTTAATCTTTAAATTGGTTTCATTCTCAACTAATGCTTTGAAATGTCTGAAAGCTTCTAATTTTTTCTTTAAAAATATTACCCAAGTCATATGTGAAAAATCATCAATAAGCAGCATGAAATATTTATCACCTTGAGTACTTTGAGTTCTCATAGGTCCACATAGGTCAATGTGAATAAGATCTAGCATCTGAGTGGTCGAGTACTCTTTTGTTTTGATCCACCTTCTTGCCTGTTTCCCATGCTGACAAGGTTAACAAAGCGTGTTGGATGCCTTTATAATCTTTGGAAGATTTATGACTACTTTTTTTTTATGTTGCCAAGATTGTCAAAATTTATGTGCCCCATTCTCCTATTCCATAGCCAACTTTCTTCAATCTGACTCAAACAACATCTTTGACCTTTGATGTTTGATAGCATATACAAGTTATCGCTTATTCTCTAAGCATCTTCAATGAATAAATCTGAATCTTTTCATCTAATTACACAACCTTCTACATAAAACATTAGTGTGTACCCTTGATCAAAAATTTGACTTACACTCAAAATATTATTCTTAAGACCTTCTACATATAAAACATTTTTAATTTTAGTTCTACCATTATCCAAACTTAGTGTACTTTTTCCGGCAATTTTAGTAGTTGTATTGTCTCCAAATTTCACTATGCCACCATTGATCTTCTTCAAGGTCATGAACTTGCTCTTGTCTCCTATCATGTGCCTCAAACATCCACTATCAATGAACCATGGCTTTTCTTCATTTCTTGCATGCAAAGTTGTATGCACCATCATAGATTTTTTAGGTTGTTTCTTTTGCCAAGAACCTATCTAAACTCTCTTCTTAATGAATAGAGTCTTAAAAATCTGGTCCTTCTTGACTGACTTGAACACACTTATACAATATTGGGCTATGTGTCTGAAGTTGTTGCACTTGTAACATATTATGGCCTCTTTATGAAATCCTGATAGAGGAGTAAAAGAGTTGTGGCTTCTGCTTGATTCTGCATGACTTTCCTTTTCCTTATTTCTAAAACTATTAGCTCTTTTTCAAAATTCTAATTTCATATGACCATATCCATTACAATAAAAATAGTAACCATAAAAATAGGACATGTTTGTGTATCTCTGACCTAATTGCCTTTTGTAGCTCTATTTCCTCTAACCTTCTTCATTTGATATGTCCTCTATATTCTTAATTTCTTCCCTTTTTATTTCTTCTTTTGTAAGAGCTTCAACATAACTCTTTCCTTTTTCCTTGTCTATGAAAGTATTGACCTCGTCTTTATCCTTTTTAAATCCAATACATGTCTTATCTGACATTGATCTTTAATTTTATAATATCTTATTCAACATATTAGTGTTATTCTCAAATTTTGAATCATTGGCTGCTCTATCATTGATTTCTTTATTTTTTTTATCAAGATATTCCTTTAAAGAAGCAATTTAAATAACATACCTTTCACATTCTTTACTTACTATTTTCAATTGTGTCGTTAGATATTCTTCATTCTTCTTGGCTTCTTCAAAGTGTGTTTGTAGATCTTCAATTATTTCCTTTGACTCCTTTTCATTTTTCTCTTGTGGATTCTAATGGTTAAAGGGGTATCCTAATGATCTATTATAGGTTTTATATTGATCCAAAATGTGTCAGGATTCTTGAATAATTGTTCAAAAGCTCCTAACTTTTGAGAAGACTAAGAAACCCTAGTTCTAGGGTTGAAAAGACAAAAAAGGTCACTATATATCAATTTATCACTCAAAAAAATGCCAAAATTGGTGGATAGATAGAAAAATGAGTTTAGAGAAGGATGAAATTTGTTTTAGGTTAAATGAGAATGTACAATAGCATTTATGATTGCTTATGTTTATGAAAACCCTGATATCTTAGTGTTCTTGACAATGAGAAGGGTATTTTGCCTCAAAATTTTCAAATCTGAGCCTATAAAGGTGATGTAAATTTTGGAACCCAGTTATTATACATGTATAGACTTCCTAAGGGAATTCTTTACATTTAGAAATTAGTATTTTATGTTTTGACTTATTAGTAGCCATTAGGCCTAGTAGGTGTAAAATGAAGTTTTGTGTATAAAAAGATCTTTAATTTTATTTATAACTCGTGAAATCCCCTAAATTTTGGTATATATCTCTTATGTTTATTAATTCAAGTGTTAAAATTGGTTTCAATACCCAAAACATATTTTAGATTATGTTATTAAACATTGAGTTTTAGACTATTTGTAGGTGTCTATTTTCTAAGACAATCAAGTATGGATTAGGGTGGGATTTCTTGTTAATGATGTAAAAACATTATTTGGAGTATTTATTCCCTTTTATTATTTTTTAATAACCTTCATAAAGTATATTTGAGGGTTTTTAAACGTGGATTTAGTATTTTGACTTATTGAGTGATCTATTAGACGGAGAAGCCTAAAACATGGTTTTAGAGTTTTGGACCTAATCTCTTAAGAAACCAACAATTCAAATTAGTTTCATACTCATTTGAAATCAATAATATAATATTACATACTTAAAAAAACCATTTATATTAATAAAAAATTTTAAAATTAAAAATAGTCATCTATACAAAGAAGAGCATTTGAAAAAATTAGAGTTAAGAAAAACTTTATTCTATAGATTAAGTAGATACACATCAATATCAAAAAAATAAACATTGTTTTATAAGAAAAAGTAGGTCTTATATAAAAAAATAAAAAAATGGAAAAAATGATGTGGTTGAATTATATTCCATAGCTCTTCCATATAAAATACCAAGCATATCCATTCGTAGACACACCTAAACCATATATTTTGTTACTTATGTAGTTAGTCCCTGAAACATTATATCCATCACATATTCCATAGTGACAAGTTTTAAGATTTATGTGGCTTATCTAAAAAATGTACTAATAAATTCTCTTAAATAGTGGTGTGTAAAATCTACAATAAATAAACACTAAAATGATTCCCAAAATGAAAGAATTCATATCACAACTTTTGGAATGGTCAATATGACAAAATAAAACCTTTTGTTACCTCCCTAGCCCCAAACTAAGAGTATAAAACAAAAATGGTAAATCTAAACAACATTAAAGTATTATGGAAAAGCTTTACTTGTCATTTTTTTAGTTTATGATTTATTTCTCACAAATTAAACCTCCCTTGATAGTCTGGAATATGTTAGTGATAGTCTAACTAAAAATTCATAAGAAACTCATTGAAAATTAGACTAGAAAGAGTGTGTTCAAAGTGAAATAGTAAGAAGTACCAAAGGTCATCAAGTGATGTAGGAACATCATCCATCATGGTATATATAATGTGTTTCTGGTAATAAATAGCCTATCATGGATTCAAGTTAATTGTAATACTTATACACCTTACCTTTCATGTTTCAAAAGTTATCCTTTTTTTATAAGTCTCCAAAACTATTAAAATCTTATTTGACAATTTAATTTTGACAAGAACAATAGGGTTTTTTAAGATAAACAATCCTAAAACTCCTATTACTCACTTCTCAAGCCTCAAAATCACTTCTAACCGTATCCAATAGTTTTTATACATCATGTCCTATCTCTCTTCTAAATTTGAGAGAATTTTACTAGATAAATCATAATATACAAGGATTTTAGAAAGGCGTAGGGTTTCATTGCAACGTACATGTCGAGAACACCTAGAAATGTCTTATTTGAAGTTGGAACCATTTTAAAACCTCATTATTTTATACAAGATATATAATAACCCCTTATAATTTTGTCCTTTTATTCTTGTTTAAGGTCTTCAATATCTTCCTCTTAATGAAATCAATGCATATCAGACAATTCAAATCTTTAGCAAGTTTATAGTGCCCAACTTTGGTTAAGATCCTCTTCTAACTTTGGTCACATGTTGCAAGATAACTATGAGGGATAGAGATGAGACGATAGATCTTACACATGTATGGATGATTCCTATAAGAAATATTAATAGGATTCATCTAAATCAAGATTGGATAGGTGCAATGATGAGGTTTCTCTTCTAGCCAAATCTCTCAAAATAAGCCAAAATTTGTATAGTGGGGGTCATGTATTCTAACTCATTAGCCAAACCAATGAAACATCTATGAAACACATCTAGATAGGCATTTTAAGGCTAGAACTATAATTTTATGGTCTTGTTTGGGCCCTAAGTGTGGAGGTTATAATTGATCAAATGCATCCCTTAAGAGAATCCAATCATCCTTGAGTGTGTAAAATGAGTGAACTTCCATTGTGTGTTGTAGGAGAACCATGAGAAATAAATATGAACTACCAGATCTTAAACATGAATGAACAAGTCCTAGAATAAGTACCAGTAGGATTTTATATAAATTGAGATGGATGAGATGAAAAAATGAGGTTTTTATCATGGCCAAATCTCTCAAAATGGGCCAAAAGTTGGTCAGTGGGGGTTGTATAGTGTAACTTGTTAGCCTAATCAATGAATTATCTATGAGATCACATATAGATGGGAATTTCAAGGATAGAAAGACTATTTTAAAATCTTGGTTGAGACATAGGAGTGAGGTTTACAGTTGATCAGATGCATCCCTTAAGAGAATCCACTCGTGCCTAAGTGTGCAAAATGAGTAAACTTCTATCATGCATTGCAGGAGAGTAATGAGGGATAGAGATGAATTGTTAGCTATTACATGTGAAAAGATAAGTCCTATAGTAAATATTAGGATGATTTTATCTAACTTGATATGGATGAGATACAAAAATGAGGTTTATCACGTAGCCAAAACTCTTAGAATGGGATAAAAGTTGGTCAGCAAGGGTCATATACTATGACTTGTTAGCCCAATTGACAAACTGTCTCTACAAACACATTTGAATGGGAATTTTAAGGATATAATTACCATTATCCAAAATTGGTTGGGATCTAAAATTGAAGGTTATAGTTGATCGAATGCATCCCTTAGAGAATCCACTCGTCCCTAAATTTGTAAAATGAGCAAACTTCCATTGCATGTTGCAAGAGAATCATGAGGGATAGAGATAAATCGTCATCTCCTAAACATGCATGGATGAGACCTATAACAAATACAAGGAGTATTTTATCTAAATTATGATGGATGAAATACATAAATTATATTTATCTCATATCTAAATCTCTTGAAATGAGCCAAAAGTTGGTTAGTGAGGGTTGTATACTATGACTCATCAACCTAATTCATGAAACATCTATGTGAACATATCTAGATGGTTATTTTAAGTATATAAACACCATTATTTGGTCTTGATCAGGCCCTAAGAGTGAAGGTTGAAATTTATTGGATGAATACCATAAGAGAATCCACTTGTCCCTAAGTGTGCAAAATGAGAAAACTTCTATCATATGTTGAAGGAGAAATGTGAGGGCTAGAAATGAACCACTAGATTCTACACATGCATATACAGGTCCTCTTATAAAGTCCAAGAAGGTTTTACATAACTCAAGCTGGGTGAGATGTGAAAAGGAGGTTTTTATCATAGTAAAAACTCTTAAAATAGGCCAAACGTTGGTCAGTGGGGCCGTATATTGTGACTCATTAGCTCAATCATCAATTCATCTATGTGGACATATCCATATTAGAATTTTAAGTCTATAATGACCATTGTCCAGTCTCATTTGAGCTCTAGGAGTGAATGTTGTAATTGATTAGATACATCCCTTAAGAGAACCCACTTATCCATGAGTGTGCAAAATGAATGAACATATGTCATGCATTGCAGGAAAACCGTGAGGGCTAAAAACAAACCATTAGCTCCTACACATGAAAATATGAGTCCTATAAGAAATCCCAATGGTTATTAAACTTGATATAGATAAAATGTGAAAATGAGGTTTATCTCATGGCCCAAATCTCTCAAAATAGGCCAAATGTTAGTCAGTGAGGGCCATATAGTATGACTTGTTAGCTCAATCGACAAACCATCTATGTAGACACATCTAGATGGGTGTTTTAAGGATAGAATGATAATTTTATAGTCTCAGTTAGGACTTGAAAGCAAAGGTTGTACTTGATTGGATCCATCCCTTAAGAGAATCCACTTATCCCTGAGTGTGCAAATCAAGTGAACTTCCATTATATGTTGCAAGAGAGACGTGAGGGATAAATATGAAAGATAAACTTATAAATGTGCATAGATAAGTCTTATAATAAATCCTAGGTGGATTTTATCTAACTCAAGATAGATGAGATGGATTAATGAGGTTTATCTTGTAGCCAAATCTCTCATAACAAGCCAAAAGTTGGTCAATAAGGGCCATATGCTATGACTCGTTAGTGTAATCAACAAACCGTATATACAAACACATTTGGTGGGTGATTTAAGGATATAATGACCATTTTATATTATCATTTATCCCATAAGATAGAAGGTTTCAGTTGATGGGATACATCCCTTAAGAGAATCCACTTATCTTTGAGTGTACAAAATGAATGGACTTATGTTACGCATTGCAGGAGAACTGTTAGGGCTAGAGATGAACCATCAACTCCCATAAATGCAAAAAGGAGTTCTCTAATAAATCTTAGGAATATTTTATCTAACTTGAGATGGATGGGATATGATAGTTAGGTTTCTCTCATAGTCAAATCTCTTCAAATCATATAAAAGATGGTCAATGAGGGTCATATATTGTGACTCATTATCCCAATTGATGAACTATATATGTAGAAACATATGGATGGTAATTTTAAGGATATAATGATAATTTTTTATTCTTGGTTGGGCCCCAAGAGTGAAGGATATAGTTGATCAGATGCATCCCTTAAGAGAATCCACTCATCTCTGAATGTGTAAAATGAGAAAATTTATATTACATGTTATAAGAGAACCATGAGGTATAGATACAAACAATCATATCATACACATTCATGGATGAGTAATATAATAAATCTTATAAGTATTTTATCTAACTCAAGATGGATGAGCCATGATAATGATTTTTCTCTTGCAATTAAATCTCTCAAAACAGGCCAAAAGTTGGTTAGTGCGATCATATACTATGACTCGTTATCCCAATTGATGAACCATCTATATGAACACCTCAAGATGGGAATTTTAAGGCTATAAAAATCCTTGTTTGATCTCAGTCAGGTCCTAAGAATGAAGGTTGAAGTTGATCAGACACATCCCTTAAGAGAATCCACTAATCCTTGAGTGTGCAAAATGAGTGAACTTCAATCAAATATTATAGGAGAAACATGAGGGATAAAAACAAACCATCAGATTTTACATGTGCATGAATGAGTACTCTAAGTCATATCAGGAGGATTTTATCTAACTCAATCTGAGCAAGACATGGCAATAAGGTTTCTCACATAACCAAATCTCTTATAATGGGCCAAAAGTTGGTCAGCAAGGGATGCATACTATGATTCACTAGTCAAATAAATTAGATGAGAATTTTAAGGATAGAATAACTATTATTCAATCTCAGTCAAGCCTCAATAATGAATGTTGTAATTGATGGGACACATCCCTTAAGATAATCCACTCTTCCCTGAGTGTGTAAAATGGGCGAGCTTCTATTGTGCATTGTAGGAGAACTATGATGGATAGATATGAAACGTCAGCTCCTAAATTTGAAATAATGAGTCCTCTAAGAAATAAATAAATATTTTATCTAAATCAAGATGGGGAAGATGTGTCAATGAGGTTTCTCTCACAAAAAATATCCTAGAATGGGTCAAAAGTTGGTCAACAGGGACCATATACTATGACTCATTAGGCCAATAGATGAATCATCTATATAGACACATCTATATGGGAATTTAAAGGTTAGAAGAATAATTATTAACTATCTATTAGGACCTAAGGGAGAAAGTTATAGCTGATAAAATGCATCCCTTAAGAGAATCCACTCATCCCTGAGTGTAAAAAATGAGCAAACTTATATCACACATTATAGGAGAACCATGAGGGTTAAACATGAACCATCAGTTATGATGTGTGTATGGATGAGTCATTTAAGAAATAATGGGAGGATTTTATCTAGCTTAATATGGGAAACATGTGGAAATGAGGGCTTTATCACAACCAAATCTCTTAGAATGGGCCAAACTTTGGTCAGTGGGGGATGTATACTGTGACTTGTTAACCTAATAGATGAACTATCTACATGGACACATCTAGATTGGAATTTTAAGGTTTTAAATAATGTTATTTGGTCTTGATTAGGCCTTGGGAGTGAAGGTTACAATTTATCAGACACATCTCTTAATAGAATCCACTCATCTCTGAGTGTGAAAAATGAGAGAACTTATGTTGCATGTTACAGGAGAACTGTGAGGGATAGAGACAAACCATCAACTCTTAGATATGTACAGACAAGTAATATAGTGAATTTCATGAAGATTATCTAACTTTATCTAGGTGAGATACAAAAACTATGTTTCTCTCAAAGCCAAATCTCTTAGAATGGGCCAAAATTTGGTCAATGGGGGTCGTATATTCTGACTCATTAGCCCATTCAATGAATTATCTACATATACATGTCCATATAGATATTTTAAGGCTATAATTATAATTTTATAGTCTTTTTCATACCCTAATATTGAATTTTATATTTGATAAGATGCATCCCTGAAGATAATACACTCATCCTTGAGTATGCAAAATGAGTAAACTTTCATCATGCATTGCAAAAGAACCGTGAGGGCTAAAGAGAAAACATCAACTCCTACACATGAACATATGAGTCTTATAATAAATCTCAATATTATTTTATCTAAATTGAGGTTGGAAAGACACATAAATAAGGTTTCTTTCAAAATCAAATATCTTAGGATTGGCCAAAAGTTAGTCACTGGGGGCCATATATTTTGAATCATTACCCCAATCGATGAACCATATACATAAACACATCTAGATGGGTATTTTAAGTCTATAAAAATCATTATCTGATCTTGATCAGGACAATGGAATGAAGGTTATAGTTGATCAGATGCATCCCTTAAGAAAATCCACTCTTCCTTGAGTGTGGAAATTAAACAAACTTTTGTCATGCATTACAATATAAAAGTGAGGGATAGAGACCAACCATTAGGTATTACACGTTTATGGATGAGTCCTATAATAATTATTGAGAGGATTATCTCTAACCAAAGATGGGTGAGACATGGCAATGATGTTTCTATCATAGCCAAATCTCTTAGAATGGCTTAAAAGTTAGTCAGTGGGGGTCGTATATTCTGACTCATTAGCCCAATCGATGAAATGTCTATGCAAACACATTTGAATGGGAATTTTAATTCTAGATTATCCATTTTTTAATTTTGATCAGACCCTAGGAGTGAAGGTTGTAATTTACTAGACTAGACACATCCCTTAAGAGAATCTACTCGTCCTTGAGTGTCCAAAATGAGCAAAATTTCATCATGCATTGTAGGAGACCCATGAGGGATATAGACAAACCATCAGATCCTACATGTACATGGATGAGCCCTCTAAGAAAACTAGTGAGTAATATCTCTAAATAAAGCTAGGTGATACATCAAAATGAGATTTCTCTCATAGCCAAATCTCATAAAATTGGCTGAAATTTGGTCAGTAGGGGTGTATCTTCTAAGTCATTAGAAAAATTAAGGAACCATCTATCGAGACGCATCTGAATGGGAATTTTAAGGTTTGAAAATTTATTTTCCAATCTTTATCCCTCAAGAGTGAAAGTTACATTTGATCAAACTCATCCCTTAGGAGAAACCACTCATCCCTAAGTGTGCAAAATGATCATACTTCTATTTCACATTGCAGAAGAACTGTGAAGCATAGAGACAAACCATGTTATCTTAAACATGAGAGGATGAGTCCTCTAATAAATACCATGAGATTTTTATATAACTAAAGATATATGAGATGTGGAATTGAGGTTTATCTAGTAGTCAAAAATCTCAGAATGGGCCAAAAGTTGGTCAGTGGGGGATGTATATTTTGCCTCGTTAACCCAATCGATGAACCATTTATGTAGACATGTCTGGCTAAGAATTTTAAGGCTATAATATTTGTTGTATGATCTTATTCATACCTTGGGATTGAAATTTTTATTTATTCAGATGCATCCCTTAAGATAATCCACTCATCCTTGACTGTGAAAAATGAACAAACTTTCATCGTGCATTGCAAAAGAATTGTTAGGGATAGAGATGAACCATCAGCTCATAAACATGAATTAATAAGTCTTATAATAAATCCCATGATGATTATATATGAATAAATATAGGTGATACAAGGAAATGAGGTTTTTATCACATCTTAATCTCTCTGACTAGGCCAAAAATTGGTCAATGAGATTGTATATTATGACTCATTAGCCCAATCGAGGAACCATCTGTGTGAGCACATACAGATGGGAATTTTAAGGCTAGATATGAACCTTGATCTCCTAAACATGGATGGAGTAGTCCCCTAAGAAATCCTAGGAGGATTTTCTCTAATGTGAGACCATAGTTAAGGCATAGATAAGACTATTTTTGTGTTTTCTTGAAAGGACAAATAGAGAAAACGTGAAAACTTGTTTGTTTAAGGTAGATAACATTAATATGAATTATTTTTTAGTTTCTCTTAATTTCAATAAGATAGTCTTATCTAATTAAAAAACCAACCAAATGAAGGTGGAAGGTCATCTAGTGTCACTAACCTACATTAAATTATTTGTAAAAAATTTAAACAGAAATAAACACATAATGATAAAATAATTGAAAATTAAAATACATTAAATCAAATAAATTTACTATATTAATTTGAAACATAAGATAAAATTAAAAATTCAATCTAATGTACCTTTAGGATCAGATATGTTTGCAAGTGTTTCAAGAATTGCTTCATGGTCAGATTCATGCACTTTCTACAAAGTTATATTATGAGGTTTTCCATGATATTTGATCATTTGAATATTTGTATCAATAACCATATTTGAATAATGAAGCACCACCAATGTGTTTCAAAGTCTTCAAATAATTTTTATTTTATTTTTTTATGTTAGTACCTACCAAGCTAGGTTCCTATAACCACTATGGATTTAGTGGGATAAATTAGCTCTTTTCCATTCATAACATTTTTTATTAATTTTTTTTGGCCTCTATAGAATGACACAAGTAGTATTCAAATCTTAATTCAAATCTTGATAACTCTTTTCAATATTTTAACACATACTTTATAGATTTGAACTTCTTATAATCAACTAGTTGTATTCAAACTTCATGTGAAATTTATTCATGTATACAACTCATCAAATTTGACAAACCACCATAGCTATTACATGTTTCATCTAAAAATTGTTTGTTAAAATAAAATTGTCCCTCGTGTCTTTGGAAGAAAAGACTTTGGATTAATTATATTGATGTCTTAGGTGGGGAAGACACCATACATTCCTACAAAATATTGTATGTAAAGTACAAAGTATATGGAAAAAAACATCAAAATTCGTAGTAAATTCAATATCTACCCTAAAACAACATGTGGTGTTTGATTGGTTTATTTTAACATAGAAAGGATTACCCATCTGAAATGATGTTTGGATAATTACCAATTGGCCATTAAATTTTTCAATAAAATTTTTATAAAATTTTGTTTGGGTCATATCTAATAAATATTTTTCATGTGGCTCATAGCTTTTTGAGTATTTTCTTATTTTGACATCTTTTATGTTAGATGAGACCTGTGTGTTATCATGACAAAAAATTTCAATAAATTATCTTGTTCCATCAATTAATACCTTATCTTTTTGTGAGAGTCTACCACTAAACTCCCAACAATCCATGAGTGAAAGGTCATCAAGCATTATATTTTTTTATGGCATTTATTAGAGTTTTTCTATTTAATTTCAAGGATTTACTTATTTCACTAAGAATTTAGGCTTTGGATTTTGACTTACTATAGATTCCATTATTACTCATCTTGCCACATTCCTATTTTTCTTTGTGACTTTTATATCTTATCGCCTTAAATGCATTAAATAGATTCTTTACTATTTCCTCCATCCATGTTGAATATTCTTAACTCAAAATTATACATCACAAGGAACATTTTTTTACATTATCATTAATTGAACAAATAGTTGACATCATTTTAGATGGGTTTTATTATCAAGTGCATAGTCCCATACACATTGACCATGATGTTGAATTAATATTTTTGAAATTTTAACTTTCATGGGTTCTATTTTTTTCTCATCTATTTCAACCAAATACCTTGGTGTCCATCTTATTATCCTTGGAGGTGTGGGTTTAGGAGCTATATTTCGTATTAAATTGGGTGGTGTTGCCACTTCAACCATAGTAGGGATAGTAGAGGGTTGACTATCTACATTAGACCCTAGAGGTGAATTGAATTCCTCCTCATTAGGAAACACATCATTTGGGGTCATTAGTTGATGTTGATTATCATCATACTCTAAAACAACATTTTGAATGGATGTTTCATTATATTATGTTTGTCCATATGTTTCATCACTCATTAAAAATTCATTACTTATATGTTCTAAATTTTGAATTTCATCATTCAACAAAGACTGATTGAGTTCTCTTATCTCATTTAAAGACATATATAAACTAAATTATATAGAATCAGGCATGTTATTTTAATTTTAAATATTACTTGGTGTGGAGGAAGCACCTTCACCTTTCCTAAAAGCCCTTATGGATGCTCTCTATTTTCCTGTATTTTTTTCTTTCTTTTTCTCTTTTCTCTTCAATTTCATCATTTTTAAAATATTTTATGTGTATTTTATGATGAATTCCTAACCCCATTGTTTATCTTTACCAAAATAAGACAATTGTAGACTTAAATTATGTAGGAGCATCATTACTTGACTTGTGTTGTTTAGGTAGTTTTGGTTTGATCAAGTGTATAGGTGGTTAATTAACATTTTTAAGGTGTTTGAAGGGTGTTAGGAATATTGGTACACACTTTTTAATGTTATCCAAGTATCTATCGGTGCTAAGGTAGGTTATATTTCAAAATTGGCATTTTTCTGCCAAATTCAATAATTTAAATTTTTAAATTTATAAAGCATGGGATAGAAGTCTTATGTGTATGTAGGTATGATCAAAGTTTTATGTTGTTAAGGGAAACTTATTGGAGAAAGCATGGGTATATAACATGGGCTTTAGATCACATATGTATGTAAAAATAGACTTCATGTAAACTTACCATGTTCTAAGTAGACTTTGTGACCATTGGAAAGGCATAATATAATTAGAGTAGTTATAGGCTATAAAAAACTTGTAAGTTTTTTGATTTGACATAGTTATTTGGATGAATTATTGTATGAGAGGGTTCAAGGCCTGATAAATCAATAATTTATTTCCTCAAGTTTGTAAAAGAATGACTACAAACCCTGTTTGCTACATGTGTTCAATGGAGAATGGCTATCTGTGGATGATCAATGAAGAAAGACTCAAGAAAGATATATATTTATGATATTAATTAATTATTTCGTAATATTTGTATATGATTTTTTAAATTTATAAATAATTTTTTTAATGGGATTTAATGTCTTTGTGAAATTGTAACTTGCGTACCCTGTGTTCAGTACTCTGTATTGAAGGAGATTACATGTAATTTGTGTGTGGAAAGGATTATATGGAGAATGATTTGATAATTTATACCTATATATAAGTCCTATTTAAATTCTCTTTCATATTTTTTGAAGTTTAAATTATTTTCTAAATACATTTCATTACACTTGGTATTCAGACCCTACACAAAATTATGTTTTAACCCACAATCAGTCCAAGAATTTGAGTTATTTTTTAAATAGATGTACTATAATGTAACTTTAAAATGATTTTAAAATATGTATGGGAGTAAAAAATACCTTGATAAATCATCAAATCTCATTTAAATCTGATTGAATGGCTAATGTATCAAATTTACTCCTCTTACGCTCATACAAACTATATTAACTCTTAAGTAGGGTTTCGAGAGACAAACTCAATTTACAAGCATTTCCATCAATAAAATATCCTAAAAAATTGTAATTTTAAAGGATTGAATATTTAATAATATATTTTTTATGTTTTGAACCAGTTAGGTATGGTTATGTATGGTTGTGGGTGACTATGTATGTTGCAAGGTAGAGGAGGTCTAATTAGGCCTATACAGAGCTTTGAAAAGGACTAAAAAAGTGACTTGCAAGTAGATTATGGTTAATAAAATTCATAGAGATGTATAATAAGATGTATGTTTATATTAAATAGTATTATTTTATCAAAACTAATATGTACCCATTCGTATTATTGGAAAAAGCCTAAAAAAAGGCTACAAAGAACCCTGTTAAACTGAGAGAAGTTGTGTTAGAAGTGAAAGATGTATTTAGAGGTTTTATGAGTTGGATAAGTGTTAAAATATGAATATAATGAGAGTTATAAATATTATAATAACCATTAAACATTCAGTGAATGCTTGAATTATTAATGAGTATATATATTTATGAACCCTTGTTAGAAGAGTTAGCATATAAAAACAAGACAAGTGTGGATTGTTGAATGTATTCCTATACATAATTTGGTATAAGATATTAGGAGATATTGTAAGGATATTAAGAAAATATTGCATCCAAAATATGAGTATAATAAATAGACAAAAGATGGTTTTTGGCAGTTGATGCATTAGTAGTTGAGGTAAGGAACTTGCAAGCAAGGTTGCAATTCATAGAGTTGGCTCAAAGAAGAGAGATGAACAAGGCAGATGTGAGTGAAGGAGAGGATGAGGTTCCTCATGAATAAGTATCAGAAGAAGGAAAATAAGTTATATTGGAAGATATGTTTATAAGAGTAGTCCTTGGAGTGACATCCAAACCCAAGATGGAGGTGCCAATGTATGAGGGCACTCTCAATGTTGAAGAGCTAGTTGATTGGATCACATATATGGATAAGTATTTTTATTATGAAGAGGTGAATGAGTAAAATAAGGAAAATTATATAGTGACAAGGTTGAAGGTTCATGCATCCTTATGGTGGGATGGAATACAGGAAGAAAGAAGAGGAAGGGGAAAAGAGAAGATAAGGTCATAGGATAGAATGGTGGCTAAGATGAAAAGAAAATTCAAGCCTAAAGAATATCAAACCCACTTGTTTAGGATGATAAAAAATATAATATAAAATAACATGACATTGAAAGATTACACAAAGGAATTATATAAACTAGCAATCAAAATAAGACACATAGAGGAGGATGCAAAAAAGGTTGTTAGGTACATCAATGGCCTAAAGTTTTTCATTCAAGATGAGATCAATATTTTGTCACCAAGGAAAATAGGGAGGCCTATCAATATGCACTGAAGGTAGAGGAAAAGTGTTATAGAAGTTAATTTCAATAAAATAGAGATATAGGTGGTAGAAACTATAGAGGTAGAATTCAGCAAGAAGGAATATGATAGCTAGGTAATACAAAATAGTGGCAAAATTAAAATAAAGAAGTTGGCAACAGTTATGATAGATAAAGTCAATCTAGTAGAGGTGGTTATGGATACATAGTAGAATATCATATTATATAGGAAGAGACAACATTGGGTTTACTAGAAAGTGATTCAAATATAATAAGTTTATATAACATCGATCATTTGAGTGTCTAGAAGACATTCAAAGTGGCAGCTCTTGGATTGAATACAAAAATAAAGTGGTTCAACAAGAAGAGGAGAGTGTGGATTCATTTACAAAATATGTATAAAAATTTGAAACAGGGGAGAGTTTTTTGATGAGAAGAGTTCTTTTGAAGACAAATGATGAGGAGAAAGAACCACCACAGAGAAAGATATATTTAAAACCATGTGAAAGAGTAAAGGTAAATGGTGTAAGGTCATAGTTGATAATAGTAGTACAAGTAATCTTATGTATTTCATGATATTATATAAGCTAGGATTAGAAAGTAAATAACATCCACATCCTTAAAAAATTTCTTATATTCAAAATAGTCATAAAGTCCTAGTGAATGAATAATACTATGCATATTTGTAGATTGGGGGGTATAAGGACATAATTTTGTGTGATGTGACTCCTATTGATGTATGTCATATCATCCTTGGTAGACCATGGAAGTATGATAGGAGAGAAATGCATTATGGTATAACCAATAGCTACACCATTGAGAAGGATGGAAACAAGCATACACTAACTTCATTGAAGGTTAATCAAACATGGAAGGAGACACAAAGTAGTGTGATGATGTTTGGTGAGAAAGAGTATCTACCAAAATAAATTAGTTTCAGTATTGAGGATAAAAGTGTGATAGCTAAGAACATGTGCCAAGAGGAATAAGGTGGAATACAAGTTAGTAAACCAAGGGAAGAGAAGACTACAGTAGTTGAGCAAAGATCCAAAGCACTGATGGTTGGTAGCATAGAGATTCTACAACCAGTCACTCATAATGAGATACGTAATACATTGTGTGAACCTCAATAAGTGGTTATTATAGTCAACAAAAAAACTATTTTGTCTTATGAAACATAACCCATGTCAATATTTCACTTGCAAAAGATGATTACAAAATTGTCTAATCAGATATCCTTGATACATAATGTGGAGGATTTAATGGAGTTTACTAATAATATAAGCATGTTTAGAGAGTCTTATATGGGAAGTGAAGTGACTAATCAGAAAAATAATGAGTAGTAGAAAGAGAGAAATAATTAAGTTGAAGAGGTTGATAATATTGTAGGCAAAAAATGGAGAAACAAGTAGTAGATCCAAGTATAGGAAGGACAACCATACAATTGCAAGAGTGTGGCTTCATAAAAGACAAGAAGGAGGTTTTTATGATTAAATTATGTGTTCCATGTGTATTTTGGTTGTAGGATAACAATAATATTCTAAATATGATCAAGTTGGAGATCAACATTCATAGAGGTAACCTCAAAGAAAGAGCCAATGCAGTCTTATTCAAAGAATAAAGAGGTCTATATGTCACTCGTAGGCCTTGGGGTCTAGAAGGATGTGACATTGAATAGATAGAGTGAAAGAGAGATAGATATGATAAGGAGGAGGTCAATAAAATCTAACTATAATTTCATGGAAAGTTATTTTTGCACCTCAATAGTATAATACAAGAGTATCATTACTTAACTTGCATTGTTTAGGAAATTTTAGTTTGATCAAGTGTTTATGTGGTTAATTATCATGTTTTGGTTGTTTTAATGGTGTTAGGAGTCTTATTACACACTTTTTAATGTTCTCCAATTATCTAGGGGTGCTTAGGTAGGTTAGATTTCAAAATTGGAATTTTCCCACCAAATTCAATAATTTAATTTTTTTTAATTTATGAAGCATGGTTTAGGAGTCTTGTGTGTATTGAAGGATGATACATGTTTGATGTTTTTAATAAAAAAATATTAGAGACACCATGGTTCTATACCATGGGCCTTAGATCACATATGTATATAAAAATTACTTGGTGTAAATTTACCATGTTCTAAGTAGCCTTTGTGACCATTGGAAAGGTAAAAGGCAATTAGATTAATTATAAGGCTATGAAAAAAAATGTAATATTTTGGATTTGAGATATTTATTAGGATTAATTCATGTATGAGAGGTTTTAAGACCCAATAAATCAAGAATGGAGTTCCTCAAGTTTGTAAAAGAATGACTGTAGACGTTGTTTCCTACATGTGTGCAATGGAGAATGACTATGTGTGGATGGTCAATGAAGAAAGACTCGATAAAGATATATGTTTCTAAGGTTCATTATTTATTTTTTGAGTTTTATATATTCTTTTTTAAATTTATCAATCATTTGTTTAATAGAATTCAAAGTCTTTGTGAAATTTCAACTTTCATACGTTATGTTAAGTATTATATATTGAGGGAGATTAAATGTAATCTGTGTGTGGAAAGGATTATATAGAGAATGATTTGATCATGTATACCTATCAATAAGTCCTATTTAAATTATCTTGTGGATTTTTTGAAGTTGTAATTATTTTCTCAATACATTTCATTACACTCGGTATTCAGACCCTATAGGAAATTGTGTTTTAACACACAACTAGTCTTTGAGTTATTTGTTGAGCATAGGTACTATGATGTAAATTCAATGTTTGGAAAATATTTATGGGAGATAAATAGACCTTGGAGAATCATTAAATTTTATTTAAAGTTTATTTAATGGATAATATATCAAAGTTACTCCTCTCAATCTAATACAGATTGTATTAACCCTAAACTATGGTTTCAAGAAACAAATTCAATTTCTAGGCATTTACACCAATAAAATTTCCTCAAACTTTGTAATTTCAAAGGGGTGAATGTATAATAATATATTTTGAAGGTTTTAAACTGGTTAGGTATGGTTTCATATGGTTGTAGGTGAATATGTATGTTGTAAGGTAGCAGAGGCCTAATTAGGCTTATATAGAGCATTGAAAAGGACTATAAAAGTGACTTCCAAGTAGAGTTTGGTTAATAAAATTCATAAATATGTATAATAATATATAGGGTGCTAGGAAAGAGTATTAGTTTCTCAAAAATAATATTCACACATCTGTATTGTTGAAAAAAACCCAAAAAAAGGCTACAAGGAACCCTGTCAAAGTGAGAGAAGTTGTGTTGGAAGTGAAAGATTTATTGGGAGGTTTTGTGAGTTGGATAAGTGGTCCAATATGACTATGATGAGAATGATAAATATCCTAAGAACTAATAAACAATCCTTAAATCCTTGAATAATTAATGAGCATATATATCTATGAACCCTTGTAAGAAGGGTTAGAATATAGAAACAAGACAAGTGTGTATTATTGAGTGTAATCCTATGCATCATTAAACTTGAATAATATGTAGTGATTCAAACAAAGTGAATGGAAAATTTATGAAATTTGCATAGTTATAGTAGATTAACGAGTCTATAATTTATAAAGAAAAAAATAAATGAGCAAATTTTGTTGTAAATCTAAAAGAAATTCATGAATCACAAAGGGCATGCATGCCCTTTTTTATCTACATAAAAATGGGAAAAAATAATAAAAGTGACAAAATTTGGTTTACATAGGGCATAAAACCTTTTCAATTTTACTACTTTTTCTAGCTGATTTCTCTCTAAAATTACCTTGATTTTAGGCATGGTGGATCCTAAACCTCATTCAAATTCTGCTAGTAATTCCAATGGTATTGCTTATACCATTGAATTTATCCTTATTTTTATACACTTAGTAACTTCTACCTATTTATTTCTTCACTTAGGAACATTCCTTGGCCTCTCTTAATTATACATATCTAAGATTCTTCATGCTATCTATACCACTCCTATTACTATAACCAATGATTCTCTTAAGCAATCCATTCTAACCTTGCAATCCAAGTTCTCTAATATTGAGTAAATTATTTATCATATTAACCCTTCCTAGATTCTTTTACCCTATTTCATAATACTTTGGCTCATAAAACTTCATCCTATACTCATGTAGTTGTGTTTGTGTCCACTAAGATTCCTCTTTATGAAAACAAAGGTGATCCTGAATAAAATTTGTGTTCCTTCCATGTAACTTGTGTATATTATGAAGATAATGAAAAATTGTTAACTAATCTCTTTCCATGAAGTCTCAAATATTATGCTATTAGATGGTTCTATGATCTTCTTCTCCAATCAATTACAACATTCAATCATTTGGAAAATCATTTTTGGCACATTTTTCTTTCAATATTGGTGAGAAATTATCATATGCTAAATTACAAAGACTAAAAAAGGTCTAAATGGGATAATTAGTGACCCTGTTCTAGGATACAAGAACATGCTAGCCTAAATGACAAATAAAATGGATGATTATGAGCTTTAAGATATTTTTACTCAAAATTTGTTTACTCCTATTCAAGATTCTATCATGTTTGATAAGTTTAGGTCCTTTGATGAACTATGTCATATAGTTCAAGAACATGAGGACAAATTTATTACATTGAATAATCTCAATTATAGCTCCAACACTCATTATAATTCAACTCTTGAGTTTCAAAGCAATCCCAATTAAAAGAGTCAAACTAATGAAATAAAAAATGATGTAAGAGTTATAATTTATGCCATATAAAAACTACCAAAAATATTCAACTTAAAGCTCCACCAATAGGGAATTTTAAATGTTACCTTCAACTCCTTATGTGATACTAAAAAATCTCCTTGAATGTAATCTTATTAAACTTCTTCCTCCTATGGAAGTAGATTTATCTAGGCCTGAATCTAGAATATTTGATGGAAAGGCATTTTTTGAGTATCATAGATGTGTTGGACATTCCACCAATATGTGTATGAATCTCAAGAACTAAATTTAAGACTTCATTAATAAGAACATTAATTCCATTGGTAAGCCTAATAAAGAGGCTAAGCCACAAGCAAACAAGAATGCAAAGATGAAAATTGTGTATACTTTTCATAATCATAAAGCACAAGATATATTTTTTTTTTAGGTACACCATGCATATAATGCTCATCCTCCTCTATATTCATATGGGTATCCACTTAATAACATAAATATTATAGTTACAGGAAATCTAATAGCATGTCCATTTATTAAATTTTAAAATTTTAAAATTATTGATGATGATTCTTATAGACATGCACTCTTAATCAGAACATATATTGGTATGTAAAACATCCATAAATTTGTAATATAAAATGGATCAAATAAAAATGTGTGCACCATAACAATTCTACATTATCTTTGTTATATAGAGAAAGCTATACAACTTATATCTAGAGTTGTGAAATCATTTGATGGTCATATAAAATATACTCTTGGATATATCATATTAACTTCATAAGTGGGACCACTCATATTTATCATTCTTTTCATAGTGTTACCAAGAATGGGTGTCTTTTATATATTATTAGGGAGACCTTGGTTAAAAAAATTCAGAGTAGTTCCTTCTCTAGCTCATAAATGACTAAAGCATTTTCATGATAATCAAGTGGTTAAAATATAAGGCATTTAACATGAATATCTTATGGAGCCAATGGTACTTACTCCTACTCCACAACACTTAATTGACATAGTTATTGAGAAAATTTGTAATGAGTTAGTTTATAAAAATATTCAATATCATGATTCACATTCAAAGAGGCATATTCCAGAATTAGTGTTTGCATCTACTTATGAGCATGATCATAATTAAGTTTTGTCACCTAGTTATGAGTGTGAAGATATTAAAATTTCTCCATATTTTTGAGCATAATATAATTACACATGAGCATGATCACTTGGATATAAAAGAAAGATATCTACTCCTAAGCATAAAGTGGTAGATATCACCATGTCTTTATCGAATACAACATCACATATTATTTATAAGGATCATACATATATATATACATTGTTACATATTCTCCTCCCATGCATGAGGACATAGGTTTAGATAGATATATATGAGTAGCGACTCAAAAGGCTAATTTATTGAATATGTTTCTTCTTCACATTAAAAACCTTCTATACTTGACACCTATTCTCTTACAAAAGAGCTTGTTCCTTCTGATCAATGAGTTTGATACACATATGAGCACCCTACTTACGAGATCATTGGTTGGGCACATTCTATAATTCCATATCAACCTCATAGTTTTACCAATACCTTTGATTATCTTCCTTGCATAGTGACTACTTGTACATAGATTCTTTTCTCTTTACTTTTGTAGCTTATTATTCTATAGCTAATCCAATTTAATTCTACCATTGGCTATATCTTTCATTTTAGGGGTAGTTAATTTGCCTTACTTCTTGCTAGGTTTTTCCTTAACATCTTGTTGAGGGTTGGTAGAAACACCCCAACCTTCGTCCATTTCCAAACCTTGTTGCTTACATTATTTTCAAATCTTTAAAAACTTTTACTTATGCAAATTTTAATTTTAAAAAATGCCAAAAGAAAAATAGTAAAAAACAAATTAAAATATTTGAAAAAATTTAAGCTCACTTCAAACCCATGACCACTAACTCCAGCTCACCTTTTGTAATCACACATTAAGCAATAGTAATATGATACCTATTTTAATAATCCTTCCAAAACATATTTTTATTGATTAATGATCCCTTAGATATTACATTTTTTCCCATAAAGGATAAATAAGATGCTTACAAAGACAAGCTCCAATTGTAGTTTCTTTTTCTTCCAAGTTACAATTATGGCATTTTCATAAGTGTTTAATCATGATGCAATTTCTCTAGGTGTCAATATAATGGAAACATTGATGAATGAATGAAAGCTACAAAATATACTTTGTAACCTCAATGTCTTATCCACATGTTAGCATTATTTTAGCACTGATTTGAGCTAGACATCAGACATGGAGCTTTGCAACAATTAAAAAAATGACCAATGAAATATTATTCCATGCTACAAGTAGAAAATCCCTTTGAAATGTATGTAGGTCATGTAAATAAAATAATTACCCTAAGTTCAAGTCTAATCCACAATATGTGCCCTTTGGTGAATGATATTACTTAAAATATTTGACCACTTGCATGTTTTGTATGCCCTTGCCATTCCACACCATTTTGCCATTGCTTAAGATCACTTTGAAATAAAATGTCTATTTCCTCAAAACTCATTGCCATGTTGTATGAAGGAACACACAACCTCATTTTCCACCATCACCTCCATCAAAAATATAATATCATTATTTCCTATTGCTTGAAAAGTTAGATGGGTTCATCTACCATAAGTTTTGATTGAGATATGACTATAGATTTAAATTATTTCACTTTATACCACATTACAAATACAGACAAATTCATTCCTTTTGGTGTAGGGTTAAATCATAATAACACGTTTAATATTATTAATGTTTACTATTGTATCTATTATTTAAGTTTTTTATTGTTAAAGTAACATTATTTATTATTAACATAAACATTATTTGGCATTTATCAAATCATTATCTATAATTTGTACAACATTATGTTAGCTTTTGACATTTTTTGTCACACAAACTGAATTTCACATTAATAGTCTAATAGGTTATTATTTTAATTTTTGTAGGATAATTTTTTTGTTATGGTGATAGATGCCATTCAATACCATGCCCTTATAGATAAATCAAGAAAGGCCTTTGTTCAATATCATGCTCTTTGGTTGCCATTGTGTGCAACACTTGTGTATGACATACATTTGTCATTTTCCTCTTTACATGAACTAAATGAGTGCATCCCATACAATTTTCAGCCCTTAATATCAGTATCAAAAGATACAAAGACCAATGGACCAATGGAAATGTGTGAAAGGGCACATAACATGTATGAGATAAATCTATGGTACATGTGCCCCTTAATGAAAACACCTCTGACATAATTATAAACCCCCAATATATTTAAAATGGTGGAGTTCACACACTCAAAATGTTTCACCTAAAAAAAAATCATTACATGCACCCAATTAGTTGATAATATCATAACGAATGTCCTCCACTTCTTCCAATCATCAATAAGATGAGCACATTTTTAAAAGATTATATCAGTTACTTGTTAATGACATTTTTATGTTTTTAAAATTGGCTTATACCTACCCATATCTTATATTTTATAGGGGATAATCACTATCTCATTAAGCTTATGCTCAACTTACCCTCGAAAGTGAAGTTACTAGACTATAGGCATGGTTCTACCTCTATAGTTCATTCTATGAAACATTGAGGCAACACTATTAAATGAATGAGGAATCGTATTTGAGAGCCTAAAATTCATTCTAACCCTTGCCTAAGTCACCCTTTATCCTTAATATTTTTATTACATTATCTTCATAGATATTAGATTTTATTGTTTCATTTTCTTTACATGTTTCTCTTAAATATTACATAACATCAAGAATTTTCTTGTAGAATCTTAGATTAATTTTAACTATGATATTCATTATGTCTTTTCATGGGTCAAATATAAAGTAACTAAAGAAACTATCTTGCATGATTTAGCTCTTTTTCTTGATTCAAATGATTGTTCTACCTTACCCTGCCATCCTCTTGTTCCTATATTTTTAGTTAAATATTCAATGACTTGGGAACAAGAGAAGGGATATGTTATGTATCTTTATTCATAGTATGTCTTAGTAACCACCCCTAATGATCTTGAAGGACACATCATGGCCCTTGTTCTCAAATTTGAAACATGAGTAATTCATGTTGATATTCAGGATTATGCTCATGCACATCTGGGAAATATTGATTCATTTCTATATGTTACTTGGGATGAACTAAGAAATTAAATTATACTAATAATTAGAATATTTTTACTTCTACCTTTACATGTATCCTTATTTATATACCCTTAGTCACTTCTACCTATTTATCTCTTGGCTTAGGAACATTCCTTGGCCTCTCTTAGTTATACATGTCTATGCTTATTCATTCTAACTACACCTCTCTCATTACTATAAACAATGCTTCTCTTGAGAAATCAATTCTTATCTTACAATTCAAGATATCTAATATTTATAAATTTATTTATCATATTAGCCATTGCTTAGATTCTTTTACCCTATTGCATAACACTTTGGCTCATAAAATTTGATCCTATCCTCATCTAGTTAGATTTATGGATATTAAGCTTCTCATTTATGAAGGTAAAAGTGATCTTGAACAACATTTGTGTCCCTTCCATGTAGCTTGTCTATATTATGAAGATAATGATAAATTATGAACTAAACTCTTTCCATGAAGTCTCAAAGATTATGCTCTTAGATGGTTCTATGATCTTCCTCTCCAATTAAATATAACTTTCAATCATTTATAAAATCATTTTTGGCACATTTTTTTTATCAATATTACTAATAAATGATCTTATGCTCAAATTATAAAGATCAAACAAGGTCCAAATGGTATAATTAATGAGTATGTTCTAAGATACAAGACCATGATATCCAAAATGACAAATAAAATGGATTAATATGAGCTTTAGGATATTTTTACTCAAAGTTTATTAATACTATTCAAGATTCTATCATGTTTTACAATTTCAATTCCTTTGATTAACTATGCCCTATAGTTCAAGAATGTGAGGTCAAATTTATTACATTGAATAAGCTCAAGTATAGCTCCAATGCTACTTTTAATTTAGCTATCTTGTTTCAAGGCAATCCTAATTACAAGAGTAAAATTAATGAAAAAAAAATGAGGCAAGAGTTATATTTTATGTCATATCACAACCACCACAAAATATTCAACTTCACCAAGTATGCAATTTTCAAGGCTACCTTAAACACCTCATATGATACTAAAAAGCCTCCTTGAATGTCATATTATTACACTTCCTCTACCTTTCAAAGTAGATCTATCTAGACCTCAATATACAATTTTTGATGGAAATGCATTTTTTGATTATCATAGATGTGTTGGACAATCCACCAATATATGTATGAATCTCAAGAATAAAATTCAAGACCTAATTGATGAGAACATTATTGCCAATGATATGCCGAATGAAGAGGTTAAGCCACAAGCAAATGAGAATGCAAAATTATAAATTATAAATAATTTTCCTAGTCATGAAGCACAAGATGAAAAAAAAATTTATGAAGTACATTATGCATATTATGCTTAGCCTCCTCTGTCATCATATGGTCATCCACTTGACTACATCATTAGTATAGTTACAAGTAATATAGTATCACACCCATTTATTACATTTGATGACTCTAAAATTATTGATGATGATTCTTATAGAAATGTATTATTTATCAAAGCATATATTGACATGTAACACATCTATATTTTTTAATAGAAAATGGATCAAGTGAAAATGTGTGCACCATAGCAATTTTACATTCTCTTGGTTATACAGAGAAAGATATACAAGATATATCTAGAGTTACGAAATCATTTGATTTTCATATAAAAGATACTCTTGGACATATCATATTACCTTCACAAGTGAGACCTCTCATATTTCCTAATCCTTTCTTACTGTTACCAAGTATGAGTGTCTTTTATATGTTATTAGGGAGACCTTGGTTATAAAAAATCAGAGTAGTTCCTTTTATAGTTCATAAATGTCTAAAGCATATTCATAAAAATCAAGTGGTTAAAGTTTAATGCATTTAATATGAATATCTTGTGGAACAAATGGTACTTACTCCTACTCCACAACATTTGGTTGGCATAGTTATTGAACAAATTGGAAATGAGTTAGTTTATACAACTATTCAATATCATGATTCACATTCAAAGAGGTATATTCTAGAATTAGTTTTTGCATCTACTTATGAGCATGAGCATATTTAATTTTCATCACCTAGATATGAGCATGAAGACATTGCAGTTATTCCATCTATTTTTGAGAATAATATAATTACACATGACCAAGATCACTTGGATATAAAAAGCAAGATATCTACTCCTAAGCATAAAGTGGTAGATAACACAAGGTATTTATAAAATACAACATCACATATTATTTATAGGGATCTTACATAAGTATACATTGTTACATCATCTCCTCCCATGCATGAGGATATAGATTTATATAGATATACGAGTAGAGACTAAGAATGCTACTTTATAACATATGCTTATTTTTCAAATTCAAAAGCTTTTATACTTGGCACTTACTCTCTTGCATAAGAGCTTGCTCCTTATGATCAATGAGTTAGATACACATATGAGCATCTTATTTATGAGATAATTGGTTGGGCACATTCTATAATTCTATATCAACCTCATAGTTTGGCCAATACCTTTGATTAGCTTCCTTGCATATCACCTACTTATACAAAGATTATTTTCTCTTTACTTTTGTTGTTTATTCTTATACACCTTAATCCAATTTTATTCTACCATTGGCTCTATATTTTATATTGGTGGAATTTAATTTTCCATACTACTTGTTAGGTTTTACCTTAACATCTTATTGAGGGTCGCTAGAATCTCCCCCTCCTTATTTCATTTACACAAACTTATTACTGACCTTATTTTCAAATCTTTTTAGACTTTTACTTATGCATATTTTAATTTTCAAAAATGCCAAAAAAAAAATCATTAATTTTAAATAGTAAAAATTAAATTAAAATATTTGCAAAAAATTAAGCTAACTTCAAACCCATGACCATTGACTCCATGTCACCTTTTGTAATCACTTGATAAGTAACAATAATGTGATATATATTTTAATAATCCTTCCAAAAAATATTTTTATTAACTAATGCTCCCTTAGATTTTACATTTTTTTCTAGTAGGGATAAATAAGATGCTAATAAAAATAAGATCCAATTATGGCTTCTTTTTCTTGCACGGTACAAGTATGGTATGCCCACAAGTATTTAATCCTAATGAAATTGCTCTGTGTGTCAATATATTAGCAAAATGGATGAATGAAAGTTAAAAAATAGACTTTGTAGCTTCAATGTCTTAACCCCATGTTAGAATTATTTTAGCATTGATCAAGATGCACATTAGACATGAAACTGTACCACAATCAAATCATCTCTCATGACATCCTCATCTACCCTTGATAATAAAAAAATGACCAATCAAATATGATACCACTATACAAGTAGTAGATCCCTTTGCAATGCATGTAGGTCATTTAAATCCAGCAATCACCCTAAATTTAGGTCTAATGTATGATATAGGATATTTGGTGAATAATATTACTTAAAATATTTGACCACTTGCATTTTTTGTATGCCCTTAGCAATCCCCACCACTTTGCCATTACTTAAGCTCACTATGAAATAAAATGTCTCTTCTCGTCACAACTCATTACCATTCTATATGAAGGAACACACAACCTTATTTTCTACCATCATCTCCACCAAAAATATAAGATTATTATTTATTATTGCTTCATTCAAAAAAGTGGGATGGAGTCATGTGTCCTAAGTTTTGAGGGAAATACAAATATTGATTTAAATTAGTTTACTTTATAGCTCATTACATATATATAAATTTGCATTCCTTTAGGTGCAGGGTCAAATCATAATATCATGTTTAAGAATAATATTTTTTACTTGCTTATATATGATTTAGGTACTTTATTCTTAAATTGACATTATTTATTGTTAACATAAGCATTGTTTGGTAATTATTAAACATCTATTATTTGCGCAATGGTCTATTATATTTTTCAACATTTTGTAGTCAGACAAATTGAATTTGACATTAATATTGTAATAGTTTATTACTTTAATTATTGGTGGATAATGTTTTTGTAATGGTAGTAGCTTTTATTCAATATTATTCCCTTATAGAGAAAGCAAGTAAGGCCTCTATTTAATACCATGCCCTTTAGTGACCATTATGTGTGACACTTATGTATGACATATAATTGTCATTTTCATCTTTACATGAACTAAATGAGTGCATCCCATACAACTATCAACCCTTAATATCGATATCAAAAGATACAAAGACTGATGGACCAATGAAATTGTGGGAAATGGCATATACTATCTATGAGATGAATATATGGCATGTACCCCTAATAAAAGCATGTTCAACATAATTATAAACCCCTAAAATATAAAAAATGGTTGAGTCAACACACTCAAAATGTTTCATCTACGAAAATTTTATTACACATGCCCAATTAGTTGATATTATTATAAATAATGTCATACACACATCATATAATCATCAATAAGATGGAGTAAATTTTTAAAATATTATATCAATTTATTATTAGTGATGTTTTTATGTTTTCAAAATTGGCTTCTGCATATCCATATCTTATCTTTTATAGTGGTTTACTATTATATCATTAAGCTTACACTTACTCATAAGACATTGGCCATTGTATAAAATATCTTAAAAATGCCCCTAGACATTTATTGGTTGTTAAATTATATTATTATATGCTACTTGTGTATTGGTTATTGGGCTAAATTAGACATTACTAGGATAGTTTAATCATTTAATGTCATGTCACCATATTTTTCTCTCTCCTCCCTTCTTCTCTCTCCCCTTTCCTTCCTCCTCTTTCTTATGGTCCCCAAAGAAATGTATAATGTACATATTTGTTGGCTTTATGTTTTATTTTCTTTTAGGTTCCCTATCTTGTCCACTTTTCAGTTGTTTGATGTTGGTTTATGCCCTAAGAGGGTCCTGATTTGAGTTTATTAAGTCTATAAATACATAGGTTAATTATTGCGTTAAGTAATGTAGAAGGAATCTAGGAATATAATGGAAATTTGAAAGAACATATAACATTTATTTCCATAATAATATATTTAGCATTTACAAGTAGTGTATAAAAAAAGAACATCCATAGAGAATAAATTATAGCAATAAATTTCATACCTATAAAACATTGCATCACACTTGTTTTATTGGATGAATAATTGTTGCATTTACTTAGTGTGTTGTCTTTGATATTGTACATTATTGAGGGGCCAAATAAGTAGTCAGCATTTAAAACCCCAACTCACCTTGAACATAGGTGATACAAGAGTGTCCATTCCCAGAAATAACCTTTCATAAATGAAAAACACTTAGATTAATACTAATAAATTAGTTTTAGACCCATGTTTGTGTAAATCCATGTAGATTTACTTTTAACATCATTTTCCTTTATGTAATTAGTCATGTGTACATGAAATCATTCTTTACATAGTTTACTTTGTGTATATAACCAAAATAGCTAAGTGAATGAAGACTTATGTTTTGTGCAACTTGAAAAGTCATGCACAAGCTTTTTGGTGATATATCTATGACTTATATAATAAATTTCAAGATTTAATATTTAAGTACATAATTGTTTTGGAGAATTCTTGCAAAAAATTTATGCATTATCTTCTCTACATAGTTCATTTTTTATCCAATATAAAAAGGTGCTAAGGTAATATTGTGATCCCTAAGATTAATGCATCATATTTTAAGGTGGAATTTATTGTGAAATTCTATGATGCATTAGTGTTGTTGTTGAATTAGATACATATCCTTTTATGTAGTATGTGCATAATTGATCATGTAACGTGAAAAATTCCTACTATAAAATAATCACTTCAATAAAGAGTTTCAATCAAGACATGCATTTATCAAATAATAATTATATTCAGTGCCATGTTTCAATGCATAATAAAGATACAATTTCTTTATAAACTTGAGGAATGTAATGGATGGAAGTCAAAGAGTCTATAGAATATTTGTTTATCTGAAAAGTGGAAGGTGAAGTGTTTGAAGTTCCATAATAATTTCATTCACATCTGTATAATTATCGAGTCTCATTATTTTAGGGGTTTGGTAGATTCATAAAGAGTTGGTTAATAATTGTAGAAAGGTAATATTGTAGTTAATATGAGTTAGTAAGCCCTGAAAGTGGAATAACCAAACTAGATAATGAAGCTTGGTTCATGTGAAGGTATTTTTAGGGGCTATTTTTCATGAATTGTCTTTTTTTGATAAATTTCTAAAATTTAGTATTCACCAATGATTTTTTTAAAAATATTCTCCAAATTTTCCTATAAATGTCCATAAAGTTGTTGAATTTGCCAAAATATACATATATTATATGTGATTTCCATGGTTTTCATTAAAATTATCCTACCATATATATATATATATATATATATATATATATATATATATATATATATATATATATATATATATATATATATATATATATATATATATATATATATATGTTTCATAGTTTTGAATATAAAAATATTCACTTATAGTTTTAGAATTATAAGGAAAGTATAATTATTTAGAAATACCCTCCTTCAAATAGAGATTTGTGGTTGTCTATAACTCTATGTAGAGAGATAAAGTGTAGATAATTACTTATGATATTTACATAATACTAAAATTAGTAAAGTCTGTAAGCATAGTGAGATAGTGTAATATGTGATAATTGTAATTTCGTCACTAAAATTAGTAATGATAATATATAGTTATTTATTTTGGTCTATATGTGGAGTATTAATCAACCAATTATTGTGTGTTGGATTTCATAGGTTACATGGTATAAGGACATTCTTCATTATACCCCTTGATTTTTATAACAATAACTGGTATGAGAGAAAAGTTGTTCATTTTAGGTGAATGTACAAGTCACTTGTTGAATCAAATTGAAAATTTTATCTTGTGAAGGGAGTTCTATTTTCCGTGTGTGTGTGTGTGGGTAGAAAAAAATGAAGACATTCCAAAAAGAAGAGTTGGCTAGAAGATGTAGTTTTGGTTTTCGAACATGGGGAACAAAAATGACACACCATAATGTACCTAGAAGTTAGGACAAAAGAGTGATATTCACAAGAGAATCTCTAGAACAAAAAATAAAATCAATGACAACAATAATCATATCAACCTTCTCAAGAACCTTTGACATCAATGACAACATTAATGCAAAACCTCAACAATAGGAACAATGCCCAAAAATCTCCCCCTTTGGCATTGATGGCAAACACACTAAAAAAACTATGGAAACAACTCTTGATAGAAACCATCTCCCAGATCTAGCTCTTGCCTTTTCTCACCCTTTTTGATATTTTTCCCCTTAAAAATTAATGACAAAGGGTCACCTATAATTATTGGAATCGCACTTTCTCCCTCTAATTTGATACATTAAAAACTTTAACAAATAAGATCTATGAAGCATCTCAGACACATGCTCCCGTGAACTCTATGCATACCTCTATTCTAATATCAAACACAACCATTCTCTTGACAAATAAATTATAGATACCAAGATTCCCTTTAGACCAAGCATATATCATTTAAATGAACTAGGAATTCAATATTACTTACCTTCCTTGACATGAATAAAGAATATCAAACTCTCAATCACACATTAGGCTACCATAATATTGACACCAATTTTAAAATTGAGGATTCCCCCTTTGTCTTCATATCTCAACACATGAGTCAATATGAATCTTAAACCATCCTCATCTTATTTCAAGCATCTTGAGTCCAATATCCCTTCTTAACATAGATCAAGCTCAACTACTCACTGTTAGAAACATAGAACAACTTTGCTTACCTCTTCTATGCTTGTCAACAAATACATTTGGAGCTTATGAATAACTTGAATATCTCCCCTTCAAACCAAGCATATATCATGCTTTTACTAACTAAAAAGTGTCTCCATAAAGCCTAATGGAGCCACCCCTTCTCATAGAGAACTAAAATATCATGAACTCAGGATATTCATAGATTTCCAATCCACTCTTCAAGGTACATATTTTTTCCTTGATATCCTTGACCATAGATCTCAAATCATGCTTCCTCTTCTTTTGGTGCTTAAAATTATCTAGGGTGATTATGAGATCATCTTCAAGATCTACTTCAGCTTCTCCTTCTTCACTATAATAGTAGACTTCTTCAGCATACATGTTATTTTCTTTCTTGGATCAACCTACTTTTTTAGCAAAGAATAGAACTCCATTACCAACTTGATCAACATAGTCATTATCATCATCAAGAACACTATTATTACTTCATATTAATTCTTTAACCTCTCTCTTATATACTTAGCTTTTGAACTAAAAAGATCTTCATAGATATCATGATAAGCATTGTCATCATCACAATCCATGCTTGTACTTCTTAGGATCACCTTCAATATCTTATGACTACTTAAAAAAACTAGGATCTGATACCAATTTTTATAAGTGAAATGATTGATATGGGTAGGGGTGAATTATTCTTCAAAACATTCATTAATTTTAATTTAACATTCATAAGCCATTCATACAAGTAAATATATCTAGCAAGTATAAACGACCATACAAGAGCATGAAAAAATATAACACATCATATATGTGGGAAACCCTCAAGGGTAAAAAAATTTATTGATATTTTTACATGGACTATATTCCTATAAGATAAAAACCAAGATTTAGTGAAGCACCAACTTCACATGGAGCACTAACCTCAACTGGTCAAGCACCCACTTGACTAGGATTTAGAAAGAAAACACTTAGAAGGAAGTAGAAACTCAACCACTTGATTGATTTCATAAACTTTAGAATACCTTATTTCTCAACCAATAGATGATGACCACCTCTTCAGCTTCTCACACTCTTAAACTACCTTATAGGCCTCTTTATTTAATTAGGTCTCTTCAAGACTGATTAGGTCATATGAGCTTGACATTCATACTCATAACTCCTATTATATACTCATTATATATCCTATATATCCATTTTATGGTCTACATTACCTCCTTTTAATCCTCAATCTTCTTTCTCATTTTTTTCCTCTAAGCATACATAAATAGGCCTAAAACTGGCTTGTATTTATACAAGCTTCTTCTTCATATCTCTCTTGGTAAGACACAAACACTTACCCACTTATATTTTATGCATAATATGCCTTATAAAAAATTACAATAAGAATCAATCACAATATCAGGTCAGTCACAACTCAATAGGCTACATTCCTTCTTTACATCTCATGGAGACCTATTAGGCTTTCTTAGTCACATGTTACACTTTGATTTCCTTAAAACACTTCCAAACTATACACATGGTATGAAAACTTCATATAACACTCAAATATACCCCCAATAAGTACCTATTAGGTCCATGACACCTTTTAGGTCCAACCACCACTTAAAATACTCCATTAGCATTGTTCACATTATGTGTGTGTGTACTCAATTTCTATCTGATCTCTCTCATGCTTGATCACTTACATGTCATGTAATCAGAACATAAAAAATATGTTTAAAAAATCTTGATGACCTTAAGGTAATCTTCATTCACTTGTTACACTCTAAATCAATGACCAACATTGGTCTTACTCACCCTTTAGGTCTCATGGAGACCTACTTCATTAAGTCTACTCTCTTGATGCCGAGACTTGATATTATTGGATACAATTATCCTTTTAAAAAAATAAAAAATTAAACTAATTAATTTTCCCATTACTTAATATTACCTTTTCCATTATTGGTTAAATATAAATCCTTTGTTCATACCCTGAAGCCCTCTTTAGGATAAACTATCGTATTAAGCTTGTACACCTTAGAAACTATCTTACAATAATGAAGTTCAATCACTCCTTTAGTATCACTCTAATGAAAAATTAAAAATATATACATATAATAAATGACCTCATAAACATCCCAACTACTTGTAACAACTTCACTCAGACAATAATAGCTCAAGAATAACTCTACAATTTGATCACTCAGAACTTCTAGAATATTCAAAATCACAATCATAAGGATTTAGACTTCAACCACCTATGTAGACACTTTAATTAAATATTTATGAATTAAAATGATCCTATGACATATTTATAGCATCCTAAAATTAAAAAATCATAAGGTTTAATTTCAAATATTTGTCTTACAGCCTGATTCCTTGACTTACAGTGTCACAATCCAATCCTGAATAGATGAGTCATTTTGTGAACATATTTTATTCACTTATACTAACCTAAAAAACTTACACAAATAATTATAATGACTTATAATTCATTAATAACAACTTTTTTTTACTACATTGCATCACTCTCTCCTAAAATTACACTCAAATCCAAATTTTTATCCTTGTAACTCATAATTGTCAAGACTATAAAAAATATAGTCATGAAACATTGACCTTCTAACACATATCTAGGGACATTAAAATACTTATAATGCATGAAAATAATTCAATGAAATTTCCATACCATATTTAAATACAAAATCAATATGGTATAATGCCAAATATTGGTCTTGAAGACCAATCTTTTGACCTCTCTCCTCACAGTCAGACTAGAACTAGATAAGCCATTTTGGATTCAACTTTTCAACCTCTATACCTAAATTCTAAACCCTATATTAAGAATTAATATGATATAAAATTATAAATAAACATTTTCATGTACTTCAATCTAACACTCTTTCATGAAAACACATCAAGAATCATCTTCTCATCAATTCCTAGGTTTTGCACATTTTGCTTTGTTAGTCATGTTAATGACTAGCCCACTTAGATAACAAAATTTTAACTCTTAAATACTAGAAACTATCAAGAAACCTTCAGGGGTATAAACCATGATTCTCTAACTTATTCTTCCATCCATTTAGCAACTTTGTCTAATGCAATTTTTGACTTTTACAAGAACTTCTTCAAAAATAAGCCTGTAACTCATCATTATCTCCCTCATCTCTTTAACCACCACCACCAAGAAGTACCTAAAAGATTCTAATACAAGATCCAATATCTTATCTAGGCATTCCAATCCATTCTAGGCACTTTTTATCAACATCTTAAACGTCAGGTCCTTATTAGGGTTCTAAGAGGGTTTAACCCTATTTTTACTCTTAACAATTATTCATAAAGCATAGCCCCTCAATCCAAAAACTAATGCCTATAATTTTTATCGAGTAATTTTCCCCATATACCATGAATATCTTAGGTTTCCATGAAAAATATTTGATGAGTTCATAATTACAAGAAAATCCATCTCGGGTTGAGAACCCTTCATTCTAAGTACTTGAGTGGCCTTCAAACATATTCTCATGAATTTTATTGCAAACCATGATCTCAAACTTGGTCAAAATACTTGAAATAACATGGCACACTTATAATAACACTCACCTATCCATACTTACCTTAGAAACTAACCTCATGCCTCATTAGGCATGCTCTCACCACCTTGTTTTCTACATCTGAGTCTTCACACCTTATTAGGCCTTGAACTAACCTTCAAACCATTTTCAAGCTCTAAATACTTATATAACATTCTCAAAAAAAATCTCACATGCTCAAACAATGTTAAACATCCTTCTACAAGCTTATCTCACCATGTAACCAAGCTTATGCCTTCACACAAGGTCTCTTCATGCCATAACTAAGCTTCAAAAGTAACTTGTCCACAAAGACATTTGATATAAATATCATATAACCTTTAAAATCATAAGAACATCCATCTCACCATTCCACCATGCCTATTCATACACAAGACTAGGCATCCTATGCACATACCTTCTCAAGACACTACTAAGCTCAAGCACTTGACAAATTTGACAACAAGGATCTTCCATGCTTACCTTCACATCACTCATGCAAATTCAAGAACATATACCAATCATATATTACACTCTCAAAATTAATACAACACTAATCAATATTCTCTCTCATAGCTACACTCTTTAATGACCTCACACTGACCTATGACATCATGACCATGCCAACTAACTTTCAACACTTTAGCTTATTAAAAAATAACACTCACTAGAGCACCACTGAGACATCAATGATAAAAATAATGATAGTCACATGACATCAACCTTCATAATTACCTTTGACATTAATCTTCACAAGAGTACCTCTAGAATAACAAAGACAATCAATGACAACAATAATGATTTCAATCTTCTAAAGAACCTTTAACATCAATGCCAAACATCAACAACAGGAAAAATGCTCAATAGTGAGCATCAACACAAAATGGGGAACTATTAATGTGCATGAATATCACCATGAATTGATCAAGCTCTAGAACTTCTTGTATACTCATAGTTATTAATTGTATCCTGTGTTGTTTCTCTATAATTTCCCCTTCTTATAAATGAGACAATTATAGAAGACCATTAGCCTATTTAATTTTCATAGACTAAGTCAGGTGATGTAAGCAAATAATTGAGTGTCAACTCACTATTCACAAAGACACTATTTATAGGTTACTATTCACTATCAATATTCATAAGGATGTGGTAGATTATATAGGTGATGTGACTTACAAATGGTGTGGCATGGTCCACATAGAATCTCACAAAAGAACAAGTACATGTGAATGGAGCAGGGTGTACCACTCCAATAAGAGATAAATTTTTTGACTTTTTTTATACACGTGTCTTTATTTTTTATGGGAAAAGACAAATGGGTATAAGTGTGGCATAATCCTTAGGGGCATTCATGATTTTGGTAGGTGGGAGAAGACAAAACATGTTTGGTAAGCTTGTGTGTGCATGGGAAGAAGATGAAATAAGTTATTATTGATGATTCTCCTTCACATGTGTAAGTGAGGCACCATTTTGGAAGCATGTGAAAGTGAAGTTTGGAAGCATATTAAGGTGGGAGACAAAGACTAAAGAAGTGGCTCATTTGATTCTCTTATTTTTGACTCCTTTCACACAAAGACAAAGAATTCATTATTGATCATATCCATGACTTGGAGTGGGGCATAATTATTACTTTTTCATTGAAGTTTGTTTCTCCTTTCTCTCTCCTTAAACATTTTCTATATAAGCATGTGCTCTTATTTATAGTTCATCAATCTTTTGTTATATTAAAAAACCCCATTTTAGAGTTTGAGCCTTGGTTCAACTTCTTCTTATCTCCCAGGATGAAAACGTTTTGGAGTGCAGAGATTAGGAGGACAAAAACCCTCTTGTTCACATGAGGTTTGGAGAGTGAAAACTCTCTTCACTATTTATGTGATTTCATTCAAGAATCACATTTACAAATAATTATTGTAAGAAGCTATAATGAATTTAAAACTTCATTTATATATATTCTTCAATATTAAAATGAATATTATAATTGGATATTATCAATTTACATATTTCAATTATATGATTTGTTTCATCTTATATGCCAGATCATAATCCAACAAATTTTTATTTGAAATATTCAAATTTATTCTAATTGTCTAAAAAGGAACATTACATTCTCCTCACAAATCTCGTCCAGCACCACCACCACACAAGGCACAACCCCTATCTAAAAATAAAACAAATAGACAACACATCAAAAAAAATGGCAACAATATTCCACAACTTGGAGTTTTGAAAGTTGTCCCGTATTAGACAATAAGGGGTAATTTAGATCATATTTAAGAAGTAATGTCCATGGAAAACAAAAACTAATCAACTTGGGTTAATAAAAACAAGAATTTAAGGTGAGTGAGACAAGTCTGTGAAGCAATTATAGACATACAAGATTATGTGATTGTGATATGCTAAATTGCATCTATTTTTCAAAATGTAAAAATGAAGGTACAATCAATCTATGCTCTATAGCATTATACTTGGACACCTTTCTAGATAACCATTTAAGTGCTAAAAACAACAATGATGCGCTTGAAAATGGTATCACTGCCATACTTTAAGCTGACGCAAAATCCCCAAATTGTAAAAGGTTAACGAACTAGCGATTATTGGTTTTGTGGTTCTTTACCTTTTGACAGTCCAGCTACGCTACCAACAAGCGAGGATAGTGAGGATGGCCGTCTATTTTTGTTTTCATCACCAATATTGTGGCCCATAATATTGAAGACCCTGTCGAGTAGCAGCTGGCGGTTCTGAATGGTGAGATCAGTGCCATGTATAGTCGGGCTAGCCAAACTTCTATATGTCGTGCCAGTATATATGGACCTGCTTCCACTTCCTATGATACATTTGCTCTGTGAACATGGTGATTTCTAATGACATTAGATAAATTAAATGTTGATAATTTCTAATGGCACATTGAGATAGTAATCCATTACAAACTTTACTGCCTTTCGATTTTGCCACTTGCACGTGCTGGTAAAGAAAGTAGTCGTTAAAGCATTACAACGTTAGTTCTGGCCCATAGGCCTGGATAAACATAACTTGCGCATTTTCCACTACTTTAGGTTTATGTCTGATCTGGAAGGAAAACACAATGACCCATATAATTATGAAATACAGATTAAGTATAATATAATTAATAATATTAATAGAAATGTTTTACTTAATATTTTTATGCGTTATCAATCTTAATAATTGTTTATCATGTTAGTGAAGGTATATTCCTAAATAATATGTAGAGAATATGTTATTATTTATGTGTAAATTTTGTAATTTCTGACATATTATTATTACAGATTTTTTGATTGGCTGAATAAAATGTTACTAATTAAAAAGTGATTTTTATATTTACTCTGTCTTGGCATAGATTAATAAGGTTTAGAACTCAGAGATCATATCAAAAATAATGTAAAAATTAAAAGTGACAAATAATTTAGGAAGAATATTTGGAGTGATAAGATATAGAGAAAAATTGTAAGAGTATAGAATAAATAATGTATATAATACAAATTTACAAATCTAAAATGCAGTTGTTTTTTATATGTTTGTGTATCTATATGAATCAATTTGATACAAAAAAATAATAATTCAATTCCAAAACAATAATAATAAATTCAGAAATGATATAAATAAATTTTACAAAACAACATTGCAATGTGAAGATGCCTCAACCCAAAGTGTAATACAATATAAAAATAATAACTAAAATCAATGCAATAACAATTTTAATGCCTATAATGTATGGTTTGCAAAAAATAAATCTTTTATACAACGAAGAAAAATGTTTATGTAGTTTTTTAAAAAAATTGATTTATATTGAATATGAATTTTGTTTAATGTACTTTGTGTATATTGAGAATGGTTTTTTTATTTATTATTTTACTTGTAATTAAATTAAAATTTATAAGTAGAAATTATAATTTAATACATATTCATAAAATTATACTATATATATGGACATATAGATTCAATTGAGTTGTATCGAAGGCTCTTTGAATATGAAAATAAAGTAGATAGAAAGAAAAATAAAAATTGTAGTTGAATATAATGTAAGAAGAAAATTCACATATTGCAATGTGACATGTATATTTATTTTTATTTTTTACATTATAAATTTATGGTAAAAGGTATATAAATGTCGATCATATCTATCTAACTTTTTGGTTTGTTGTTTTCTTTTATATGAGAACTTGTAACATATGAAAAAAAGATTATTTTCATAAGTATAAATGTTATTAAATTATTTAAAATATAAATTACTAAATGCCAAAAAAATAAAATAATAAATGAATGAGTGAGTGAGTGAGAGAGAGAGAGAGAGAGTAGTTTAAATATAAATAGAGAATATAATCTAGTGCATGCACAATATCCTAATATAATTTTGAGAAGAATGAAGAGCACAAATAATATGAAATTAATGCATAGCATAATCATCACTGATGATGATGACGACGACGACGGCGACGATGACGATGACGATGACGATGATGACGATGACGATGACGATGATGACGACAATGACTAAGAGAAAATATAATCAAATAATGGGGAAAGAGAAATGAACCCAAAATTATTTATGATAATGATGTATAAATGTTATCAAATTATTTAAAATACAAATTACTAAATGCCAAAAAAATAAAATAATAAATGAGAGAGAGAGAGAGAGAGAGAGAATAATTAGTTTAAATATAAATAGAGAATATAATCTAGTGCATGCACAATATCCTAATATAATTTTGAGAAGAATGAAGAGCACAAATAATATGAAATTAATGCATAACATTATCATCACTGATGATGATGATGATGATGATGATGATGATGATGATGATGATGATGATGATGATGATGATGATGATGATGATGACGACAACGACGACGATGACGATTATGATGATGTTGATGACGATGACGATGATGACGACAATGACTAAGAGAAAATATAATCAAATAATGGGAAAAAAAATAAAAATGTGTCCTTACATTGCTCAAAGCACTTATCCATATGGATTTGATGTAGAGGATTAGTTCATTGTAAAAATGGGTTTAAAAAATCTAAAATAACTTAATCTTATTTGAAAATATGAAATTTAAAATCTAATGTAATCCAAATATACTAGATAAAATTAATACAAAAAATACTCAATATATTAAAAAAAATTAATCAAAAAATTTATTAATAATTAATATAATAAAAAAATAATCAAATATAATTTTAAAATAAATTAATATAACATAAATATAATGGCTAAAAAACAAAAACATAAACTAAATTGAATTAAAAGCTTCATCAATTCATAAATGATTAAATTTATAGCATAGTGTAGCATTACCATGGCATGAGGAAAAAATAAAATAAAATATAAATACTTAATATAATAGACATCTAGTATCTAAATCAATTAAAAATACACTTTCATTAAACAATTTTATACAATTCTATCTCCAAAGAAATAAATATCGAAAAGGAAATGAACCCAAAATTTTAGATTCTTGCATTGATTTGAACGGAAACATAATAAAAGTGTATTGAATTCTATTGATTTTGAAATAACTTGTAAAATAGCTTACTAATGTCAATACATTGTCTTCTAAAATAATAAATGTGAAATGAAAATACACTAATTCCAAGTGCAATATGTGAAATTAAAGTATAGTAATTCTAAGTACAATACATTGTATTCGAAAATAAAAGAACATAAAAATAAAAGCTATAATAGTATTTAGTTTGATGTAGCTTAGAGTATACATCCAAGGGAAAGTCCAACAAATTTTTATATGTTATTCATACCATCCGCTCAAATGGGTTTTAACATTGATCATTAATTTAATCTCAATGATTAATTTACTCTAAACAAAATTTAATCCAAAGTGTATTGAAGTATTAAAAATACATTTCTTAAAAATCATGTAAGCAAAAATATTATTAAATTAAAAATTAAGTACTCAAAACAATATATAGTTGAAGGCCACTATCATCCAAAAATGGCCACATACAATGAAAATTGGAGCAATGTACCTAAAAATAAAAAAATTTAAAATTAAAATGAAGCAAAATGAAAGTAAAATACATTAAAAAAAAATGAATTGAATGAATTGGATGTTTTACTTAATTTTAAAATGGTCTAATTTAATTTTAAATTGTCTAGTTCATCATTTAATGTATTATGAATATGGCATTTAAAATAATACAAGAAAAAAAATATAGAGCACACTAAAACTTTAGTATGCAAAACAATATGTAGACTAATTTTATATGAGAAAACTTAATAATACAATTTTTCAATAATAATATGAAGTTGATGCTTGATTCATTCCCCAAAAAACAATCAATGTGAGTAATTCATATTTTAGAAATATAAGGATATATTCATTTCAAATATATTATTTATTGTGATTTTGAAATTAAATGAGTAAATATTTTTTACTTTGAGCTCGGTAGTGATGAAGGTCGTTGTGTTCCCTTCATTTAATTATATGTAATATAAAATCGAGCAATATCCATAATATATATGCAATAAAGTATGTTGTTTTATGACAATTTCATCTTTTTATTGGGTGGGGGAAAGGTTAATTGTGGATTAACTAATGTAATTTAAACTATAGAATTCAAACCACTAGAAATCAAATTATGAACTAATTTACTTTAGAAACAAATTATACTCTTGTTGGATTCAAAGTGTTGGAAAGGAAAATCACACTTCTAATCAAATTGCTTAAAAGGAAATTACATTAATTTAAATTAGAAGAATTAGAATGTTAGAATTTGGAAGAATGTAGATTTTTGGAGATAGAAAGAAACAAGCACTTAGAGGGAGAATCTTGAAATGTACATTGCTTTGAATGTAAAATACTTGGGATATAAACTATTGGAAGTAAATATTGAAATTAATTTATTGAAAGTATATATATATATATATATATATATATATATATATATATATAAATATAAATATAAATATAAGATAAAATTGATTTTTAATTAAATTATTAAATTCATTTAACTTATTAATTGGTGATAGTTTCTGAACAATTAAATAATAATATAAATCTCAAACTAAGTTAAAGCATGGTTAGGTACTTTTAACGTTGTAAAATATTTTTTTTATCTTTGTTGATTCAAAGAAAACTAAATTAAACTTATAATGGGGCTAACCAATGATCAAGTTTATTTTCATTTATCTCATCTTCATAGGGATGAATGTTAATCTCCACCTTTGCTTTGAATGGAGGTGGTGTTTGGCTGAATTATAGATTCTCTTTCTCATGGTTGGAAATGTTAAGCTCCTCACTTAATTCATTAGTATCCATATAAATTTTCATCTTTTCCATGACCATTTTCATAAATTTACTAGGCCCATTCACGGGTTGAAATTGCTTGAAACATCCTCTTCTAATCTATGAAATCTTCCTTTATCATTTGTAAGTATCCTCGCATATTTGGAAGCCATACATCTCAAATATCTATTCCACTTTCTTGTAGATGTCTCTTTTCTTAAATAGACCAAGTTATATTTTCCACTAGAAATTTCTCCTCTTATAATGGGCATATATTTACAAAATCATAACCAGACAAAACACACACTATGGAGCACTGTCTAGCTATGATACTAATATGATTCGTAACCTAGATGAATATTTCACACTAAATTTTACCAACAAGAATCCTATACAATATTAACAATTACTTGATTGACTAAATAAATATTTATTTGAGAAACTGTCATTAAGTGTGCTTACAAATGAATTTCAAGTGTTACATACTAAAAATAATATAGAATAATGAAGATAGAGCAAGGAAATATAGAAAAACAAAAATAATTTGAAATAGACATAAGATTACCCTAGAGAAATTAAAATTGAGCAAAATCTAGCAAAATTGAGGTATCTCCTTTTTGTTTCACTATCACATGCTTTAATTACAAGTTCTATTAATGTATTGAGGCCTTCATGGACATGATTTGCATTACAATATGTTCAAACACTCACATGATCTGAAACTTGCTCACTTCCTTTTCCTTTCCACACTCCAACTCAAAAAACTACATAAAATCAAGAAGAAAACTTGATAAGAGTGTCTCCATGCTTACAAAGACTTTCTCTTTACATTTATATACAACTTATTCACCAAAAGGAGCTTGAAATGGAAGTTGAATTTACTTAGAATATCAAGAGGAACTGTTTGTAGTCATTTCATGCATCATTCTTTGTCTTGTTATAAAACCACCAAAATTTATAGTCTAGAACCACCAAGGTAGTGACAAAACCATTGATTAAGCTTTTGGTAGTTATGAAACTGTTGGGGTGGTTTTATCACCGAGGAAAATGCACAAACTTATGAAGGCCATAAATTTCACATACATAATTGGATCGATGTGCCATTTTTTAAAATTGTCTAATTTTTTAAGAGGAACACAAATATGAATTCAAATTATAATTTTGATGATATATCCCTATTATTTTATCATTTGTACCAAAACCTATATATTTTATGTCATACAATGTCACAACATTTTCTTGAACCCTATCAATGGTTACAACTAACAAAGAGTAATAGAAAGAGGGTTTCAAGTTAAAATATTATGAAATGAGAATAGATAATTAGTTAACTTATGTGGCTAACATTTAGATCCAAAATCTAGAACATGCCTCCCAAATTTAGAGGCTTTTGGTCTGAAAAAGGTTAGGAAGTCATATGGTGAATAAATTTATTTTCCTACCTTTTTAACCTCTCTTTTACTTGGAGGTGCATATGATGAATGAAATTATCAACCTTGTGAATTGTTGATTCCATCTTTTAATGCCCCTTGTGTGGCTAACTTCCTTGATGAGGAATACCCATATCTAGTAGATGACATCTTAGTAGAAATTGTATATCATGATCTTCATTAGTATACCTGATATAAGTATCCTTGAATTCATGCTCATATTTAAAAATCAGAAAAGAAAAATTCCTATTAGCATTAAGCAACTAGTTACCTATAGTGAAACTTACCAAAGAGAGCTTAGAATTGCCTTCATAGGAGTTTATGGTGTATCTTTTCCCATCCTTTATCAAATGGTACTAATTTGACCTCCACGTGAAAATATCATCTCTAACATGCATATATGGTGTAACAAGGACTATACCACAAATATCAACATGTACAACATCCATCAACTTCATCAATGAAATGTTTATTTTTTCAAAAATTGACTATACTTTATTTGGAAGCCCTTATCTCTACTCCTTATTTCACCCATCCTAAAGGATAAATATTAGGATGATCATATATTTCCAACCCAAGGATTTCTACCAGCTCTTTGCTAATCAAATTTGATTGAGAACAAGAATTAAAAGAGCATTAAATTTTACCATCTTAATTTGAACATTAATATGGAAAAGTTTACAGGGTTAACCTTTTTCGTGAGAATCGTTAGTATCCAAGCATACCTTTTTTTACATGGAGGTAAAACACAACTACTCATACAAATCGAAGTTACATTCAATCTCTTCTCCTTCAAGTGACAAGATGGCCTTTTTCTTCTTCTTTTTATTTTTAAATGGAAGCAATTTTGTATGTAACTTCCAACACTTATCCTATGAGTGGATATTAACATTGCAATGCCCATAATGTTTTTATGTATATTTCTTGGCAACTGTAGAAATAACATTGAGCCTAATTTTCTTCTTTGGAAATTTGGAAGACTTTAAAGAGGAGGATGGACCCATATTCTCATGAATCTCAATATAGTAGGCTTGAGATCAAGGCTCATCTATTTATTTTAGCTTGGCAACTAAAATGGGCCTCCTTAAGTGACTATGCATCCCTTCAACATACTTCATGAGCATATCACTATCAAATGTATCTTTTCTGATTTTGACCACTTTTTTTCAAAACTCACTTGTATAGAACTACATAGTTTGGCCTTTTTATTGTCTCAAATATTCCCATTTTAAGTATATTTATTCTTCATAACAAATATGATAAAATTATAACTAAATTTAAGTCTTAAAATGATCCCACTTACTAATTGTTGGTATCTTATTAACAATCAAAGAAGTAAGATAGGTCTCAAAACATGTTAGAGCATGACTAGCTAGCTTCAACCTTGTAAATAAAATTTGTTGGTCTTCACTAATTCGATCCAAATTAAATTTAACTTCCAATTTGATAACCAATCATTAAGTTTATCTACATTAACCTCACCTTAATAGGGGTGAATTCTAATCTTTGCATCTTATTTGAATGGAGGTGGAGCTTGGATGAATTGAGTATTCTCTTTCTCATGGTTGGAAGAATTAAGCTCATCACTTTATTCAGAAGCATCCATGGAAACTCCTAGCCTTTCCATGACCACTTTCATAATTTTCCCAATCTCATTCATGAAATACTAAAATGGATCTTATACAATCTTAACAATTACTTGATTGACTAATTCACTATTTGCTTGACAAATGATCATTAAATGTGCTTAGAAGTGAATTGCAAGTGTTTCATACTGAAATGAAGCTTGAACAATTAAAATAGAGCAAGGAACTATAGCAAAACAAAATTGAAAGAGACACCATATTACCCTGAAGAAACTCAAATTGAGAAAACTCCAACTAAAGTGAGGTATCTTCTCCTTGTTGCACTACCTCATGTTGTAATAATAAGTTTACTACCTTATTGAGGCCTTCATGGACATACTTTGAATTACAATATGTTCAAACACTCACATGATTTACAACTTGCTCACTCCTTCTTCTTTGCACACTCTAGCTCAAAAAACCGCATATAATCAAGAATAAAACTTGCTAAGAGCATCCCCATTCTTATAAAGTCTCTCTCCATACATTTATATATAACTTAGGCATGAAAGGGAGTTCGAAAGAGAAGCCAAAAGACTCAGAAGATGAAGAGAAATCGTCTACAACTATTTCTCGCATTGTTCTTTGTCTCATGATAGAATCACCAAAAGTTTTAGTCTAGAACTATTGAGGTGGTTTCGTCACCAAGGAAATTATACAAACTTTTGGAGGCCATAATATTTGCATACATATTTGGATTGATATGCCATTTTTTTGAAATTGTATAATTTTTCAATGGAAACACAAATATGGAAACAAAATTTACTTTTGATGAAACATTCATATTATTTTAGCCTTTGTACAAAAACCTATATGTTTTAGGTTTAAATTGTCACAACTTTTTCTTGAACCCTATCAATGGTTACAACTAACAAAGAGGAATAGAAACAGGGATTTTAGTTACAATATTATGAAATGAGAATAAATAATTAGTTAATTTATGTGGCTAACATTTAATGATCTAAAATTCGAATTCATAAAGGAGGATACAAAAAGGTAGGGACATCACATAAAAATGATTAAAAATAAACCAATAATGTTTAATTTGCTTTCTTCTTCGCCTCAAAAATATCAATGTCATGGATCTTTCTTATCATGATTTAACTACGACACAAAAATAATCCACAACATTTTTTTTTAAAATTACCTTCAAACTCACTTACATATATAGTTACATTAGTTTTACCTTAACGCATTGCTAAATATATTAAGTTGTAACAACAAAGTTGAGGGAATGTATATTACTATTTCAAAATTATTGGTTCATTGATAAATTTATTCTTATTGAATGTTGATTGAATACCATTAAAAAATGATGTTTATTTAATTTAAAATTTATCCCGAATTTAAGAGAGAAACACGATTTGATGGTGAAAGAGAACTGTCTGAATTGACGTAAATAACTTGTGTACGAACACCGTACACTAGAGAGACAAAAGGCCATCAACTTCAAACAGCTAAGCGCGAAAAAAGCTCTGCCATATAAGTGGGTTCCTGCGTACGTAAACTTCAAACACTAACATTAAAAAAAATACTCCAGATACCTAGCTATCAGACTTCAAACAGCTAACATTTAAAAAAGCTCTTCCGTATAAGTCCAGGGAATAGTGGGCCATCTAACATTAATATCTAATAGTGGGACTCCGGTCTACGCGTACGTAAACGAAACAAATGTCGACAAATAATGGGCCGAGGTGCATCTTACGGCCACAGATTCATGGTCACGATTAAGTATTTCGAATTTCCTAAATTACAACTCATCATTAGCTGGATGTATTCCTTTGATTCATCAGCTGAAGTGCAGTTTGGCCGATGAAGCATTCGTGAGATTTCGCTCAGTTTTGGCAAGGGCAACAGTTTAGCAATCATGATCTCATTGGAATGTAAAGGTCAGTTCATTCTTTTACTCATCTTCACTACTTTTCCCTTTCTTACATTTTCCTCCAATGAGTTCAACCTAGACCAGAAGCAGATTGATGCACAGGGCTTGCTTCAACTAAAAATGTCTGTGAAAATGGGGCCGAGTATTTTTTTGTCAGATTGGGTAGCCGGAAATAATGTTTGCAACTGGTCTGGAATAACATGTGACTGTTAGGATTGTGGAGCTAAAAGCTTCACTGATGCAGGCATGGAGGAGGTTGCAGGAGAGTTGCCGAAGTGTCAGAAGTGTTTGGCGTTGGTCTGACCAACCGGCGTCGGCATGGTAAGACAGGAAGGCAACCGACGTCGGTCAGAGATCGGCCGGCGTCGGCGACCCTCAGGCGGACAGGGACCGACGTCGGTCGCCTGTGTGGTTCGACTGCGAGCTAATTACGGGCAGTGAGCTAACGAACCAAGTGTTTGCATGATGAGTGCTAATTTTAGACTCATAGCTGCGGATCTAATTATGGTAATTAGATGTCTAATCATTGTTTGGATGAGATCTATATAATAGACTTATGGTTGTATTGGAAAAGTGTTCTAGTTTGAGTTGAGCAAAGTTTGCTCCTTCTGTGTGTGAAGTGAGTAAGGGTGCTCCTCCTAGTTCCCTATCAGTGCCAAGCTTGGTACTGGTTGGAGAATCATAAGGACTTGGTGAGGCAAGGACAAGTGTTCTTCAGGGTGTAGAGTGATCTACATGGTAAGTAAGATCGTTGATCTGCAGGTGTATGTGTGTGCAAGGTCGAGGTTCACAGGTGAGTAGAACCGTTGTTTGATTTGCAGGTGTGCAAGGTCATATAGACAGCAACACAACAGGGAGCAGTATCAGGCAGGATCTACTTGGAGTACAGGTGTGTACTCGGATAGAGCAGAGAGGAAGGCATGGGAGTTCCTTCCATAAGTATGGTCTGTTGAATTGCAGGTTGTTGCAGGTTCATGGGAGATCTACTTGAAGTACGTGGAGTACTTGTTTGAGTGTGTGGAGCACTTGTGGTGTGCGTGGAGCACGGGAGGTGAACACCAACTCTGTATTTGAGTTGGGTGTTGGGACCTGAGAGGGAGAGCTTTGGGGAGAAGAATTACTGTTCACTTGAGGTGTGGGAAACCTCTGTAAGGTGGTGGAGAAGAAGTGGAATCTTCTTTATTGTATTCTTTTCTGTATAAAGTGTTAATACAATTTGTGTATTGTCTCTCATATCTTGTGTTATTCTGAATTCTAGTTACTTGGTGAATCTGGTTAATTTCCGCATATTAAGTTGCTTGGTATTGGTAATCAATTGTGTGCTTCCGGTTTACTTTTCTCCCAACAAGTGGTATCAGAGCTAAGGTTGGAGGAAGCAGGTTTTGTGTTTGGTTACAGGGCACTCTCAGGGGTTTCTGATTGAGTGGGAGTAGAGCAACAGCAGATCAAAGTAAGCTAAGAATGGAAGAGTTGAAAAGCACAGATGGTTACTCACGGTCCTATGGAAAGAAAGAGCAGGGAAAAGACTATTGTTAGTTGGTAGCAGATCAGCATGAAGGAACTGAAGAAGCAGATGTTGCAGGTGTTATTGCACAGGGTGTTCTTGGAGGTTTCTTGGATAAAGTTGAATCTTGGATAAAAGATTCGGTTACCTCTTTCCATGCAGTTCCAGGTAGAGGAGCTGGTGAGCCTTGCCAAAGAATTGGCAAAGGGGAAGTGAAGCTGAAATTGCAGGCGGCCAACACACAGGTGTTGATGAAGGTCATGCAGGTCCCAGATTTGGAGATATGGCTAATTTCTTCAGAAAGATTGGGTGATGAGAGATGCACAAGAACTCTCACAGCGGATGCACTTGAATTAGCTGGTGGTAAGAAAACAGGTACCCTTTATCTACTTGTTTATATTACTGATTCTTCTTTTGTTGCGGAGACGTGGCTTCGTAGGCTTGGTCACATGAGCAGGAAGGAGATGCATGTTCTTAAGCGGAAGACAGATATATTTGACAGGCTTAAGAACTGGAAAGCCTTGGTGTTTATGGAGGAGATGGTGGACAGAACCCAGTGGATGTGGCTGGATACTTCTGAGCAGGGCAGTTTGGACATGGGTATTGATTCAAAGGAGCTCGCGGGTAAAAAGTCATCACTCACAGGTGAACACAGGTACCGATGTCGGTCAGGAGGAACTGGCGTCGAACAGACAGGTGCCGATGTCGGTCATGTGCAGACCGAAGCCGACGATGTCGGGCAGGGTAAGACTGATGTCGGTCATAAGACCGACGTCGGCAGTATGTAAGACCGATGTCGGTTAGGAGGACCGACGTCGGCAGCAGGGACACCAGCGCTGGTAGGTTGGTAGTCAGGGACAGATGCATGGGAACCGACGTCGGTCGGATGCAGACTGTGGGGTGACCGAGGTCGGTCACTGTAACGAATTTTGGGTGGACAGCACGCTGTCATGGAGTCTCAAACACCCATACGGAGGACTGAAGGCGTAAGTAGGCCCTCAAATTCGTTGTTCCTCTTCTTTATAAATGTTGCTAATTGTAGAGCAGGAAGGATCCAGAAAACAGGGGTGAGCTTGGCATGGATGAGGATGTGATTCCTTGGAGGAGAACCAGACAGGTGTGTTTTGGTAGGGTTGCCAGCAGGTATGAGAGCACAGAGACGAACGGATACCTTAGTAGAAGAATAGAGAGAACGGATACGTGAGACGGAAGATCAGGGATATGGTCTTGAGGAGCTGCAGGACAGTGGTACAGGTTTTGACAGGGGGAGGACGAAGCATGGCTTCAGTCAATGTTAGGGTAACTACTGTGGTTTGACTTACCAGGAGGATGATGAGTCATGACATCATTCTGTTGCTGTATGTGGATGGTATGTTTTGCTATAGCAGTTTTGTACATACAGGGTTTTGCTGAGCTAAGGGTAAGATTAGTTCAGTGGCATGTCAAGAGGAGTTTGAAGCAGCGAAATTCTTTGACATGGGAGACATGGAGATCACAGGTTGATTTTGTCTCGAGTGGGAGCTGATGTGAATCAGGGGTTGGCGAGGTTCAGGATGCAGAGCCGGAGCACACTAAGGGCTAGACAGGTACAGTGTCCGAAATCACATGAGGTCTGGTATAGACCCGAGTATTCCCATGCAGTGGGAGCTGTCAGAGTTAGGAGCCAATTCGGGGAAGTGGGTTCTCAAGTTTTTTGAGAGGGACCGGCAGCGGGTGTTGCTATGCAGGGTCAGGACTTCACTACAGGTGTTGTAGGTTCGGATGTGGCAGGTTACTCGGATGACAGGTGGTACATCACAGATTGTGTGGTGGGTTGTATTCAGGATTGATCTTGAAGAGGGATACAAACCAAGAAATAGATTAGACGGAGTATAGGTACAGGGACAGTGCAGCTGTTTATCTCCAAGTGGGAGATTGTTAGGATTGTGGAGCTAAAAGCTTCACTGATGCAGGCATGGAGGAGGTTGCAGGAGAGTTGCCGAAGTGTCAGAAGTGTTTGGCATTGGTCTGGCCAACCGGCGTCGGCATGGTAAGACAGGAAGGCAACCGACGTCGGTCAGAGATCGGCCGGCGTCGGCGACCCTCAGGCGAACAGGGACCGACGTCGGTCGCCTGTGTGGTTCGACTGCGAGCTAATTACGGGCAGTGAGCTAACGAACCAAGTGTTTGCATGATGAGTGCTAATTTTAGACTCATAGCTGCAGATCTAATTATGGTAATTAGATGTCTAATCATTGTTTGGATGAGATCTATATAATAGACTCATGGTTGTATTGGAAAAGTGTTCTAGTTTGAGTTGAGCAAAGTTTGCTCCTTCTGTGTGTGAAGTGAGTAAGGGTGCTCCTCCTAGTTCCCTATCAGTGCCAAGCTTGGTACTGGTTGGAGAATCATAAGGACTTGGTGAGGCAAGGACAAGGGTTCTTCAGGGTGTAGAGTGATCTACATGGTAAGTAAGATCGTTGATCTGCAGGTGTATGTGTGTGCAAGGTCGAGGTTCACAGGTGAGCAGAACCGTTGTTTGATTTGCAGGTGTGCAAGGTCATATAGACAGCAACACAACAGGGAGCAGTATCAGGCAGGATCTACTTGGAGTACAGGTGTGTACTCGGATAGAGCAGAGAGGAAGGCAAGGGAGTTCCTTCCATAAGTATGGTCTGTTGAATTGCAGGTTGTTGCAGGTTCATGGGAGATCTACTTGAAGTACGTGGAGTACTTGTTTGAGTGTGTGGAGCACTTGTGGTGTGCGTGGAGCACGGGAGGTGAACACCAACTCTGTATTTGAGTTGGGTGTTGGGACCTGAGAGGGAGAGCTTTGGGGAGAAGAATTAATGTTCACTTGAGGTGTGGGAAACCTCTGTAAGGTGATGGAGAAGAAGTGGCATCTTCTTTATTGTATTCTTTTCTGTATAAAGTGTTAATACAATTTGTGTATTGTCTCTCATATCTTGTGTTATTCTGAATTCTAGTTACTTGGTGAATCTGGTTAATTTCCGCATATTAAGTTGCTTGGTATTGGTAATCAATTGTGTGCTTCCGGTTTACTTTTCTCCCAACAGTGACCACAAACAACGCGTTGTGAGCGTGGTTCTCAAATTCAAGAATCTGGCTGGTATGATACCCCCTCATATCGGCAATATGTCCTTCCTCACCACTCTCGATCTCTCTTATAATCGTTTCTCTGGTGTCATACCCCAAGAGTTGGGCAACTTACAAAAGTTGCAGGTCCTCAAATTAAACGATAATTTCTTGAGCGGAAGTATTCCGCCACACCTGAGTTTTTGGCAAAACTTGGAAAAACTCATCCTTTCAAATAATAATTTGACGGGAATAATTCCACTAGAGTTGGCTAGTTCTACTGCACTTAAAAGATTAGATCTTGCTAGTAACACTCTGACTGGCCGGATCCCCTCTAAACTGGATGCTCTCACGCATTTAAGAGTACTTATCCTAAGCACGAATAGGCTTTCCGGAGAAATTCCCAAGTCTCTGAGTAACTGCACAAAATTGCTTCGGTTGTCGCTGGCTAATAATGTGCTTCATGGACCAATTCCAGAAGAGATTGGAAAATTATGGAAAACGAGGGTTCTTAAATTGAACAGTAATGCCCTTACAGGGGGCATTCCTACGGCCCTGGGGAACTGTTCTTCTCTGCAAATGTTGGATTTATTTTTTAACTCCTTGTATGGGACCATTCCGGCAGAATTGGGTTCCCTTGCCCGATTGCTAAATCTGCGGCTCGAGGGAAATAGCCTTTCAGGATCAATTCCATTGTCTCTCAGGAACTGTACGGAGCTGATAAGATTGATACTGCGGAGGAACAAATTTGAAGGGCCAATTCCATCCCAGATTTTAACATTGACCAGACTAGAATATCTGTTTCTCGATTCCAACAAACTCAACAGTAGCATCTCCGAAGATATTGGAAAATTATGGAAAACAAGGGTTCTTAACTTGAACAATAATGCCCTTACAGGGGGCATTCCTACGGCCATGGGGAATTGTTCTTCACTGCAAATATTGATTTTATCTTCTAACTCTTTGTATGGCACCCTTCCGGCAGAATTGGGTTCCCTTACCCGATTGCAGGATCTGCAGCTCCAGAGAAATAACCTTGCAGGATCGATTCCATTGTCTCTCATGAATACTACGGACCTGAGAAGATTGGTACCGCGAAGGAACAAACTCGAAGGGCCAATTCCGGAGGATGTAGGCTACAAGCTAGCCAAATTGCAAGTGATGGACATCGCGCAAAATAAGCTTAGTGGCAGCATCCCGACATCACTAGCAAATTGTTCCGCGCTCATTCAGCTTCAAACAATCGAAAACCAGTTAAGCGGAGTGATACCCCGGAAATTGGGGATGCTCACTTCTCTACAAATACTTGATCTTGGTAATAATAAATACACCGGCCATGTTCTTCCTTTTCTCTTAAACTGCACACAATTGACAACCCTTGGGCTGGAAGTCAACATGTTCGTCGGCTCCATTCCTGCAGAGATTGGCGTGAAGCTAACCAAACTAAAGAGTTTCACTATAGGAAGGAATCAATTCAGTGGGGAAATCCCAAAGTCTCTGGGAAATTGTTCTCAGCTCTCTCTTATTGATCTCGGTAACAATCAGCTAAGTGGCGTGGTGCCTCAAGAATTGGGAATGTTAACTGCTCTGCGAACGCTGTCGCTTTTCAACAATAAGTTGTCAAGCGGCAACTGCCGTACATTGCGTGTGTTGGATGTGCTTTCCAACTGCTCCATCCTAGAAGTTGTAGATCTCTCCGGAAACTATTTCAGTGGGACTTTGTCAAGCGGCATAGGAAACCTCTCTCCCGTGCTCTCACAACTGCAGTTATATATGAACAATATCACTGGCAATATACCAGAAGAAATTGGCAACCTTACTGGGTTGACTGTATTTACTCTCTTGTATAACAATGTTATCGGCAAAGTTCCTAGTGCACTAGGCCGTCTGAAGAAACTAAGATTATTAGACTTGAGTTGTAATAAATTGCAAGGTAACATTTCACAGTTTAATAAGCTGGTAAACCTAGAATATCTACACCTTCAACAGAATCATATATCTGGAGATATTCCTTCATCTCTGGGAAGTCTGAAACAGCTGAGGATACTGGACCTGAGTCATAATGATCTCAAAGAAAGGATACCAAATGCCATTGGACAATGTTTCCGTATGGAGAGAATCGACCTCTCATACAATCACCTTACGGGAAGTATTCCCCAGGAGATCTCAATGCTTCGTTCCTTACAAATCTATCTCAATTTTTCACACAATATATTGACAGGAAGATTGCCTTCGCTGGGAGGGATGCAACATATACAAGCCATAGACATCTCTGTTAATAAGCTCACAGGTTTCATTCCTTCAGATATTGGCAGCTGTGCAGGATTGCTGAAACTAAACCTTGCCAACAACCAACTGAAAGGACTAATTCCAGAGTCAATAGCGCAGCTCAAGAGTCTTCAAGACATTGACTTATCTTTCAATAATCTATCTGGGGAAATTCCAGAGTCTATTGCAAATCTAACCATGCTTCGCCATTTGAATTTCTCGTATAACAGCTTGAATGGATCAGTGCCAAATCAAGGAGCTTTCAAAACCCTCAGCGAAGCATCATTCTTGAGAAATCCGGAATTATGTGCATTCTGGTTGAATTTAACAAAATGCAGAATCCATATTCATTCAAACGAGTTTAACATGAAGGTTGTCTTGTTTGCTTCAATTGGCACATTTTTGGCGCTGTCTTCCATTTTGGGTGTATTTTACATTTTTAATAGAAAGACCAAAAGAGCACCAATCATAAATAGTTTGTTGGGGCGAGGTTTCATGCAAATTTCTAGCCAGGAACTTCATAGAGCAACGGAAGGATTTAGTACCGCTAATTTGGTCGGTAAGGGCAGCTTTGGGTCGGTTTATCGAGGTCTCTTGTCTGATAACACATTGGTGGCTGTCAAGGTATTTGATCAGGATCGTCAAAATTCATACAAGTATTTCTACAGGGAGTGGAGAATACTGAGTAAAATCAGGCACCGCAACGTGGTCAAAGTGTTGTCCTCTTGCTCAACTGTAGATTTCAGGGCTCTGGTATTGGAGTTCATGTCTAAGGGAAGCCTAGAACAACATCTGCACGAGCACAACACGCAAGGCAGGTTGAGTTTGAAGATGAGAGTGAAAATTGCACTTGATATGGCACACGGGATGACCTATTTACACCAGGATTGTTCTCCTCCTGTTCTTCACTGTGACTTGAAGCCCTCAAATGTGTTAATGGACGAAACCATGACGGCCCACGTGGCTGATTTTGGGATCGCCCGTCTAATGACGTCCAATGATTCCCGTAGCAGCAGCAGGTCTAAACTGAAAGGAACAGTGGGTTACCTTGCTCCAGGTAAATTTGAAGCCCAACATTGTGCTGAATTTGTTTTTATTTTTTTTTATTTTTGTTTTTTTGTTTTTTTTCCATATAAACTTAGTATTGTTTTCCACCAATTGCTAATTTGAACAACGAGATTTCTTTGTATTATGTCAGAACAACAAAGCATATAAAAACATAAAATAGAACACACATAGATAAAAACCCATTCAGATTGCTACAACAATCAGGGAACAAGATTTTTAATAATCTTCTTGATCTTCTGATCTTTTTGATCTTTTCCTTTATCTTGTTCAAATTACAATACTGCCCCATGGGTCTATTAAATAGATTTGAAAAACTAACAATAATTAGAAAAAACAAACCAAAGACTAATTTTAGTCTTTACATGCAAACTGCAACTCTAACAGTTTAACTAACTATTTGTTAACTAACTGATAGTTAACTATTGCATGCATGAGGAGTGGAGAAATTAACTCTAGTCTCCAACACTCCCCCTTAATTTCTACCACAAACTATTTCAGCATTTACAATGCCTAAATGATTTACCATTCTTGCCACAGCTACGTTGCTAGTAGCTGCCATTGATGGCATACATTTTTTCACTCATTCTATCTACCAACTTCAGCTAGGATGCTTTTCTTTTGCAGAATACACTGCCTCTCATGCGGAATACACCGCCTTGTCTTCATACAAAACAAATACAATGTCTCAATGAGCGTTCACTCAGCATTTAAGACTGAGGAGTACCCTGTCGAAAGGCTATCAACAGACATGCTTATGTCCAACATTGCAAGCTTCCTGCTTGCTTACCTTTCTTTCACCCGACGCGTAACTGCTCAGGTTTCCTCCTAGGACTCTGCTGGGTTCTTTCCACGTTGGTCTAGATTTGCTAACGATCAGCCTATTCTTCAAGCTCTTTGACAGCTTCATTCATTGTTCAACACACACACATTCACAGCTTCACTCGATTTTCAACACACACGTTCACAACTTCACTCATTGTATAACACAAACACTTTCACAGCGTCACTCGCTGTGTAACACAAGCTCTGTGGAGCTCTTACCAAATCTGGAGCTCTTACCAGCTCTCACATGCGCCTCTTGCGCTACCTTATTTCTTAAACTGTTCTGCTGCTTGGCTCTTTTTAACACCTTCACAGCTTCTTAGATATAAATCCTCCTTTTCTTTTTCTTTCTCCTGCTAGCTGTGGGTACTTCAGCCCTGGATGCCATGATACACCATGAAGCTCTTCGTGCCCCAATAATTTTTTTTAGCCAATTGAAAGCAAGTTCCTTTCCTCTACAGTCAGCTCAACATCTAACTTGGCAACTTTCTTCATTGACTCCACCATTTCATCATATCGTTCGGCCTGCTCGGTGAGCTTTGCCATGTACACATGGTTCTTTCTCCTTTTTTTGGTCATTTTCGAGGCGAATTGGCAAGCACAACCCTCAAAATTGGGCTCAAAATGAGACGAATCGAACGAAAAAGATGAATAATGCACTCTCGATCGCAAAAACTATAGATTCTTTCTTGGACAACGGCGCTTCAAACCTTGCTATGATTTTTCCTTGCTTGCTATGCACCTCTTCCTTAGACTGCTATGATTGCTCTTCACAACTTCTGTGGACTACTTCCAATCTAACTGTGCTCCTTTTTTTACCTTTTGCTAGCTGTGATCTGCACCTTTTTACTATCTACTGCACTGACAACCTTCTGCCAATCGCCTTTGGCTATGCTCCAAAACTACTGACTACACATTGATAACTTTGAAGGGAAAAATAATAGAGTTGGTCTAACAGTTGTGCTTTGACTGCTAATAGTTGCGCCAGACTTTTCCTCCTTTCTTGTTGGTTGCCTCTCTGCTGGCTGCTTGCTATCTACGGCATCCCCACAACCATGCATTTCTAACTGTTGACTGCTACGTTGACCAGACTGGTAACCTAGCTCTTTTCCCATGAGCTTTTTCTAACCTGCGCGCTCTGTTGGATCTTCTAACTAGGCTCATGCAAGCTGCGTTATTTTCCAATGACTTTGCTACTGTTGTAGCTCAAACTTCAATCTCCACAGGATCATATCCCTATGGCTCTGATACCAATTTGTCAGAACAACAGAGCATATAAAAATAGAAAATAGAACACACACAGATAAAAACACATTTAGATTGCTACAACAATCAGGGAGCAACATTTTTAATAATCTTCTTGATCTTTTGATCTTCTTGATCTTTTTCTTGATCTTGTTCAAATTACAATGCTGCCTCATGGGTCTATTAAATAGATTTGAAAAACTAACAATAATTAGAAAAAACAAACCAAAGACTAATTTTAGTCTTTACATGCAAACTGCAACTCTAACAGTTTAACTAACTGTTTGTTAACTAACTGATAGTTAACTACTGCATGCATGAGGAGTGGAGAAATTAACTCTAGTCTCCAACATATTATTGCAGAGTATGGAATTGGGGAACAAGTGACGAGGAAGGGAGACGTTTACAGCTTTGGGATGGTCATCCTTGAAATGGTGACAAGGAAGAGGCCCACTGATGACATGTTTAAAGCAAACAATAGTTTGCCAAGATGGGTGAGGACAACATTTCCAGAGGTAGTGAAGGAGGTGGTTGACACAGAGCTATTGGCTGATGAGTTGCTTGTGGTAGGGTCCAGCAGTGCAATAGCTGAAGTTACCAGTGTAGAATTTGAATCCTCAGAGCAGGACAATAGCCTGGTTAATTTTATTCGGGTAGGGTTGCATTGCACAAGGCAAAATCCAGGCAAGAGACCAACAATGAGAGAGGTGGAGTGCATGCTTGGAAAAATCATGTATGGCAGAGCATATGGAAATTTAGAAGAACATGCATCTGTGTCTAGTCTGCTAAACGCAAGCAATAGAAGCCATCAAACTTCATCTGATCAAAGCTAGAGTAGGTAAGTACAGATTATGTCAATATTCCATCGTGTATAATATTTATTAAAATCTAGAAAAAAAACAAATATAAGTGTAAAACGCAAATGTCTCTGTATTATATGAAAGGGGTGAACACACTTTTCTTTTGTCATATGAACTTTGGTATTATATACAGGTTGTGGAAGTGAATCACTTTTATTTTTATTGATATTATTTTTATTTTATTTTTTAATACGATAGTTGGGTTATATTAAAGGCAATGTAAAATATGAAAGTAATATATAATTTATTTTTTTATTGGCAAAAATTAAATTATATAAATAATTCAGTGTTCATATGAAAGCTATAGATAATTCTAGAAAAATATTTGTGGGAGTGATAATGTGTGTGTGTGTGTGTGTGTGTGTGTGTGTGTGTGTGTGTGTGTGTGTGTGTGTGTGTGTGTGTGTTATGTAAAGTTATAAAAGTAAGATGTAGTTATTTAGTGAATGTATTTATTAATATTAAATATATATTTGTGGAAAATGGGTGAAGAGGATTATTTAATAGTGATAATATTTTACAAGATGTAATATACAAATAGTATTGAAAAAATATGATAAGGTAAGAAAACTTTCTACCATTCAAATTATATAGCAAATGAATTCGATAGAAAGAATTAACTCAATTTCAAAGTGGTAAAAATGAGTTTAAAGATAACATAAATGAATATTACAAATAACCATTGTAATGTGAAGATGTCCTAACTCCAAGTTTAATGCAATGCAAAAACAATAGCTAAAATCAATGCAAGAATAATTGTAAGTTTTGAACTTTATGGTTTGTAAGAAAACAATTTATTAAATGATACATTTTTGTTTATGTTGTTTTTAAAAATAATTTAGTTATATTAAATACTGATTTTGTTTAATGTACTTCGTGTATATTGAAATTGATTTCTGTATATATTATATTTTTAGTAATTAGATTAAAATTTGAATATATAAATTACAATTTGTTATGTACTCATGAAATTATATTATATATATACACACACATAGATTTCATGGAGTTGTATGAATACTTTATGATAATGGAAAGAAAAATCGATAGAAAAATAAAAATTGTACTTAAATGTAGTGTAAAAGGAAAATAAACATATTATATTGTGACATGTATATTTTATTTTTATTTATATTTTACATTAGAAATTTATGGTAACAGACATATAAATATTGTTCATATTTACTTAATTGATTTGAATGTAAAAAATTGAATTATATAATAAGATGATGTCAAACTGATTGAAGAATTTATTTTCTATAGGAGACATATTTTTAGTTTATTTTTGTCTTTTACCAGACAGCTTGTAATTTATAGAGAAAAAAATGATTTTCATTTACATAATTTTTTCCAAATTATTATAAAAATAAAGAACCATTTAAAATGAAAAAATTACAAACATCTTTCTCTCTACATATGTATGTATGTATGCATGCATGCATATGCATACATACATACACACATGCACATAAATAAGTATCAAGAAAAAAGAATACAAGTATGAGTATATGTATAAGAAGAAGTGAATCATGTTAGAGCTGAATCAACTTAGATATAAATAGACAATTGAATTTAGTGCATGCATAATATCTCAACATAATTCAAAGATAAATGAAGTGCAAAAATAGTATGAAATGAATGCATAACAATTTTATATTTGATCATAAAATTTAAACTAATATTATGTAGAGCATGCTTAAATTTAATCATCAAATTCTGAGATGGCTCTAAATTCAAGTCAAAAATACAATCAAAATATTTTTAAAATAACAACAAAAAAATCAAGTTATAGTAACACTAATTATACATCCAATACATTATGTTGTAAATTAATAAGATATATAATCAAATAATGTTATTATGTATTCAAATTGTAATATAAAAAGCATAACAAAAAATAAAAAGTCATCTATACATTATTCCAAGTAATTATCTAGATGAAGTTGATGTAGCAAATTAATTTTATGAAAAAATATAATTACAAAAATTAATATAACATAATTTCTTTTATTTTAAAAATATTATAATTATAAAATGGAAAATCTAAAGTTCAATAGAGGCAAAACATAATATATAAAATTAATGTAAGAAAAAAAAATTAATATATTAAAAAGTGAGTTATCAAAATAGATATATCATTGACATTACATATTATAAAGAAATGGTCCAACACAATTTATAAATGAATTAATGTAAGAAAAATATGATGATTAAATATAAAATAAATTATAATCTTTGTATAATTGATAAATAGTCAAATCTATTATATAGTGAAATATTAACATTACACAAAAAGAATTTAAAAAATAATAATAATAATCTTAATACAATAGATATCTACTGTCCAAATCAATTTGGAATGCAGGTCTAATGCAATTGCAAAGAAACCCGTGCAATCCAAAAATAAGTCTATCAAAATAAATCCAAAAGAAATAAAGATGAAATGAACACAAAATTTTGGATTCATGCATTGATTTTTCCAATGGGAACATGTAAATTTTTCTTTGAAAATGAATGGAAATATAAAATTATGTATTGAATTCTATTTTTAAAAACTACATGTAAAATAGCTTGCCAAAGTTAATGCATTGTCTTATAGAATAAGAAATGTCAAATGAAAGTATATCTATTTCAAGTGCAATACATTGTATTCTAAATTAAAAGAATATAAAACGAATCCATTCTAATATGTAGCCTGACGTAGCTTTGAGTAAGCATCAAGGAATAATGCAATATATTTTTTTACACTATTCATACCATCCACTTAATAAGTTTGATATTGATCGTTAACCCAATCTTAATGATTAATTCAATCTAAAGAAAATGCAATATAAAGTATATTATAGTAGTACACATATTTTTTTAAACATAGATTTTTTTGTGGCAAATTTTTGTTAATTTATGAATATTGTATTTTTCAAATTTGACATTTAGTGATTTTGTGGGGTAGCCAATAGTGTAGGATCGCCTAACTTTTATGATAAAATTTAAATTTAAGAGTCGGCTCATTTAATTTTTGAACTAAATTTCTCCTTATAAATATATATCATGAGTATTAAGATAGCCAATCTAGGGGCACTCTCCACTATATAAATGGTATTCACTCCTCAAGTATAAGCTATCTCAAGTGCTAGTATCCATTGTCATACTTTTTTAACTAATATTTGAGCGACAGTAACTAGGTAACGAATGATAACAAGAAAGTGACAAATGACAATAAGAATGTGTCAGATGATAGTAAATAGGTGTTGAATGATTGCATGCAAGGATAGCTAAATAAAATACATGGATTTGAAAAATTGGGTGAGGATGGAGAGTAAGGATATCTAGAGCAAGAAATCAAAAAGTGGCAAATGGGGTGTGTGGATTCCTTATATCTAGGTAATTGAAGGGGGCTAGTTTGGAAAAAACAAAACACAAATGGATGATACTAGTATGTAGTCTAATGACTATACAATACAATTAGATGATTGCCCCATGCAATTAGATAGCTGTAGTATGCAGTCAGACAAATACAAGGTGTATTTGAATGACCATGACCTATAATCAAATGAGTACATAATGTCATTGGATGAATTCATAATGCAATCAAGTCACTACATTATGTAATCACATGATTGCATTATTTAGTCAGACAACTTTATTGTATAGTTGGATGCCTTCAATATGCAGTCAGGCAGTTGTTCTTGGTATTGCATTCATCATGGGCCGCTTCCTAATTCACCTACACTATTTTACACCTTTCAACCTGATTCACCACCATTACGAAATTGATTCACCTAGTGACCTCCAATTTTTTAAATATAGACCACTAAGTTTTTCTTTGTCCTAAAATTGATGCAAGAAAAAGGCTTATTCAATTAGAAACTAAGTCCTCAAAAGTGTATGTATTTCAAGGTATCTATAATCCACAAATGGCCACATACAATGAAAAATGGGGCAATGCACCAAAAATGTAATAAGGTAAACAATGCAAAATGAAAGCACAAAACAATATAAGTGAAAACATATAAGACTATGAATTGGATGTTTTATTTAGTTGACCTTTTTGTTATTCCATTTTAAAATTTTTAATTCATCTTCTAATATATTATGAATATAGAATATAAACATAATTCAAGATGTAATGAAATTATTTAAACAATTAGCAACAATGGAATATCAAAAATAGATAAGCCTTAATATATCACAAAAATAAGTGTAGAATAATCACGCTGACAAAAATAATTGATAGAAGAGTAGAATATTTGGTAGATATGATTGAGCTAGTTCGAGGGAGAAACCTCCATATGATAAAATAAGAATAAAATTCCTAATATGATATCTTGATATGTTAACCACAACACACACACACACACACACACACACACACACACACACACACACTCCATCCATGGTTATTCCATAAGTTGACCCTACTGACAATATAAGATCCTAGATAAATGTGATAAGATGAACACAACAATAATGGAAGCCAAAAATTGGCCACACATATCCCTAGACACACTATAGTTAAGGGTGTAGTGTGCCCTTCCCCTTCAAAATAATGATGTCATTAACATTGCACAACTTTAGATGTTGTTGTAGAAATACTTCATCCTCCCACATTGCATTCACACTGGCCAAATTATTCTATTTGATCAAATACTCTTTAATATCCTATATTCAAGGATTTTTGTACACGTCCAAAGTATCTCCTTAGGTTTCAAAATGACTCTGCCTTCTTCATTCAATTCAGTTAACATGGTTTATGCATATATTTTCTTTCTAATTACCTTATTCAAACAAGAAACATGTAATATTAGATCGATGCAGGTATATTGCAGTTAATCCAACTTGTATGCCACACTATCAATTTTGAACAGGATCTAATAAGGGCCATAATATTTAAGAGAATATTTGTTATCCTTTTTTGGTTACTTTAAGGACAATTTACTTATATGACTGTAGGCGTAAAAAAAACCAATCTCACACTTCAAAATGCCTCTTATTATGTTATTGGTTTAGTTTTTACTTCGTTTAATTTTGTGCCATTGATAAATTCTCTAAGTCTAGCTAGTACCTCGTACTGATGTTGAATGTGATGTTCCATAGCTCTATCCTTAGGATGGACCTTCAAGGATGAAGTGATAGATGGGGGTTGATACCCATAGAGTGCCAAAAATGGAGATATTGTGGATGTGGTATGGAAATAATTTTTATACCACTATCTTGCTAGTGGAAACCAATGAACCCATCTCTCTTTTTTATTTGATACAAAGTAAAAAAGATAAGCTTCTAGGCATCTATTGATCAATTCTATTTTATCATAGGATTGAGGATGATAAAACAAACTATGAGCCACCGGAGTACCCAAACATGAGAATAAATCAGTCCAAAAATTACTAGAAAATATTGGATCATGATAATTTACTATGATTGTAGGGGTGACATATAACTTTGAATTGTATCTAGAAAAGCAAAGGCTACTGTATTTGATAGATTATTTAGTGTGCACATTGTAATGTGCTCTTGTGTTCCACATTAATTTAATTAATAAGTGGAACTAAATAATTTGTAAGTAATTGTTGCTCATAACAATCACATTAGGCTTGGGTGATTATTATAGGTTATTAGGAGATTTTGCATGATTTGGGTGAGGAAGATCCCCTAGATTTTAGGATCCCTCTTACATATTTATGTAACTTATATTCATTCAATAAACTATGTTATTATGATCAACCAATTATGTGCTTCTACACTCTTGAGCCTTCAATGCCTCCATGCATTATGGATTGAATCCTAACATTGGTATCAGAGCCAATTTTCCTACCTATACCAGTAATTCATTGTTGCCTACATTCAAATAGAACATTAAACATTGTTGCAATGAAGACCACGAGCAATAGAGATTGTTATAGATGACCACCATGCTTGCATTATTTCAATAGGTTTCAATATAGACCATGTGAAATCTGCTGGCACTCACCATCATCCTCTCTCTCTTGTCCACCTCTTTCGTAGTTGTTTCACGCACTCTATTCACAATATGTATTAAAAATAAAATAAAAATATTTTGTAGTTTTTTGGGTGATTTGCAATGGGTAGTAGTATAGACTACGTGCAATCCCATAGTGAATTTTTTGGGAATTATTTATTTTTTAGGTGAGCACTTACTTCAGTTATTTTTTGAAACAGTTTCAAGGCAATTAGATCTAGGCTGTACTTTTTTTTAATAGAGTTATTTAAGGAATTTATTTTACAAGATATCTGCTTAAGGAGATGCAAGATTTGAAGAAAGAAAACATTGCATTGAAAAAGCAGGCGTGTTGCCTCTACATCAATCTGTGGGATCAAAGAATTTCCATCATTATTTCATTTCAGTCCTAGCTCGAGCCTGCCTTGTTGACATAGCCCGTAGAAGTTTGACTCAACTCAATGGCATCCTCCTCAAATTTAGTCTCCTTTTTAGAGATCCAGATGATCCCCGATCTACACAAGCTCACGATGACACCTCCGCCCTCCACACATGGATCATACTCTGATCATTGCTTTATTCAAGCATGTTCGTAGGGTTTGATTTCCTGCATTATTGTCACTTGGTTATTTTCATGAGTTATTTTCTACATTAAAGCATCAAAAACCTTGCTCAAGCTCACCTACGGCATTGTATAACTCAGCTCCACGATTCTCCTACTTGGTCCTTTCCCTACGAATCTGGACCATCAAAAGCCCCATTTCATAGCATGACCTCTATTTGTATTTGCAATAGCATCACAAAGATTCCATATCCTATCCTGTCTACATGGCATTTCAGATTGGTTTCAGATGGCATTTCAGAAGGGATGATATCAACAAGTCGTCCTCCTTCATACCACGACCATCTCATAGCGATCTCATATCAATCTATTCAGCAGTAGTGCTCTTACAGAGTTCCCACGACATGGCACAAAACTTAGGTAAAACCTTAAAATGGGTAAAGGTTTATTTGTATATTTGCCCAGTCTAATGCTTAGAATGGAACTTTGTGAAGATACTTAGCTGTAAAAAGATTAATGGGTCGATTCCTTTATCCCATAAGCTTAACATTTTCTTTAAAAAACAAAGAAAGTTTTTTTAATAGCATTTTAATAGGAATAATTTTAAAAGCATGGGATAAATATTATAGGATATTTCCTTTTTTTAGTAAATTATTGTAAAGGAAGGGTAGAAGATATATTATTGAAAGCTGTAAAAGAAGACATTATTTCTCGACAATGGTTATTATTTGTATCTTGATGTAATATCGGTAGAAACAGACATTCAATAGTCCTTTACATTAAATGGGGGGACATTCACAAATAAGGTCAATGATCTTGAATGCGACATTCTCTACCATGTGCATACTAAAAGGGGGAATGATAGAATATTTAGTGTGCACATTGTAATGTGATCTTGTGTTCCACATTAATTTAATTAATAAGTGGAACTAAATAATTTGTAAGTGATTGTTACTTGTAACAATCACATTAGGCTTGGGTGATTATTATAGGTTATTAGGAGATTTTACGGGATTTGGGTGGGGAAGATCTTCTAGATTTTAGGAGCCCTCTTGCGTATCTATGTAACCTATATTAATTTAATAAACTATTTTATTATGATTGATTATTCGTTGTGCTTTGCACATCTCTAGAGCTTCTAGCTCTTCGTTAAAAATATGGTAAATCCATTACTATTATCTATAAAGAACTATGACAAGAAGAAAAGAGGGGCATATTTTGTGAGCCTATCCAAAATTACCATTATGACATTTTAACCTCCAAACCTTAGTAAACCAATTATAGAATATATGAAGACCTCCTCCCATCTATAGATGGGAATGTATAAGGGCTGAAAAAGACTTGAAATCTTAATCATTTCACCCTTGTTCTATTGACACACCATACATTCAGCCACACACTTATGTATATCCCCCTTGAGTCCTACCCAAAATAAATTATGCTTGATACTATGATAGGTTTTCAAAAATCTAGTGTCCTCCTATTGGTGATGCATGAAGGTCTTAAGGATATTTTGTTTAATGATATAATTATTACTTAGGTATAATCAATATTTATACTAGAAGGCATTCCCTTTTCACTCAATTTTTTTTGCAACACTATAATCTTGTTATATATTATGAGCCAACGCCTATGTATCCCTTTTACACTCTCATTCTGACTTTGCTTCTTCCAACCAATCTGCCTACCCAAAGGATATTGAAAATAATAATGCCTTTATGGATTCATCCTTCTCAGATGTTAGGAAACTAAAAACTTTGCAACAACAAATAATCTCTAAAGCAATATATGTTTTCAAGAAAAAAGATAATTCAAATAGATAGAATAAATGTGCATGAGATAAAACACTATATTTATGATGTAAAACCTCAAGTAAAATAAACATCTATGATGCAAGATATCAGACTTCATTTACTCCAAGATGAACAGATTACATGCGAACTAGTCATAAGTTACATGCAAACTCCACAAAGATAAATATACTTAATTGGAAAAGAACAACTAGGATTCCTCTTCCTAAAAATATAGTGAAAAAATGCCATTAGGACATTCCTTCCTTAAAATAGAATTTGGTAGAATTCATCTTCCTAGAAACATGGGTTTGACTGCTTTAATTTTCTACTCCAGGAGCTCCGCCCTTGAACCCCCACCAGGGGGTGGTCCATAACATGTTTCCTCCCCAAAGACCCCTTTTGATAATAGTGGGGGAGGGGGGAGGGCGTAGGGGGTGGGTGTGGTAGGAGGGTTAGGGTGTTGCCCGCCACCAACCCGCCGCCCCACCCCCCCCCCCCCCCCTCCCCCCCCCCTACTAGGTGTGGTAGGAGGGTTAGGGTGTTGCCCGCCACCACCCGCTCCCCCCCCCCCCCCCCCCCCACATACACACACACCTCCTATCAAGAAGTGAGCTAAAAATTGCATCATAAAAGGGATCCAACATTTAACTTTGTTGTCACATATCTAACATTGGATAGAGAATATGCTACAACATTATATTTTTATTTATTATAAATGATTTAAAAGTTATATCCAAACATTTTAGTCACTTATTTTTATTATTCATTAGATGAAATTTGGTGCTATATAAAATATTATAGACTATCATGATATATTTTAATCTTAAACTGTCTACCCATCAAATAAGGTCTCCATTACTTGACTACATGAAGAATAGAAATCATCTATTTCTCATAGATCAGATTGAGCCTATTCTTACCCTTGAGTTGATGTATTTCAAATGCAAGGGATTTTCCTTCTTATGTAAGTACTATCCCCATGCCATATCTTCATGTATCATATTAATATAATAAACTTTTTTTAAAAATCAAGGGCAAACAAAACTGGAGTGGTACACATGGAGTCTTTCAGCTTCTCAAAGACCTTGGTGTATAATAGGATTACAAAGAAACTTAGTCCATGTGTTAGGAGATAAAACCCAAAATAAACATAGAGGACACAACATGCTAAGCCTATTCCATCAAAAAGCAGTGTTAATAAACTCAAGAAACTAGTTATGAAAGTAGGACAAACAATACCTTCCAAGTAATGACTCTCCTTCAAAAATGTTCAATAAGCATGCTTATGTCTAGATTTGGTGCTCCAAGTCTTCATTAATGTGTTGTAACATGCACCTCCATCATCTCTTAGTTCATCAATAGCTCTAGGTTCCTAGATTTATCAATTTAGGGGAATCAGTGAAGCTTCTCTAAAAGTACTTTTAAATAATAAATGTGCACAATTGAATCTTTTTTAAAGCTATTTCTATATGACAACATTACACAATTCAATCTTAAATGTAATGTCTATGGTTAATGTATTTATATCTATTTTTACATGATAACTAACCTAAAACTGCTAAATTTTTTTGATTTTCTTGATTGATTCCACAACTTTAGTAAATAATTACAAGAAAATTCTTATTGGGTTCAAAGATATAAACAAATATCTAAAATTAGGGTTTCACCCAGAGATTATCTAAATCATAGCTTCGATACCACTTGTAATTAAATTACTTCAATAATAAAGTAAAATAATAAAAATAGATCATATTATGACTGAAATATAGTAGACTATATGAATAAAAGATAATCTTATTTGAGGGGGAAACCTCTATAAGCTTCAATAAGAGTATAATTCACAATATGAGGATAAACAACTTACCACTACCTCTTATTTATAATCTACCTAGGTCATAGTTACTCCATAGGCTAACCTACTATCCAAATGAATGCATAGAGAAATGTGATATAACATCAAGTAGGGATAAGTAATTCACAATTTAGCTATTTCTATCCTAATACATGTGATAGATTAGGGGTGTAGCAAAATCAAAACTCCATTTAAGCAAGAGTTCAAAATTTTCCTACCTAGAGAGTATGATGCAGGAGCATCATGATGTAATCAACTATACTTATGTAAATATGTCAAATGTTGAATTTCATAGATTTAGGAGGTCTAGGAGATGTGTCTATATCAATTTGAGTCTTCAAAAACCCATAATTTACTCAAAGTGTCTAGTTTTCTATTATCCCATCAAAATTAGTATTTGAAAATTTAAACTTGTTTGTAAGTGTTTGTGAAGCTCTTCATATCTCCTAAGGGCTTATAAATTCATAATTAAACATGTAAATTTTCACTTAAAGTCGAAAGACATGTTTTATAATGTGTTATACATTTTAATAAAGTCTTAAAGTTGTTAAGCATGTATCCAATGTTGAAGAAGGCCAAGAAAAACATATTTTTGAGATAATCTAAGTTGTTGACAGAATATTGAGAATGAAACAAGGAGAAAACAAGTTTAGAACATCAGTTTAGATCTGATAGAATTTGAATGAAGAGAATAGGAGATCAAAAACATATAAAAAAGATACAAGATCTCAATTATAGGTTCTTGTTGAAGGTCCCTAGGTTTGATGATGAAGATAAGGAAGTTTGTCTTGAAAGGTTTGTAAAATTATATGTATGTTTGAATATATTTGAATAAAGAAGACTTTGTTATGATCTTGGAATTCCTTATTAGATAGTATGAATGTTTAATTTTATGTATTCAATGGCTCTTTAATCTTAATTCTTGTTTTATGATGATTTATGGCCTATAGAGGTTTAAATTACAGTTTAGCGTTTAAGATAGGCAAAGACAAGAGATGTCTTGATAACTTTAATGACCATTTAGGCTCAGAGATTAGTTGACATAGTAGGAGGAACATATAGAGGTCATAATCCAATTATAATCAACACTTGAAATTCCCTGAACCCTGATAAATCTAATTAAGTCTACTCTCAGGTCCAAGTTATAAAATTTTGAATTATAATAGTCAGGGTAAAAGCTAGTTTCTTTCATCATTAAAGTTGTTCAAACATTCGAGTTGATGAATAAAGTAATAATAATGTGTGATAGACTTGTTCCAAGAGGAAATAGTCTTTTAAATTATTTTAAATTTGAAATATATAATTATTTGGGCTCTTACATTGTGTATAGGCAACATAAGGTTTTGGGTAGGAAAAACACCGTATTTTGAGTTTTAATCGTGAAAAAATACATGAAACCTTAAAAATGATGTATTATAATGTTTTAAAGGGTTTTCATATGGTTTTAAGTGTTTTGGTAATCTTTAGAAGGATTTTTAGTCGAAATATAGTCAGTAGGTCTATAGGTGAAGGTTTTATGAAGGTTTAAACCCACTAAAAGTGGAATATCTTGAAAATAATTGATCAGAGTGATTTGAAATTTTGTGATTAGATGTGTGTATGTATTTATAAATTGATTCAAGTGGTTTCAATTATTGAATAGCTCTGAAGGTGAATATATATAGGATTACATTTTTTAGACTTATGAGTTTATGTCTAATTGAGGGATTTCATTCACCCAAATTTTACTATCTTCAAAAATAATCATCAAATCATTATGAAAATTTTTAGAGAGATGAAGAATGATGTTTTGAATTTTTTCAATTTGTTTAAGGTTTTGAAGACATCTAAACAAAAATGTAATCATGATTGGATTTTTTTAGACCTTTTGGGAAGCTTAGAGATCTTGTTTTTGAATTAAGAAGGAGAACACAACTTAAAAAAGGATGAGTGAAGGGATATAAAACCTGAATGATAGATAATGAAGGTTGAAGTATATAGAGGGAGCTAAAAAATATTCTAAAGTATGGAAGGACTCTATTTAAGCATTAGGAATTTGATCTTGAGGTCAAAATCGAATGAAGATGGCTTCAAGCATGAAGAATATATGAGGATAGACCCATTATAAGATAAGAAGACCCTTGTAAGCCTATTTACATCAGATTAAAATAATTATTGTGAAGGTTTTAGCCAACTGGAAAGTTCAAATTATAGTCAAGTGACTAAATTGCATTAAAGAAGACTTAGTGTAAGAGACCTAGAAGAGGTCTATTTACATCAATAAAACTATACGTCTAAAGATTAAATGACCATAAAACCATCTAACAAGGCCTCAAAATATCACAACATCAATTAAAGTACCATATGTAAGCAACATTATTATAATATAAAAAAATTCACCATAAAAATGTCATGAAAAAACTAATATAAAAAAGAACCAAGGAAAATAAGAATCAAATAATCTAGAAAAAAAAAAACTACATATTATCATAAGTCTCAATATCAACATCCCCCTACTTATCATTAACAACCATAATTTTATCAACATATCCAAGTGACCAATCTCCATCTACATAGGTCCCAACTATCTAGCAATATTTTCAAAGCTTCTATTAGAGGGACTGAAACTTTAACATGTGTAAGCGCCCATATCATATTGGGGTTTTTAATAAACATTTTCAGCTCATTGCAAATCATTAACATTATCCTTAATCACATTTACCATAATCTACTATAAGGCATTTCTATGAGAGGACAAATTACCACCACTCTCAATAACTTAAGGTTGAAGCAACTCAACATCACCACCAAAAATTATTATCAGGATCAATTCTTGTCTTGTCCTCACCATCCAAGCTTTCACTATTATTCTCCTATTGTAATTATTGAAGAGATGCCTGCAAAGCTAAGAGACCAACTTCATTGTATGTTGTTCAATCATCTTTAACTTCCCTTTCAAAATCATACATCCCAAATAATTGTTAGGAAAAAAGTCATGATACTACATGTTAGATCAATGAATTATATCCTACAATGTAAAGAAATAAATGTGGAATAAAATATGCACAAAATATAGATAAGCAAAATGACACTTTACATAGATATTACATTGAAAATTTGTAATGTGCAAGAAAAAACCATATGAAAAATGGCTTCTTCCAGACTTCATTTAAACACAACATCAACTCTCTTATATAATAGCTCCTCCATAGCAACTCCTTCAGTGATTCCATATAATGCACTCAATGATTCCACCTGTAACATTTAGGTTGTAAAGCAAGCTAAACTAGCTTGTAGGATCCAACCTCCAAATATGCAATCCAAAGGCTTGCATGGACCCTCTAACAATATTAATTAACAAAGAAGAGTTGATGCTATTAAATAGAATTTACAATAAAGAGACAAAACAGAGGGGAGAAAATTGTGCCACACTCCATGTGGGATCACTATTCATAAATAGGGTATTGTGTACCCCCATGTGCAAGGTCAAGCCTTTGTATGGCATGTCATCATGCCCATTTGACCACTCTATGTGCTCACCCACTTCCAATGTGACCTCAATACAAAATAGTGGTCTTTGTCTCCTAATTTCCATGTGCATGCATGTGCAAGTCTAAATATTCTCACTTTTAACCTAACACACCAGGAGCCCACAAATAATAGCACCCATAAGCACATGCCAAAGTAGAAACATGTGATCCACTATCATTATGTCCTCACATGCTTTCCATAAGCCAATCCATGTGACTTAGTAGAAAAATGCACCCCACTTTCTCTCACCTCCTCTTTTAACTATCAATGATGTTTTTTGGGCCATGCCACCCACTGTGGGTCATATTAAGTCATCACCTAGCCACATCACAAACCATCCACATAACCACCAGTCCACATCACCATGAATAGTGACCATGAGTAGTGCATGTGAATAATGACTGTAAATATTAACATCACATTCTATTATTCTCCCACTTGAAGTCAATATATATAGGCCTTTACCACACTCAAGTATTCTACAACAAGTTGCTTATCCATTCCCTCTGTTACCTTGAAAAAAACCTAGTAGAGGTTGTTTACATTACTAAAACTTATCTATCTTAACCAACTTTGTCAATATCTACTCTTTAATATCAAACTACAACACTGAAGTGACCAATCACTTTTTCACACCATATACCAATCCTCCAATGAGATTCTACCATTAATCATTCACAATTCCCACTACTTGTGAATACCTGATCTAGTGCTCACCATTGCATTATGAGGCTTCCTACTCCTGATAAATCTAATACACAAGACATAATAACATGTCTTCTCCAATTTTATAAGATGTTCCTTGATTTTTCATCCTTGTACATTTTTATCCTTAGTTTGCTACATGTAACACCTTCACTACATCCTTATCACCTGAGCCATCATAACAATTATCATATTGATGTCTGTATCCAACATGTAGAAACATTAGCTATCTAATTTGGCTCTTCATGAAGGTACTAAAAATTCCTGTACAACATGTGTGACATCTACATCAACCTATATAGTGATTTTAAATTGTAAACTAGCAACTCTTTATCTCAGATGTTGTTTTTATCTCTCTATAAGAGAGATCATCATGTAGGAATCATGTTACTCCAATTCCTTGAATAAAAACTAAAGCACGTAGCACTGTTGATAGTAATGAGGAAAGAAGATGACATAGAAGTCAATAGTAGAATTCTCCTCATAGCCTCTAGTTATCATCATGAGACAAGTGGACCAATCACATATTAATGGAATTTATCATACTACTCGGTGCATCACTATACCCATCAATTTTTTTAGCCTCAAAAATGCATCCAAAATGCATCAGGCTCTACCAAATGTTTCCAAACACCAACTTATATGACTCTATTGTTATTCGATACATCAGTTTACCTAGCCAATCACCATAATTGTATATATAACACTCTAGCACCCTGAGTCAAATGGTCAACACCAACCTTCTCCATCCAGGAACACCATGTCTCACTTATTCATCTACATCTTAATCTTCATCTTCCTCAACTAGTTCAAAATATGTACAACTTTAAGTTTCTCTATACCTCCTTCCTTTGCATGGATTTTTTTCTTCTATAACATCTCAACTAACAACATGTGGTTAGTAGGATACCACATCAACACCCCTTCTATTTGTTTCCAAGAACCATAATAAGGTCACCACCTTGTCTTCACCTCATCTAAAGGATTTTATCTTGCTCCTTAAGCTGTAAAGTTTATTCTCCACCAACAAGAACACTATGTAGGTTGTTAACTCGTTTGGCAAACCTTTTTTAATTTTCTCTTCAACTCTCTTGCAGTCTTCTCCTCATCAATTTGAAGAGATTTGAATCTTCACTAAGAGATCCTCCACCATGCTCCATAGAGAGATACCTGTGAAAACAAACTCTTTTTTATTTATTAATCTCCACTTGGTCTCTCCTCCTATAATAGTAGCTTCACCTTACACAACAACAATCAACAACATAAAAACTCACACATGGATTTTTTCACCATAGCTCTAATACCACATGTTAGAAATAAAGTCCTAATATTACACGTTAGATCAATGAACTATATCCTACAATGCAAGGAAATAAATGTGGAATACAAGCTACACAAAATATAGACAAGCAAGAGGACACACTACATAGAGATTATGTGGAAACATTGCAATATGCAAGGAAAAATCATGGGTAAAATCAAAACTTTTAGACTTCATTTAAACACAACATCTACACTCTTTTATAGCATCTCCTCCATAGCAACTCCTTCAATACTCTATACAAAGCACTCAATGATTCCACCTAAAATATTCAAGTTATGAACCAAACTAAACTAGCCTACAAGATCCAACCTCCAAACATGCAAGCCCAAGGCTTACATAGATCCTCTAACATGATTAATTAATAAAGGAGAGCTCATGCTATTAAATATCATTTACAACATAGAGAAAGAATAGAGAGAGAGAGAGGAGAAAATTGCATCACACTCTATGTGGGAGCACTATACATTAATAGGGAATCATGTTCCCCCATATGCAAGGTCAAGCCTTTGATTGGCATCTCATCATGCCCACTTGAACACTCCATGTGCATACCCATGTGCTCACCCACTTTACATGTGACCTCAATTTAGGATAGTGATCATTGTCTCTCACTTTTCATGTGCACTCATGTGTGAGTCAAAATATTCTCACTTTTGACCTCACTTAACAAGAGCCCATAGACAACTACACCCCACAACCACATGCCAAAGTAGAAACATGTGATACGCTATCATTATGTCTTCACATGCTTTTCATAAGTAGACCCATGTGACTTAGTAGAGAAATACGTCCCACTTTCTATCACCTCCTCTTTTGACTTTTAAAGATACTCTGTGGGCCATATCACCCACCATTGCTCATGCTAAGTCATCACCTAACCACATCACTAACCATTCACATCACCATTAGACCATATCACCATAAATAGTGACCATGAATAGTGCCTATGAATAGTGATTCATGGATAATGATTCTGAATAGTGACTTTACATCTTAACAATAATGTCGAATCCGTGTTATCTACTTGGTCAAATTAATAATCCTCCATCCATGTCCACTCATATTCTGTGATTTTAACATCAGCGATTGAATCAAAGAAACTCTTCCAATCATGTGTAGGATGCATCCTTGAAAAAACACTTATGTTCAGCAGGTGGCTAGAAATTATCTTTATCATGTCAATTTTGAAAAATTATTTCATTTCTACTTATGGTACCTTTAGTTGATAATATATATGTAAGAAAATAATACTAATAATCACTTTAATGATGAAGTTAATAAGAACCCTAATTTTGAATTAAAAACCTCCATTAATTCCATTAATACCAAAGAATTTTAGTGGTGAAACCCAACCAAAGTTTATGATAAAAAAAAATGAACTTTCTTTTCGGAACACATATAACCAAAAGAAATATTAAACCAAGAGATATCATAGGCAAACAAACAAGGCCAACCGCTTAAGAAATATTTTCAGAGTCTGGTAGCATAAAGACATTTAAATACAAAATGTGTTCAATAATTTCTAACTCGCCACATATTAAATAAAAAGACTTACTCAAACCACCTTTAGATATAACAATACCAATAACAAACTTGTTGTGAAGAAGCAACCATTTAAAATAATATTTTTTAGTTTCAAGATAGGAGGTCCAAATCAAATTAAACCTAAACTTTCAGCTATATGTCTATCATTCTTTTCTAAATTCTATCATAGTAAGATATTATGGGATTCAATGATGACAATAATTTTAATCAACAAACCAATAAAAAATAATAATGTTTCTTCAGCAATAGAAAATTTAATTTTGAAGAATTTTTTAACTCTAAAAAATATTAAAAACAATATATTTAACATTCTATTAATTAAAGATACTTAAATGATAACTTTTCATTTTATTATTAAAATACATAATTTTTTATATTTAAAAAAAAATTACTTAACGTATGAAAAAACTTAGATCATTAAGTACCTTTTTGAAAAAAACTAAGGGAAAATCTTGTCACAGATTTTAACGTGGTAAAGGACTAAGGGAAAATCTATCAACATCTTCATAATTCATAGGATGCTGAGAGCGCGCTCAGAGTTCACTACTTACCACATATTTTAAAGGGTGCCAAATTGTGAACAAAAAGTTTCGTCGCTTTCTGCGTCGCTTATGTACGAGCGAATGAAATTCCTTGGCAATGCATTCGCAGTATTATAAGTGAAAGATAAGCTTTACATAGTACGTTTGTGGAAATAGGTTATATCTATTATTATTTCATCATAATTAAAGGTTTAATTCCATGGTAGATTGTAATTACAGGTTGAGAGAATGGCCATCAACTTCAAACAACTAAACATCCAATAGTCCAATGATTCCAATCCCCATGTAAGAGTTAATATTTAGTACATCTTTATGCCCAGAGAATCAAGATGAGCTTTACATATGATGTGGTTCACTATCTATGTTTTCCAAATATGATTAATCATGACTCATTTTTCATAATCATTATTAAGTTTTTTGAATATTCATAATTATAATTCATCATTAGTTAGATGTTTTCCTCTCATTCATCAAATGTGGTTCACTATTTAAGTTTTCCAAATATGTTTAATCATGACTCATTTTTAATAATCATTATTAAGTTTTTTGAATATTCATAATTATAATTCATCATTAGTTAGATGTTTTCCTCTCATTCATCAACACAAGCATTGCTTGGAGGTCATTGCAATTTATAATTTATGGGGTATGATTAAATATGATTAATGTTAGGCAACTTAACCACATAATCTAGATAAGACAATTACTACGATTCATTATAAGTAATAAATAAATATTACAAATGTTAGGTAACTTAATCAAACAGTCTAACTAAAACTACATAAAAAAGATAACACTCGTGTATGCGTTGTTCAATCATTAAATCCTTTCCCTCAAACCCTCAAAACATAATAATATGAGTGCTTTCATCATATATTCTTGGGTACACCATTATTTTCTCTTCATTGTTATGGTTTTCAAACATGGTCTAAATACTTACAAACTTTTGTGAAATAGATTTTTTCTACAATTAATGCTTCACTAACCCTAAAAATCCTAAGAGTGTGATACTTGGCATCAAACAATGCAATGCAACTACTTTATTTGAAATGGTCCTCATATGCAGTTGTTGATATTGATTTTGTGGTAAATATTCTATAATTTTTGGTAACTTAAATTTGCATTTATGTGGGACCACCTATTCTCACATGTAGATGTGAAACCATAAAGAATGAAGCTTATTTTCTTTAAAATTTAACTTTATATTAGATGTAATAAGATAGATACCTGAATTGACATAAATAACTCTTGTACCATTAGTTTAGTTTCTCTCTAAATTATTTGGAGAGGGTAAAAACCCAAAAAAGGTCCAAATGGACATCACATTCAAATAACTAACAACGAAATAAGCTCTTCCATATAATTCTAAGGACTCTAAATATACAAATAAATATAATTTTAGAAAATATTTAGCTGGGGTATCCATAATCATAACCTTAAAATAAGATTTAGTTGTATGAGAATCAATAGAATAAATTATTTTAGAAAAATTAAATGCAATATAGAGCATTCTATTGCATACTTATCTCAATATGTTTGTGCTTATAAATGATTTTATAATACTTCCTCGTAAAATAAAGCATTTTATTGCATTAGAGGTAATATTTTTTATCCTCAAACAATTATCTTAGCCTGTATATTCATTGGGTTTGGAAGGCATTTCACTATGCAAATTAGGACATTTAGTCTCAATAACACTCAGTGTGAAGTATAGAGTAAGAAAACATAATTGATCGATCCTATCAGTTAGTTCAACACATTTTTTTCCTAATATGATCTTGTTCACTAAAGAGTGAAATCAAAGTGTATCATTTCTTTGGCAAGTTTATCGTTAGGTATCTCATGGAGCCATTCTCGATTAACAAAATAGTAGTTGGTATAATTTTTTTCAATATTTTCAATTAAAAAATGGCATTTTTTCCTTGGAAGCGATGATGCATCATCAGATTAAGAATAAAATACCTAAATGTTAGATGACTAATAGGTATTTTATTATTATAACACATCAAATAAAGATCGTATTCATGTATCTAGTTTTTTTTAATTGAGTTAGTTTGAATATAGATTAACCTATAAGGAACAAAGTAGCAATTTTCATAGAAAGTAAACCTTATGTATTGTTTTCATTTACATGAGATGTGTCAAATTAAAACCATGATATAGTACATAGTGTTTATTGGTTTTTTTAATTATAAATATCTTTGTATTTCTTCTATTTCTATCCCTTTATTTAGGATACTATGAATGAATAAGGATGACAGTTGTGTTATATAGTAATAAAATGCAATTTATGATCTATTGAAATCTTGTTCAATTTACTAGGATTATTCAATGTTTATACATACACATAGAAGCATTAATGAGATGTATATAGGTTTAGTGGGGAGTGATGCAATGCATCATCATCAAAAAGGAAATCATTTTAATATGGGTCATGTGCCTTTTTTATATTTTAAAAAAATTGAATGTACCATCTTACAACATAAAAATTATAAGTTTTTCCTTGATAATCATGTATTTTAATAAGAATTATATCTAGTTGATTACTTTTTTGTGGAAGAGATTATTCATTGACAACTTCTGGACCCCCATCAAGATCATCTACCTCTTGTAGGATATAATCTTCATCTTTAAGAAATATTATAACTATGAAAACCGCTTAATTCTCCTTCTTGAACATAGTGTCCTCTAGAAATATTTTCTTGCCATCTTTTTTTAATGCTAAATTCCCTTTTCCTCTCACTACTCCTTTTAGTCTTCAAGACAACTTCATTTTAAATCTGATTGTGTATTGGTATTATTTCTAAACGTAGAACAATTGTATCATCCTAAAATCACATTGGACTGAAATGTGCAAACCACTCACATACCTTGAATTTTTTTTGTGTCATCTTCAAAATCACATGCTATGATGGTGAGTTTCTGAAACTATTATATGTAATCTTTTACTCATATTTATTTTTTCTTCAAGCTCTAAAAAATCTTGAATGAACTCAACAAGTAGTCTAAAGGCACAAATATATTATTTAGTTTTATGAACATTCTATCCAAATTTTTAACTTTATATTTACAACTTCTAACTCTTTATAGATACACATGCTCCCACCATAACGATGCATGTCTCTTCAACTTTGTCAAAGAAAAAATCAATTTCTTTGGATATTCCATCTTTGCATTATAAAATTATTTATCCAACTTAATGATTTAATCATTTATTTTTTTAGGTCCACCACCTACATGAACAATCCTTAAGAACTCAGACCCCTCTCCAATGGCTTGTTTTGAACCCAAGAGTCAACTTCTTGCACTCAATACTATACGGACATGAGGCATGGTAGTATGAGCACCTAGGTATAATTGAGAGGGGTATTAAAATTAAAATTTGTGGAATTGGTATAGGGCTTGAGATATTGGGGTTTATGAAAAATAGTTAAGAACCAAAGTCATTTTAAACCCTACTAAAATCCTAGTAGAGACTTGATTTGAAAGATTGAATCCTAAGTGCATTGAATTACCTATGTTCATCATAAAACATCTTGAATATTATTTACTATTGAATATATTCTTAAGGTGTACATCATTTGTACTTGAAGCTATACATACTACATTAAATGCACTATTTTTCAAGGATTTTGGTATTTTGCAAAGTTTTAAATAACTAAACACTTTGAATCTATTATAAGAGGTCATTTAGGATGTATTTCATCTATTCAAGCACAAAAATATACTCTATAAATTTTTCAAGTGATCCAACAAAGCTCGTTTTTCAAAGCAGTCTCAAACAGGCCTAAAATGAGACTAGCTTTCAAGACCATTTCATGGTTCTCAAACGTCCACAGGGTCTCGGGGCCTCAAATTTGATAGGGAGGTTGGTGATAAGATAATTAAAGTGAATAAAATTATTTTGGTAGATTCACACATGTGATAAATATCTGTAGTAGAAAATTAGGCTTCTAAGCAAGCATGTCTTATTGAAGCTTAATAGAGGAGAGAGAAAGTTAGAAAAAGGCACTTTCACTCACTCTCAAGACCTAAAACTTGGCATGTATTTGTAAAACTATAATGGGTCCTCAAGTGTTCTATTATTTTATCATTATCATCTCTATGTTACCATACGTAAGGAGGCTTATAGGTTTTCAGGTTTAAAAGGAAAATAGACCTAATGAGAGCTTAAGGAGCAAAATGGAGTTTGGGGGGTTATTCTAGTAACCAAAATGGATTGATTCAGGTATGATAAGGTATTTGAATACCTTTCATGGATAAATAATGAATACTTTTTATTTGTAATGGACTACAAATATCAAAGTGTACCAATTGAATAAGATGATAAGCCCTCCATGCACTACCTTGTGGAAACTTTTATATTGCATGTTTGCCTTTAACACATCCTTCACAAAAATATTTATCATATTCAACCTTTTTCAAATCATAAACAAATTCTAGAGATGTTATTAACTTCAAACTTTGAAAATTAAAGTGTCCATACCTGAGATGCCATAACCAACATTTATCTTCATATGCCATATTTGTAATGCTGGTACTATGCTCTCCAAACTTTAATGGAAAAATACTACTATTAGACATACGTACAATTTTAATAACCTTATTTAATTAATTTTTGTCATATATCATGCATTTATTATCGTAAAAATAACCTTATAATTCTTTTCACATAGCTATCAAACACTCAACAAATTATGTTTCAACTTTGGGGTATAGTAAATATCATTAATACTTTTCTTGAATTTTGTAGTATTCGCCTTTAGAATTTATTTTCTTACAACCTACAAATATTTATCATCATCAAGTTTTATATTGGTTTTGAAACTTCTATACATTATATAAAATAATGCATTATTCCCTAGCATGTGATTGGAACAACCTTAATCTAGATACCAAACCTAATTAGGACTGTTTTCATTTTTGTCATATGAAATGAATAAATTTCATGAAGCATCACCATACTCATTAGCATAATTATCACTTCTCTTTTCATTTCCTTCTTTTAGTCTACACTCCCAATCAAATTAACTAGGCCTGTGATAGTAATAGCATTGAATATTTCTCTTATCACATCTACTTATACCTCTTCATCTTATAGTTGAACCACCTCTTCTTCCTTTGTATCCTCTTGAATAATTTTAATTCATGTATTTATCTTTTCATTCATTACTTTTGATGTTTTATTTGTATTTTACATGTTTATTCTTATTGCTAGTGCTAGTACTTTCATTTTTGTGATCTTTAATTTTGAGGCAATGTCCTTCTCACCACTTTCATTTTAATTGTTTGTTAATATTTCTTCATGGGACACAAGATATCCAACCAGGTGATCAAACTCAAGAGTAGTTTGATCTTTATATTCTTCAATAATGATTTCAACATTATTCTACCTTGGTGCTATAGAATTTAACACCTTTTTTACCACAAGCTCTATGTCTAAAATTTCTCCAAATGTAGTCATCTTCTTGACTACATCATTTACTCTCTCACAATAATCACCCACACTTTCATCTACTTGCATCTTTAAATTCTCAAAGTATCTCTTAAATTTTTGTAATCTAATCACTTTGACTTGCTCACTACCTTTTTTAGCTTCTTGTAGATTATTCAAGGCATCCTTATATTTCTTTGCACATGAAATTATTTGAAATAAGCTCTTGTCTAGAGTTCTTCTTCTTGGATTCATTTTTAGCATGCCTGTCTTTAGCTAACATTGGCATAATCAGTTGGTTCATCATAATCAATTGGTTTATCAAGTAGATTATTTTGGTCAATCTAGTATTTTTTCCATTTACATGTTTTCTTTCTTCAGTCAATTATATCATGTTGGTCAATGTAGTGTTTTTATCTATTTTTAGGTCCAAGATCTATAGACAACTAGATCATGATACTCAATCTCATTTTGTGCTTTTACTTGTAGGGTTTCATTTTAGCAAACTAGATCATGATGGTCGATCTACTCTTATTTTCCTATTTTCTAAATTTTCACTTAAAGTCAACTAGATCAAGTTGGTACATCTAGTTTAGTTTAATAGTTTTTAATTTTTTAATTTTTAACAAACTAGATTGAGTTGGTCAATCTAGTCTTAGTTTAGTTTTTTTTCAATTTTTAGATTTCTTATAGACTAAGTCAAACTATTTGATATTATGTAACCTCTGTATTTGTAATAATTGTATCTCTAGAGGATTAAAACCCTACTTGGATGACCCAGTCAAACAAAAATTTAGCACTTTAAAAAATACAACTAATCTATGGTCAATGTTCACTCTTAAAAACTTAGAATTCTCATATTATCACTTTGTAATTCCTATTTTTTGGTTCAAAATTCAAATATTTCTTTCCCATTTTCCTCAATTATGAGTTTTGTCAACCTATACCCATATAGTAAACTAAATCAACCAACATGGTCTAGTTTTATGTCTATGCTTACTACCAAAAAAATAAATTGATTTAGTTGATTTAGTTTGTTTTAACCTAATTTTCAATATACTTTGTCAAGTAGATCAATCTCGTAGCACCTAGCTAACCTAGTTCATCAGGTGGCCAACTTAGTTCAATGGGTGGTAGACCTAGTTTGTTTTTCCTGTATTTTTATCCATAGTTCATCATGTGGTTAATTTAATTAGTTAAGTGTTTGACCTAGATTTTTATGCCTATTTTTACCCCAATTCTATAAGATCAACTATATCGACTTAGTCAACTTAGTATGTCCTAGCTGATCTAGTTTAATCTATGAATTCCTCTAAAATACACTAGATCAACTTTTTCAATTCCATTACTTTTGGTTAACTTATTATATTTTTTTAGTCTTCTTCATTTCTAATTTATATCTTGTTGTTTTTCTTACCACCCTAATTACCATTCAATAAATCACCTATATAATTATTTATTGACAGTCTCAACCCATTCTGAGTATATATGGGTTGTTCTATTTCTTCCCACCTATCCACCATGGAAGACACTCTTCATGGTGAATCTTTTCATGAAATAATTGTAGATCACAATTTTGATCTACCCCATATTATATACTAGATCCATAAAATACTCAATTATGATTCAAAATCATGATAATTATATAATTTATACCACTTTTACAGCTTTTAAACTTAGAAGTCTTAAATTCATAAATACATATACATCAACAGTTGGAACCTCACATTATGTTCCGCTATTACAACCAATGTTCATGATCCTCTTATTACACCCATAAGAAGAACACCTAGAATTATCACTTCACAATGTAACATGGTTGAAATCAATCAAACTAATATTGAAGACAATCCCATTTGCACTCCTAACAAGAATAGTGGACTTAACATGATTCCTTATTATTCTACCACATTTTGGACACCCAACACTAATGTTAGGAATCTTCATCCCCACCCTAATGTTTGCAATCCCCCTCCTAGTATTTCTAATAAAAAATAATGTATTGATATTACTAAAATCCTTGTTAAAATGGTCTAATAAATGAACATTATGAAAACATATACTACCTCTCAGTTTTTCCAAATGCAAAACCATATCTTACGAATGGAAACTCAAGCCCCTATCATTATGCCTCAAAATAATCAAAATTTTGTTCATCCTCCTATTAAAGATGTCAATGTGAATATCATCCATTGACTTCTCATGCATAACAAAACACTTCAACATCTTGAAAATGAAACTTTAGCCACACTCAATGTATCCATCACTATTGGAAACATTTATCAAACCGTTAAATATGATGGAACTAATTACCCTAACATTTTTCCTACATAATTTTTTAATCTCTATAAGGAATGGGTCCAAATCGATACTTTCACTACCACTAAGCATCTAGTCAAAACATTCATTGGAGATACTTTAGAGTGGTATAACCAACTTCCTAAAAATTTAATTACATAATTAGAGGATTTATTCAATGTTATATTAAAGGAATTCCAACATAATGACCTTATTATAAATTAACTTAGCCATTACATCAATGCCAACCATCTTCCAAACTAATCTACTCATACTTTCATGAAATGATGGAAATATCTAACACATAAAATAAATCGTAGCAAGAATGATGATAATCTTTTAAAACTCTTTTTTACTCTCTTAAATATCCTCTTAAATAAAAAGTTTGGATGTTTTCCCCTAAATTTTAGATTAAGCCTTAGACCAAGAAAAAAGGCAAGACTTTATTATTAGTCAATTTGAATCATCTCAAGCAGATACTAAAGAATCTATCCAATCAGGTTCCTATAACATTTATTCATCTAAGTCTCCCCAACCTCAAAATGGAGCATTCCAATTTAAATAATTTTAACCCAATTCACCCTCCCTTGAGTCTAAATGAACTTAAGAATAAAATTCCACCCTCTAAACCTATGATTTTTGATCCTTCCAAATCTCCTCCAAAATGGTACATTGCTGCTGAGTTTTATTGATGGCATGCTACAACAGGTCATTCTCATGAAATTTCAGTGATATTAATTGATTCCTCCTTACCTTCTTATTTTTTACACATTTAAATATCGATACTATACTCAATAATATTTTCAAGATTATATTCAAGCCTTGCAAGCCAAATCTGAAGAATGACAATCACATCAACATCACTTAGATAATGATCAATAATGATTACCCCATACTTCCACCTCATCCACTAATATTGTCCAAACCATAGATTATCCTTATTCCTAAACAAGTAAGGAAAGGATAAATAACATATAATACTTTAAATGAGTGTTTGCATTAATTAAACCTCAACCCCTTAGGTCACACCAACCCAAAGAACACCTAGTTCAAATTCCTACTCTAAATTGCATCATAAATGATCCCTCTTTGGCTTATAGACTTATTCATACCTATCATAAAAGTCATATGCCAATTTTAAATTCCTAAAAATACAAATAAAAACACATTTACATGTCTCTGGATACACTCGTCAGCCCAATGCAACTCATTATTAAATAGTTATGTTTCATTTTACTCCATGTCACATGTTGGGGCATCTCGTGATGCTACTCCACATGTCACTTCAAATGTTGGGGAATATTATGATGCCCATCCCTACATCAAATTAACCTTTGGGGAATCTTAAAATAATTATTATTATTCTATATTTCATAATAATAAACAAATTAAAATTTAATAAACCTTCTAAGAAACATAGGCTTGTATTTCACATGCTTATATTTTTTATATACATTAACATATATTTTGTTCATTATTTTTGTCTAATGTTTTTTGTCATTTTATTTCATTTAATTTTATTTTATTTACACCAATGTTTCTTTTGGGTTCTTTGGTTTTGTTTCACTTTACTCACACTTTTGTTTATTTTTTGGTTCATTATTTTTGTTTCATTTTTTTGGCCTTTATTTCCCTTATGGTTCTTAGGTATCACCTTAATTGTCATCATTTATTAATTTTTAATCATTTTTTCCTTAGTATATTTATGGTTATATGGAACTTATTTAATTTCCCACTTTCTTTGGATGACTTTTTATCGTCATCTTCTTTTGGGATCAATACTTATTTCATTGGTTCTTGTGTGAGATCCATTGTAGGTTAGTACGACTTCCATAGTGACATGACCATCATAGCATAGCCCCATCCCTTTTGGAGTACTCTTATTTTCCTTGTGATCAGATAGCATATTCATCATTGTATTACTTATTACATGGATGGATCTCTCATGATTGCCATCTTTCCCTTATTTCCTTCTATTTGAGGAACACATAGGTCAGTTTTGAGATTGCACATCTACTTGTTGGAAAGCATAGGAGTATTTCAAAATAAATGTCTTTAGTTACTCTTCTCTAGAAACCAAGTGTAAATTCTCTTATGTTTTCCTCATATTTCACTCATGATTGGTTCTCCAAATCTGTACGAAAAAGGAAAATAAAAAAAGCCAAAAAAATTAAAATCTAAATCATAAAAGAAACAAAAGTCAATGATCAAAAGGAAAATACATTCTTAAAAGTTAGAACACACCAAAAATATGTTATCTATATTTGACACATCTCTTATCTTATTTGAATATCAAATTCCATAATTGGCCTCATAATAGAGTTAAGGTCCATTAGGGTGCAGTAGGAAAACAAACTAGGGTAGGGGGTGTCATCATATCATATAATTATAGTGCCACCTAATTTTTCACTTAATTACCCAATATTCACAATCGACCAATGACTTATAAGGGGTCGTGAAGAATGGGGAACATATTTTGAGAAGGTAGGTCCATTTTAATTTTCATGCATATAGCCTTCATGGGATGATCTATGTATTTTAGTTGTTATCCCAAGATTTGTGTTCATTAGTCAGAGTGTCCTAAGTCCTTTATGTTGATAATTATTAACCTTTCTCACTTGACTAGTGTGTCTCATTTTTACTAAGGATGATCACATCACCCATGTGGCACGTCACATTTCTTATTTGTATCATGTTTTCATGATATTCCCCTTGTTGACTATTTATTTCAACTGATCACATCCTTCATCACATTTACCTGTTTAAGCCTCTCGATTTATAGTTTTTGAGTTGTATTGTAATACCTTGGATATGACTAGGTTTTTCTCACAAATGATGTTTCACATTCTCTCACCACACCATACCATTTTAATACTAGTCACATCATTATGTGGTTGTGTTTTATTACATTTAATTTTAGAGAAAACATTAAGTTTTAGTTGTCATCATTTATATTTTTTGATTTTCATCTATCCATCATGTTCTTTTTTAATTTTTTGTGCATTTCACTTATCTTACATAGGACATATTACATTCTTACATGTTTTTATTTATGTATGACTTGACATTCTTGTCTAACATCTTTACTTACATTTTAGTCCTTTATGATTTCTTCATGCTTCATTCAACATGCTCATTTTACATCTTGACTTACATTTCATTTTTAGTCATTTGTGCTCTCTTCATGATTTATTTGACTTGATTGTCTTACATTTTGACTTACATTTTTCATTTTCAGACTTCTATGTTTTCTTTATGTTTGCTTCTACATGCTTATCTTATATGAGGCTAAGATTCACTTGATTAAATATATACGTTAGATTTTTATTACATGATATTTCATTTACTTACAATGTTTTACATACTACCAAATGTGATTTAGTGTGTTATACATTAATTTTATTCATTAATGTTTTACATGCTTTCCAACACTATTGAGTGTGTTCTACATTACTTTTTACCATTAACATTTTACATGATTCCCAACATAATTTAGTGTGTCTAAATTCATTTTGGTCATTAATGTTTTACATGCTTTCGAACATGATTTAGTGTGTTAAACATTCCATTTTTAGTCATTCACATTTTACATAATTCCCAACTTGATTTAGTGTGGTCTACATTCTTTTTTTTGTCATTCATGTTCTACATGCTTCGAAACATGATTTAGTTTTTATACATTCCTTTTTTTCATTCATGTTTTACATGATTCCCAACATGATTTTTTGTGTTCTACATTCACGTTTGGTCTTTTGGATCTAACTTAGCCTTTATGTTCCTGGCTTGCCAAATTTATAGGTAATTTAATTAGTTTTGAGAGTTATTCATTTCTAATTTGACCATCCTATGTACATATGCATTACTTCTACTGTTAGTCATATATCCTTAAGGTTTTCTAAATGTAATAACTACACCCTCCACAATCAGTACTACGATATTTGAATGTAGTCATTTAATGAAAAGGTAAGTCAAAGTATGTATATGGTGCTTTCAATTATTTTCATTTAATTTCAGCATTAATTTTAATATTTCATTTTTAGTTAGCTCAGTTATTATATGTTTCTATGTTATTTATCAAATCAACATTGCTAATTTCACCTTCATTAAATGTAATGACCTTTGATTGGTGTATATGTATACACATAATATTTTTAAGATTTATCATTCATTAACACTTTCTCTCTTCCAAGAACATGCCAACATTCAATCTCTCTGAGTGCATGCCTTAAAAGATGCATCAGGAAAAGGGTGAGTAAACCTTTGGTGATTCCCAAGATTATTTGTCCCTATATCATTACCTAAACCCACCACAAGTCACTTTTATCCAAATACCTAAGAAATTAAATCTTATTTATTCACTTCCCTAAGCAATTCTCCTTTCAAAAATGCCCCTCACTAAGAAAGCACCCATTTTATTCATTTTACTACTAAGTCAACCCAATCAATCTTATTACAAAATCTAAGCTGCATGTTATATGACTACATTATTTGGGCCCACCTAATTTTATACCTAACAACTACTTTTCATGCCTAACAAAATAGAGCTGGTCGATCTTATTGGCTAAACTTCCAAATGGGATTAGGGTCAATCATTTTCTATAAATACCACCTTCATTTCATTCTAATAGAGATGAATATTCATTTTCACATGAATATAAATCAAATTTTTATAAATTTTACACTTGGTGAGTCATTGTTTAGGATTTTTTTCCTTGGAAAGAAAGAAGCTTATCATGTAGGAAAGTATTGGATGCAAAGTACGATTATTTTAGACTAGAGATGACTTATATAGTGTGATCCTTATAAATCCAAAAAAACCTCTTGAAAAAATTCTTGACCAAGGGAGAGATTGAGGCATGATAGGTTCATTCAAGGTAAGTATTTATAACTCTTACTCTTTCATATTTTTAGATAGATATTACACAAAGTAATAGGTTGATTCTTTTACTCTTTGCTTAAAACCACCTCTGTATTGACTTGAGTAGAGTTCTCCTCTGCATGTTATGTTTTGTTTGTTTAATTGTCCCCATTTATGCCACCAAATTTAATGAGAACTAGATTATATTTATTTTATGTATTTTAGACCTAGCTAGGGTTATTGATACTTAACTAGAAGCTTTGGAACCATCTATAGTGGTGTTGTGTGATAAGAGATCCCTTAGGTAAGTTTAGTGGATCTAAATTGGTGATGTCCCAATATAAATAGATATGCAATGAGTTGTTGATAATATTACCTTATTCAAGATTAAAATTCCCTAAGTAGGACAAGTTGTAGATCCATCATAATTTATTCCATATGGGTCCCACTAGGCATACCAAGAATTTATGCACACAAGATAGAGAGAAACAAATAGAAATGAGAAAATAAGACCAATTTATACTTCAATAAACATACACTATACTTTAAATTAGACATCAAAGAGAACTATTTAAATGCTATACCTTTATCTACCAATAAAATTCCTCTTTATTGTGTAGATGGTGTTTATATTATGGTTGATTTAGTTGGAGATGCGCATGTATTTCAATAACATGTATCCTTAGAAATTAGTGATTTTACTTGATGAGTGTGTCAAAGTGTAATAATGTGTCCCCTTAGGTAGTCAAGTAAAAATTCATAAATAAATCTGTAAAAATACTTAATCATTTTTTTAAGAAATGGAAAAATATATATGCTCTATGTATATATATATAATCTAAAGCACATTTGTTTGACTAATATCAATGATCCAATATCAAGAAAGTTTTACGAGAGACTGGAAGTGTATGTGGCTTCTTTATGCCAAAACGTGGGACACACTATTAAACTTTGACCATAGTATATTGATGGCTTGACTGACTTGATATCAATGAGGTGGAACATTTCTAGACTTTAAAATGTTGTTGAAAGTGAGGGGTGGGATTCAGTTTATAATTTTTGTAGATGAAAATAGACAATTAGATCCGATTCAAGATTAAGGGATATATTTGAGTCAAACTCATCATTGAATCAGATGAGATGAGTAATAAATATGTGGGGTTGTGGATGTAAGGCTCAATGATTTTGAGGAGTGGCTTGATTTTTGATTTATCCTTTGTCATTAGGATTTTTTTATTGCATTAGATAATGGGTGATTGGCTTTTGATTTGGAGTGATTTGATGATTTTTATTTAGTGTATTTGTTATTATTTGAGGATTTTAGATTTCCATGGATTTTATTAGTTGTATTAATAAATTACCCAATATGATTAGTTATTTAATTAATCCAAATTTACATTTTTGGGGATTGGATAGGGCTCAAGTGTAATATAATTAAGTGATTGGGGGCAATGGTCAAATAATGATGGGTTGGGCTAGGGATGTTGGAGATAGAATTAGGGTTAATTAGAAATATGATGATGTGTTATATTAGGGTTATATGATGAATTGGGATGAAATAGGGATGTGATATTGGAATTAGGGTTGTGATAATGTGTTAATGTAGATTAATGAATGGTGAATAACTATGATATTAGGGTGGTAGAATTTGAATGTCTACAACATATAAATTAGCCTTCAATCTTTTAATTTTCTTCTTCTTTATCTTGTTACGTTTCTCTTATAACTTTTATATTTATTTTATTCTATTAAAAATAGTCCAAATGGCCATCAACTTCAAACAACTAACAAAAAATAGTTCAGTGACTCTTATCCCCACATACATAAATAGATTTGAAATACATAATTCTTAATTCACTTGACTCTTTTGTTTATAGTTAAAAAGTGAATTGTGTAAATAACTAATTTATGTGCCTATGACTGATCACATGAATTAACACCATACATAAATTTAATCTCTAAGGCTACACACAAACATAAAGCTATGCAAAAATTCTTACTATTAATCTAAGTGTTTTTGGTTGATGAAATATTACTTGTGAGAAAGGATACTTTTGCATCACCTATATTCATAGTGACTAAGGGTTTTAAATGCTGACTAATTGTCTAGCACCTCAACAATGTAAAATATTGAAGACAACACACCAAGTAAATGCTATAATGATTCATCCAATAAAATCAATGTGATGCAATATGTCATAGATGTTATTAACTTCATTTCTACAACAGATTATCTCCAAATGTTATGTTTCTTTAAAATGCTTATAAATGTTAAAAATATTTATATGACAATAAAAGATAGATGCTCTTTCATATTGTAAGTTCAATAAATTATTGAGGCCTTCACGATAATACTTTGCATTACAATATGTTCAAACATTCACATGCTCCGAAACTTGCTCACTTCCTTCTTCTTTCCCCACTCCAACGCAAAAAACCACATACAATAAAGAAAAAAACATGTTAAGAGCATCTCCATGCTTATAAATACTCTCTCCATATTAAAAATTAATCACCAAAGGGAGCTTGAAATGGAAGTCAAAAATACTTAGAAGATCAAGAGGAACCATCTATAGTCATTTATTGCATCATTATTTGTCTTGTGACAAAAGCACCAAAATTATAGTCTAGAACCACTAGATGTAATGAAACCATCAATTAAGTTTATGGTGGTTACATAAGCTTATGGTAGTTATGAAACTATTGGGGTGATTTCTTCACTGAGGAAAATGCACAAACTTATGGAGGCCATAAATTTCACATAGTACTAGGATTGACATGCCATTTTTTAAAATTGGATATTTTTTTAATAAGAACACAAATATGCAATCAAATTATGATTTTGATGATATATCCATATTATTTTATCCTTTGTACCAAAACCTATATATTTTAGGTCATATAGTGTCATAACATTTTCTTAACCCTCTCAATGGTTACAACTAACAAAGATTAATAGAAATAGCATTTCAAGTTACATTATTATGAAATGGTAATCGAAAATTACTTAACTTATGTGGCTAACATTTACATCTAAAATTTAGATCATGCCTCCCAAATTTGGAGGCTTTTGGTCCCCAAAATGTTAGGAACTCTTATGGTCAGGAAATTTATTTTCCCACAATTTTAATCTCTCTTATACTTGGAGGTGCATATGGTAAATGGAATTATCAACCTTGTGAGCTATTGATTCCACCTTTTCATTCCCATTATGTGACTATATTCCTTGTTGAGGAATATCCATATGTGGAAGGTGACATCCTCATAGTAATTACATATCATGCTCTTCATTAGTATATACATAATATGAGTATCCTTTAATTCTCACTCATATTTAAAAATCAAAAAATAAAATTTCCTATTTTCATTAAGTAATTGGTTATCTGGAATGAAACTTACCAAAAAGAGCTTAGATTTGCCTTGATAGCATTTTATGGTGTAGATTCTCCCATCCTTTACCCAATGGTACTAATTATACCTCCTCATGAAAATACCATCTCTAACATACATATATGGTATAGCAAAGACTATACCACAAATGTTAACATGTGCCTATCTGTAACAACTTCATCAATGAAATGTTCATCTTTTTCCAAAATTGACTATACTTTGTTCAAAAACCCTTATCTTTACTCCTTTTTTTTCCCCCATCTTAAATCATAAATATTAGGATGGTCATATATTTCCAGCCCAAGTGTTTCTACCATCTCTTTGCTAATCAAATTTTATGGAGAACAAGAATAAAAAAGATCATTGACTTTTACCATCTAATTTGAACTCTGATATGGAAATGTTTATAGGGTTCACCTTTTTCATGAGAATCATTACTATCGAAACAGACCTTTTTTGCATAGAGGTAAAACATAACTTTTCATCCAAATCAGAGTTACATTCAATGTCTTCTCCTTAAAGTGACAACATGGCCTTTTTCTTTTTCTTTTTAAATGGATGCAATTTTTTACATAACTTCCAACACTTATCCTCTGAGTGGCTATCAACATTGCAATGCCCATAATGTTTTTAAACTGTCCTTCTTGGAAACTATAGAAATAACATTGACCCCACATTTCTTCTTTGAAACTTCAAAATAATTTGAAGAGGAGGATGGACTCTTATTATCATACATCTCCATATAGTATGCTTGAGAACAAGCCTGGTCTATTTCCTTTGGATTGGAAAGTAAAATGAGCCTTTTTATGTGACTATGCATGCCTCCAACATACTTCATGAGCATATCACTAACAAATGCATCTTTTCCCATTCAGACTGCCTTTTTTCAAAACTCACTTCTATAGACCTATACACTTTGGCCTTCTTGTTGTTTCAAATATTCCCATTCATAATATATTTACTTTGCATAGCAAATAGGATAAAATTGTCTCTAAAATTAAGTCTTAAATTGATCCCACTTACTAATTGTTGATAGATTTTTAACAATAAAAAAACTAAGGTAAATCATAAACCAAGTTAGAGCATGACTAGTTAGGTTCAAATTTGTAAATAATTTTTTTTTCTCTTCACCAATTAGATGCAAATTAAATTGAACTTCTAGTTGGGTAACCAATGATCATGTTTATCCAGTTTCACATCGCTTTAATAGGGGTGAATGTCAATCTTCACCTCTAATTTGAATGGAGGTGGATCTTGGATGAATTGAGGCTTCTCTTTCTCATGGTTGGAAGTATTAAGCTCATCACTTTCTTTAGAAGTATCCATGGAAACTACTAGCTTTTCCATGATGACTTTCATAATTTTCCCAAGCCCATTCATGAAAATACTAAAGCAAATCTTATATAATCTTAACAATTACTTAATTAACTAAATAAAGTTATTTGCTTGAGAAATAGTCATTTAATGTGCTTAGAAGTTGATTACAATTGTTGCATACTGAAAGGAAGCTTGAACAATAAAAATAGCCTGAAATTAATTATAACAAAACAAAATGGAAAAAGACACCATATTACCCTGAAGAAACTCAAATTGAGAAAACTCCAGCAAAAGTAAGGTATTTCCTCCTTGTTGCACTACCTCATGCTATAATTAAAAGTTTACTACTTTGCATTACAATATGTTCAAACAATCACAAGCCATGCAACTTGCTCACTTCTTTCTCCTTTCCACACTCTAACTTAGAAAACCACATACAATCAAGAAGAAAACTTGCTAAGAGCATCACCATGCTTACAAAGTCTATCTCCATATATTTATATTTAACTTAGGCACCAAAGAGAGTTCAAAAGAGAAGCCAAAAGACTCATAAGATGAGGAAGAATTGTCTACACAATTGTTTCTCGCATCATTCTTTGTCTCATGGTAGATCCACCAAAAATATCAGTTTAGAACTATCGAGGTGGTTTCATCACCAAGGGAAATGCACAAACTTCCTAGAGGCCATAACCTTCGCATACAGACTCAAATTGATATGCCATTTTTTTTGAAATTGCATAATTTTTCAAGAGGAAGACAAATATGCCATCAAAATTTACTTTTGATGAAACATTCATATTATTTTAGCTTTTATACCAAAGCTTATATGTTTTAAGTCTAGAGAGTCGCAACTTCTTCTTCAATCCTATTAATGGTTACAACTAACAAAGAGGAATAGAAAGAGGGTTTTTAGTTACAATATTATGAAATGAGAATAGATAATTAATTAACCTATGTCATTGACATTTACCAATCCAAAATTTGAATTCATAAGGGATGATAGAGAAAAAGGTGTGGACATGACATAAAATGCTTAAAAATATGACAATAAAGTCTAATTTGTTATCTTCTTCTTTACTTCAAAAATACCAATGTTAGGGATCTTCTTTGCCATTGTTTAACTAGGACATGGAAATAATCCACAATGGTATATAAATTTGATGGCCATCTATACGTATGAAACATTAGTTTTATATATGTCTATTGATTTATTTTTAAAAATAGCCTTTACTCTCTGACACACACACACACACACACACACACACACACACACACACACACACACACACACACACACACACACACACACACACACACACACACACACACACACACACACATATATATATATAATTTTTCCCTAATACACTTCTAAATTTTTTAGATTGTAACAACAATGTTGAGGGAGTATCTATTACGATTTGAAGACTTTTATATTTATTTCATAACTTTTTTTCCAATTAATTTTTTAACTTAGTTTCAATGATTGAAAGGTATCTATATTATCAAGTGTTAGAAATTTTATTGATTCATTGATAAATTTATTCTTGTTGAATGTTGAGATTAAACACCACTAAAAATGAAGTTTATGTAATTTTAAATTTATTCCAAATTTAATAGAGAGAAAATATGATTTAATGGTGAAGGTGAACTATCTGAATTGACATAAATAAATCATGTACCAACATTGTAGATTCGATCCAAAGTGTCAACTTCAAACAGCTAAGCGTGAAAGAAGCTCTTCCATATAAGTGGGTCCCTGCATATGTAAGCTCTACATAAATGAGTTAATGAACTCAAATAAAGCACTTTTTGGGCCCATAGCAGAGGGAAAGGATGTCATCATCCTTATTGAAACTCATGAAGATGATGGGTGTAGGATTCCATATTTTGAAGGGTACAAAAAAACTTTAGTGTGGAATGAAAGAACTGATAGTGGCAAGGGACACAGTGGAGTAGCAGTCTTAATTAAAGAGGAATGGGACAGTTTCATAAAATTGGAGAAAGAAGATCCAAAAAAGCAATTCATATGGATTAAAATTACAAAAAATAAAGTCACAATAAGGATGGGAGAATGCTACTTTGCTCTAAAGGGATCAAAATTTAATAAGAAAAGGAATCTAAACCATGAAGATCCATTTGAAACTCTAAAAAAAGACATTTCTATTTTTAGTAACATGGGAGAAATAGTAATAATTAGGGACTTTAATGCAAGAACTACAAACAATCAAACTCTCAATTTGAAAAACAACATAGAGAAAGATAACCCCCAATGGTTAGAGGAAGAGAATGACCAACTTTGGGGCAACGTCTCACAAGACAACAAAGGTGTAATGTCACACTTCAAGGCTGAACTCTTAGGGATTTGTAAGTCTTACAACATGGTCATCTGTAACGGTATGAGAGCATGGCCCGTATCAGGAAAAATCAAATGCAAAACATACAATGGCCAAAGTTTAGTAGATTATCTCATTTGCTCGCAGAGCTACACCTAGAAGTTGATGGGGGTTATGATTGGGGATAATGTCTTAGAGTTGAAATCAGACCATAATCCAATTCACATTAAAGTTTACATTCTCATAAGGAAACAACAGGAAGAACAAGTCCACTTTGGCCAAAAGGAGGATACTCCCCAAGGTAAAATCCTTTTAAATCATGAGAATTAGGAAATCTTTAGAGCTACAATCAAACAACTATTTAGAGATCACGAAGAAAAAATAGCTAACATAAAGAATCAATTTCTCAAAGAGAACATGTTGATTCCCCTAATGCACAAAGCCTTAAATGGTTGTAAGAGAGTTAGACCCAAGATAGGAACAAAAAATACTTTCCCAGCAAACCCATGCTTCGATGAGGAATGCAAGATATCAAAAATAGAATTGTGAAAGAGAGGTATGGACAAAGAGCATAAGAAGGAGTAAAAAAAGATGCTATGGAATAAGAAAGAGAACTATGTAAATAGAAAAAGAATAGAGCTGATTCCCCTAAAAAAAAATTGTCCTAAAATCTTTTGGAAAGAGCTACGTCAAAAGAAGAAACAAACAAAAAACAATATCATCAGAAACCAATGGCTTGAGTATGCAAAGTTACTATATGAGAGGGACCAAGATAAATATAGACCCTCAATAATCTATGTGAACCCAAAACTTTTCAACAACGAAGACGTCATTCAAGGCATAAAATAATTAGCAAGTGGGAAAGCTTAGGATATTGATGGGCTACAAGCAGAGCACTTAAAGTGGAGTGCTGAAGTACTGACACCTCGTATCAAACACATATTCAATAGGTTCATCTAAGAGGGCTTCTCGAAAGAGTGGATGACTAGTGTGGTTATCCCTATCTTCAAAAGTGGGGATACCAATAACTTGTCAAATTATTGTACTATCATGGTTAATCCCCTTCTTGGTAAACTCTTCGAAAGCATGATAGAGTACATAATTAGTAGGTGGGCAAAAAAAGAAGGAAAAAGAGCTAAGGGCCAAGATGGATTTAGACCAAAGCACTGTACTATTGATCATGGGGCTACACTTAGGTTCTTGATCAAAAAAATATGGAACACTCAGGGAGACGAGGCCTTTTGCTACTTTGTTGACTTCAAAAAAGCCTTTGACACAGTCCCCCATGACAAACATTAGAATAGGATGAAGGAGCTAGGGGTTCCAGATGAGCTTAGAGCTGGTGTCCATAGATTATATGAGTAAGTAAAGGCTAAAATCAAAACTAGTGATGGAATGTCAAAGTGTTTTGGCAGCGATATAGGCATCAAGTAGGGTTGTCCACTTTCACCAACTTTATTTGGACTGTACATTGATAAATTAGAAGAATGGTTAAATAAAGATAGTGGGGAGGGGATTCAACTAGCTAAGTTTGTTATAAAATTACTTCTTTATGTGGATGACCTCATTTTAATCGCTAAAATAGCCAACAGCTTGAGGGAACATTTGAGAGCACTAGAAACTTTTTGTCAAGAGGTTGGAATGTAGGTGAACACAAGCAAAACCAAAGTAATGATCTTCTCTCTAAAAATAAAAATAATAATAAACCTTTACCTTTGAAGGCAGCCCGTTAGAGATAGTCGAGGAGTACAGGTGAACACAAGCAAAACCAAAGTAATGATCTTCTCTCTAAAAAGAAAAAAAATAATAAACCTTTACCTTTGAAGGTAGACCATTAGAGATAGTCAAGGAGTACAAGTACCTCAGGCTTAATTTTCACCACAAGCTCAGCTGGGAAATGTGTAAAGCAAAAAGAATTCAAGGAGGATGGAAAACATTGTACTCTCTTCAAAATAAGTGTTGGATTGCCGAGTTATGGGATTGGAAGACCAAGAAAACAATCTTCAATTTGTTGGTGATCTCGGTGATTCTCTACAGGTGTGAAATTTGGGGCAATAGTATGTCAGATTGGAAATGGAAATAGATAGAGAGAATCTAGAAACATTTCATCATAAGCAGTCTCAAAGTCAAGAATTCGATGTCGTATGAGATCTTACTTGCTGAAACGGGGTCCTTCCCTCTAGAGGCATCAGCGATGATACAGTTACTAAGCTACCTCTATAAGATTCAAAACATGTAGAAACACAGGTGGCCTAGACTAATTATGGAGGAAGAGCTAACTAGAAGAAAGAACACTTGGAGGAAGCAAAATGACAAATGGGTAAAGAGGTGGGATATTAGCATGCAGGAGTGCTTAAATACTATGAAGAAATAAAAAATATGTGAGAATAAAATTCAAGTGCATAATGTGGATAAAACAAATGGGCCGTAAAAAGGAATTCTATCTCAAAAAATTCAACCCCACAGGGAATTTTGAAGAAAAAGCCTATATAGGAGCAGACATTAAGTGGAAAGCGAAAATATTGATTGCGCAACTTAGGATGAGCTCTCATCATCTTAGGTGTGAAACGGGTAGATGGCTAACTCCTAAAGAGGATTGGGAGGAGAGAATATGCCTCTTTTGCAACAAAGGCATGGTGGAGACAAAACGACACTTCGTCTTAGAGTGCGAGGCATACAACGACATCTGATACAAGTACAGTGAAACTTTGAAAATTGCCAACTTTGACACACTGTTTGAAGTGACAATGCTGGGTAATATGGCGAACCTCGTGATCAAACTTCACAACAGAAGGGAATATCTCAAGAAGAAAGTTCAGGTAACTTAGAGAATATTTTGTCGTTGATGTCCCATTTTGAAGGGGATGTATGTGACTGATGGGTCCCATAGGCTGCAACGGCCTCGTTGATGTTATGAAAATCCTTCATTCATCCATTCATTCATTTGGTCATCACTTTGTAAAAAAGGCTGAATTAGATGTTCGAGCAAAATGGATAGGTTTGTTCAGACAAATTTATTTTGTGGCAAATATTGTTAATCTTAAATTGTGTGTGTGTGTGTGTGTGTGTGTGTGTGTGTGTGTGTGTGTGTGTGTGATGTTATATAATTATTGTAATATTATATCTTTTTTTGTTTACTTATTTAATTCATTTTGAGATAAATTTTTATTATTATATAATTTTAAAATATTCATACTTTATTTTGATTTGAATATATATTTACATTATCTTTTTCTAATTTATCTTCTTGTTTATTTTATTGTATTTTTTAAAAAAGGTTCATTCTTATTTCCATTAATAAGATGTATGTATTAACTGATTTATTTTATTATGCATTTTTTTTAATATCTTCAAATATTTTTTTATTATACATTTTTTTCCTCGCGATGATTATAAATGCCATATTAACTCATTCAATCCACAAAAATATTTTTAAATAATTATAATAAAAACATAGCAACGTAACTTTTTCAATGGCCTTCCCACTTATACTACGTTTAGGGAAAAACTCATATTATATCTTATTTTTATATTCTATAAATTATGTCTCCATCATTATTAATCATTATTAAACTATAATTTAAGATCCAATTTTATAGTAGATTCTATTTATCTGGATAAGAAGTATATATTAAAATTTTATTTTTTTAAAAATTTATTTTCAATAAATTTTTTATTGATAAAAATATTAAATTTAATATTAAAAATTGAAGATATCCATTTAATAAATGTTGAAAGATCATTAATTTTTTTGGAAAATCAAGTATTTTTAATTATCAAAATCAGATATTATATTTTAAAAATTGATTAATTGAATGATTAAAAATTGAAATTTTTTTACTTTAAAATTTAACTTAAATTTTGAGGGAAAAAGAGGTACTTTAATTGATTTTAAATAATTTGTATAAGAAAAATATAGATTCATTTAATTGATTTTAAATAATTAGTATAGGAAAAATATAAATTCGCTTCCCAATTATTTAAGGGAAAGATTTCAATAACAATGCATACTAACTTTACTTAGTGAATTAAAATATCATAACATCACATTAAATTTCAAAAATTTAAAAAATCTAACTCGTCACTAGTTGGTTGTATTCCTCTTTACATTTATAGTTTTTGCCTTTACTGAACCGTGCTCATATACATATGGTTGGTTATTTTGAACATGTCCAACCTACGCCCTGGAGACTGCTGTCAAAACAATTAAAAAATATTTTTCAAAAATAAAATTATTTATTATTTAAAACTTTTTCTCTTTTGAATTTTTTTACTACCTTTATAAACAGAATAATCTTAATTAATATTTGATGTACTAAATGTATTATTATTCAAAACTGTGCAAAAGTGAGAGACCCAGGGCTAACCTGGGCAGCAGTTTTCACTACTGCAATGCCTAGTAGGGACAGGCCTGGGGCATCCTTAGCGCGCTCAGGCCCTTTTTAACAGGCCCTGATTCATCAGTTGAAGTTAAGTTTGGCCGATGAAACATTGGTGAGATTTCGTTCGAGTTTTGGCAGGGGGAACAGTTTAGCAATCATGATTTCATTGGATTGTAAAGGTCAGTTCCTTCTTTTACTCATCCTCACTACTTTTCTCTTTCTTACATTTTCCTCCAATGAGTTCAACCAAGACCAGAGGAGGATTGATTCACAAGCTTTGCTTGAACTGAAAATGTCTGTGAAAATTGGGCCAAATATTTTCATCCAATGAGTTCAACCAAGACCAGAGGAGGATAGCTGGAAATAATGTTTGCAACTGGTCTGGAATAACATGTGACCACAAACAACGAGTCGTGAGCGTGGTTCTCAAATTCAAGAATCTGGCTGGTATGATACCCCTTCATATTGGCAATATGTCCTTCCTCACCACTCTCGATCTCTCTAATAATCGTTTCTCCGGGGCCATACCCAAAGAGTTGGTCAAATTAAGAAAGTTGCAGGTCCTCAAGCTGTATGGGAACAGCTTGGAGGGTTCAATTCCAATTACTCTGCGTGCATGCACCATTCTGTTGCAGCTCAGATTAAACAATAATTTCTTGACTGGAAGTATTCCGCCACACCTGATTTCCCTGCAGAACTTGGAAAAAACCTTTCAAAAAATAATTTGACCGGAATAATTCCACTAGAGTTGGCTAGTTTTGCTGCACTTAAAAGCTTAGATCTTGCTAGTAACTCTCTGACTGGCCGCATCCCCTCCAAACTGGGTGCTCTCACGCATTTAAGAGTACTTAGTCTAAGTACAAATAGGCTTTCCGGTGAAATTCCCAAGTCTCTAAGTAACTGCACAAAATTGTATCGCTTGTCGCTGTCTAATAATGTGCTTGATGGACCAATTCCATCCGAGATTTTAACAAATTTGACCAGACTAGAATACCTGCATCTGGATTCCAACAAACTTCGAAATAGCATCCCCGAAGAGATTGGAAAATTATGGAGAACGAGGGATCTTAACCTGAGCAATAATGCCCTTACAGGGGACATTCCCAAGGCCCTGGGGAACTGTTCTTTTCTGCAAACGTTGGATTTGTCTTTTAACTCCTTGTATGGGACCATTCAGGCAGAATTGGGTTCACTTACGCAATTGCGGGTACTGCGGCTCCAAGAAAATAGCCTAGGAGGATCGATTCCATTGTCTCTCAAGAACTGTACGGAGATGATAAATTTGATACTGCGGAGGAACAAACTCAAAGGACAAATTCAGGAGGATATAGGCTATAAGCTAGCCAAATTGCAAGTGATGGACCTGGCAAAAAATCGGCTAAGTGGCAGCATCCCAAAATCGCTAGGAAATTGTTCCGCTCTCATTTTCCTTCAAACATTTGACAACCAGTTAAGCGGAGTGATACCCCGGGAATTGGGGATGCTCACTTGTTTACACATACTTGAACTTGGAATGAATAGCTTCACGGGCCCTGTTCTTCCTGTTCTCTTAAACTGCACACAATTGACAACCCTTGGACTGGAATACAACATGCTCGTCGTCTCCATTCCTGCAGAATTTGGCATGAAGCTAACAAAACTACACACTTTCTATATTGGAATGAATCAATTCAGTGAGAGGATCCCAAAGTCTCTGGGAAATTGTTCTCATCTTTCTATTATTGATCTCGGTAACAATCAGCTAAGTGGTGTGGTGCCTCAAGAATTGGGAATGTTAACTGCTCTGCGAAGGCTGTCCCTTTTCAACAATAAGTTGTTGAGCGGCAACTGCCGTACAATATGTTTGTTGGATGTGCTTTCTGTTAGAAATTAAATATTAAATTGGAGATAATTTCTCCCACCTCCACTCCTCATGCATGCAAACAGTTAGTAAGTAGTTAAACATTCAGTTGAACAATCAGTTAGTAAACTGATAGTAAGCAATCAGTTAGATATGAGTTAGCAGTTATTTTTGCATGTAAGACTAATTTTAGTCTTAAGTTTATTTTCTAATTATTGTTTGTATTCAATTCTATTTAAAGACCCTAAGGGCATATTGTAATTTGAACAAGAACAAGATCAAGAACAAGATCGAGAACAAGATCAAGAAGATTATTAAAAATCTTGTTTCCAGAATTGCTGTAGCAATCTGAATTTTAAATCTGTATGTTTTTATATGTTTTTTATTTTCTAACACTTTCCAAATGCTCCATCCTAGAAGTAGTAGATCTCTCCACAGACTATTTCAGTGGGACTTTGTCAAAGAGCATAGGAAACCTCTCTCCCATGCCCTCACAACTGCAGTTATATATGAACAATATCACTGGCAACATACCAGAAGAAATTGGCAACCTTGCTCGGTTGACTAAATTTACTCGGGTAACAATGTTATTGGCAAAATTCCTAGTGCACTAGGCCGTCTGAATAAGCTAACATTGTTAGACCTGAGCTATAACAAATTGCAAGGTAGATTCAGTCACAGTTTAATGAGCTGGTAAAACTTGAATATCTACACCTTCAACAAAATCATCTATCTGGAGACATTCCTTCATCTCTAGGAACTCTGAAACAGCTGAGGAAACTGGACCTGAGTCATAACGAACTCAAAGGAAGCATACCAAATGCCATTGGACAATGTTTCCGTATGGAGAGCATTGACCTCTCATACAACCACCTTACGGGAAGTATCCCCCTGGAGATCTCATGGCTTCATTCCTTACAAATCTGTCTCAAATTTTCACACAATATATTGACAGGAAGATTGCCTTCGCTGGGAGGGATGCAACATATACAAGCCATAGACATCTCTGTTAATAAGCTCACAGGTTTCATTCCTTCAGATATTGGCAGCTGTGCAGGATTGCTGAAACTAAACCTTGCCAACAACCAATGGAAGCGACTAATTCCAGAGTCAATAGCGCAGCTCAAGAGTCTTCAAGACATTGACTTATCTTTCAATAATCTATCTGGGGAAATTCCAGAGTCTATTGCAAATCTAACCATGCTTCGCCATTTGAATTTCTCGTATAACAGCTTGAATGGATCAGTGCCAAATCAAGGAGCTTTCAAAACCCTCAGCGAAGCATCATTCTTGAGAAATCTAGAATTATGTGCACCATCAGGTTGGTTGAATTTACCAAATTGCAGAATCCATATTCATTCAAATGAGTTTAACACGAAGGTTGTCTTGGTTGCTTCAGTTGGCACAATTTTAGCGCTGTCTTCTATTTTTGGTGCATTTTACATTTTTTATAGAAAGACGAAAAGAACACGATTCATAAATAGTTTGTTGGGGCGAGGTTTCATGCAAATTTCTAGCCAGGAACTTCATAGAGTAATGGAAGGATTTAGTGCAGCTAATTTTCTGGGTGCGGGCAGCTTTGGGTCGGTTTATCGAGGTCTCCTGTCTGATAACACATTGGTGGCTGTCAAGGTATTTGATCAGGATCGTCAAAATTCATACAAGTATTTCTACAGAGAGTGCAGAATACTGAGTAAAATCAGACACCGCAATGTGTTCAAAGTGTTGTCCTCTTGCTCAACTGTAGATTTCAGGGCTTTGGTATTGGAGTTCATGTCTAAGGGAAGCCTAGAACAACATCTGCACGATCACAAAACGCAAGGCAGGTTGAATTTGAAGATGAGAATGAACATTGCACTTGATATGGCACACGGGATGACATATTTACACCATGATTGTTCACCCCCTGTTCTTCACTGTGACTTGAAGCCCTCAAATGTGTTAATGGACGAAACCATGACTGCCCATGTGGCTGATTTTGGGATTGCCCGTCTAATGACGTCCAATGATCCCCGTAGCAGCAGCAGGTCTAAACTAAAAGGAACAGTGGGTTACCTTGCTCCAGGTAAATTCCCTAGCAAGAATAAAGCCCAACATTGTGTTGAATTTGTTTGTTTGTTTGTATCTTTGTTTTTTTTACATATAAACTTAGTATTGTTTTCCGCCAATTGCTAATCCGAACAATGAGATTTATTTGTATTATCGCAGAGTATGGAATTGGGGAACAAGTGACGAGTGTAGAATCTAAAAAACTAAACCAAATCTGAAAAAAAATAAACTAAATTTATATGCCCACAGATTATGAGATAACAGCAGAAAAACCAGAGTATAAAACTCAAAAGAAAAAAATAGAGCACTCAGAAAAATCTTTATTTCCAGGTAGAAAATAACAGTCTTTAATGATGTATATATAAAAGAATTACATTGCTGCCCAGATCACAGCGTTCAGAAAAAACAAATTGAAACCTAGAGAAAGCCTACGCATGCAACAAGCATGCATTATTCGTTGAATTTAGAGACACTCAGTTAACTTTTACAAACTATAATTAATCCCACTAAAAATATGGCGCATGGATCAAATGACCATCATGCAGATTATTCTACAAAATAAAAAACTAGACAAAATCTGTGCATGAAACACATCGATGGATGCACTGAACATGTAGCTTCAGTTTTCAACATACTCCCCCTTGATGCTGAGAGGGCTTACAATCTGATCTCTAAGTGTCAAAAATTGATTTGTTGCAACTGCTTTCGTAAAGATATCTGCCAACTATTTTTTATTGTTGATGTATTTTGATTCTACTACCTTCATCTGCACTAAATTTTAGACAAAATGATGCTTTAAATCAAAATGTTTTGTCCTGCAGTGATGGACTGGATTCTTGGCCAATTTAATAGCACTAATGTTATCACAAAAAATAACTGTGGGCTGAACTTGAATCTCGCCAATTTCTTCAAGAAGTTTTCTAAGCCATAATGCTTGTGTACCTGCTAAAGTGACTGCAACATACTCTGCTTCTGTAGAAGAAAGGGCAACTATACTTTGTTTCTTTGAGCTCCAAGTAATCAAACCAGAACCAAAAGAAAAACAATTCCCAGATGTTGACTTTAGGTCATCCAAACTACCTCCCCAATCAGAATCACTAAAACCAACAAGATTGAACCTTTTAGAAGTGTAGTAATGAATACCAAAATCTAGAGTGCCTTTCACATACCTCAAAATTCTTTTGGCTGCCTTCATATGTATTTCTGATGGCTCTATCATGTACCTTGAAATAAGTGAAATTGAATAAGAAATATCAGGGCTTGCATGAGTTAGAAACATTAAGCTTCCAACAATACTTTTATAATTTGTCTCATCAACTCTTTTAGCACCATCATCTCTACACAACACAACTCCATGAGCAACTGGAGTGGAGAGTGGTTTACAATCAGCCATATCAAGTTTCTTCAACATATCTTTAGCATACCTTGTTTGACAAATAAAATTTTTATTCTCCCTTTGATAAACCTCCATTCCTAAAAAATATTTCATAAGGCCTAAATTTTTCATCTCAAATTCATTCATCATGAAAACTTTGAATTCATCCTTCATCATAGAACTGCTACCCATATACAACAAGTCATCAGCATACAAACTTACAATTAGAATATCATTACCTTTTGTTTGTAGTAAAGGGTAGGTTCACTCTTACTTCTTTGAAAGCCATTCTCCTGAAAATATCCATCAATCCTAGCATACCATGCTCTTGGTGCTTGTTTGAGGCCATACAAAGCCTTCTTTAACTTGTAGACATAATTTTATTTTCCTTGCACTTCAAAACCTTGTGGTTGTTCCACATATACTTCTTCTTCTAAGTACCCATTCAAGAAGGCAGTTTTCACATCCATATGATGGATGCTCCAATTCTTTTGAGCTACTACTAAAATCAGCATTCTAATGGTCTCTTGTCTTGCTACTGGTTCAAATGTCTCTTCATAATCAATGCCATACTTTTGTGTGAAGCCTTTAGCAACTAATCTTGCCTTATGCCTTTCAACACTTCCATCACTGTTACACTTAGTCTTATAGACCCATTTGATGCCAATCTTCTTCTTGTCATGTGGAAGCTAGATAAGCTCCCAAGTGTCATTCCTGTGAATAGAATCCATCTCTTCTTGCATTGCTTGCATCCATACCTCAGTAGTATATGCATCTTCAAAACATGATGGTTCAAAATCAGCCTTGGTAAGTAAAGCAAAATTCAGTGTCTCACCTCTTGGATTTTTTTCATGTGCTTGATTTGAACTCCTTTGATAAATGTCACTCAATCTTCTTACCTTCCTTGCAGAACTAGGACTTGAAGCTGGACTTACACTTGGAATTGAACAACTAGATGAGGGGTTACTTGATGGATTTGTAGCACTTGGAACAGAAATATTAGTGGGCTGCCCATGATCAATATCATCTATAATAACTTCATTTAAAACAGATTTTGACTTTTCCATATGGCCTTTTTGTTGACCATAAACTCCCCCTTCATCAAAAATCACATCTCTTGACACAATAAGCTTATTAGTGAGAGGATTATATAACCTGTAAGTCTTACTTTCCTCACTATATCCAACAAAAATACATGACTCACTTTTGGGATCTAAATTTTGCCTCTTTTGATTAGGAACATGATCATAGGCTAAGCAACCAAAAACTTTGAAATAATTAACATTTGGCTTTTTCTCATACCAGGGTTCATATGGAGTCATCCTGTCAAGTGCACTAGTGGGACTCCGGTTGAGAATGTATACTACTGTAGCAACTACATCTCCCCAAAAAGAATTACTTAATCCCTTTGTTTGTAGCATGCTTCGTGCCATCTCCACCACTGTACAATTCTTCCTTTCAGCTACACCATTTTGCTGAGGTGTGTATGCAGTGGTGAGTTGTCTTTTAATGCCATGCATATCACAATAACCTTGAAAGGCTTTTGAACAAAATTCTCCCCCACGATCAGTCCTTAAGCATTTGATTTTGCACCCTTTGTCATTTTCTACAAGGGCTCTAAAGCTCTTGAATGTCTCAAGAGCTTCACCTTTGGTCTTCAAAAAATAAACCCAACACCGTCATGAGCAATCATCAATAAAAGTAATGAAATATGATGACTTACCCAAAATCTTTGTCTGCATAGGACCACAAATGTCTGAGTGAACTAATTGGAGTGGATAATGGGCCCTCCATGCATTGCCTTTTGGAAATTTCTCTCTTGCATGTTTTCCTTTAGCACATCCTTCACAAACTTCCTTGTGCTCTTCAACCTTAGGCAAACCAGAAACTAATGCTTTTGATGTTAGAATCTTCAAACTATGAAAATTTAAATGCCCATACCTGAGATGCCACAACCAACTTGTATCCTCGTATGCCATATTGACAAGGTTCTTGTTATGTTCACCAAACTTCAATGGAAACATCCCATTCTTTGTCATAGGCACCACTGTTACCACCTTATTTCCTTGATTCTTATCATAAATTATACATTGTTGATTTTCAAATACAACTTTATAATTCTTCTCACATAATTGTCCAACACTCAACAAATTATGATTTAACTTTGGAGTGTAATAAATGTCTTTAACACTCTTCATACCTTCTTTTGTATGGGCTTCCATAGCTCCGTTTGCAGCAACCTCCAATGATTTGTCATCACCAAGCTTGATCTTGGATTTAAAACTTTCATCCATTATAGAAAAAAGTTTTTCATTCCCTGACATGTGGTTAGAACATCCCGAATCTAAACACCAAACATTTTTAGAAACATTTTCAGCTTTGTCATAAGATAAAAATAAATTATCTGGAGGATTCCCATAACCTTCTTGAGCATAATGAATGATTTTACCATTATTACCTTCTTTTAATCTACACTCATAATTAAAGTGGCCATACCTATTACAATGATAACACTGAATATTTCTTTTATCAAATCGGCCTCTACCTCTTCCTCTGAAACCACTCTTCCTTAGAAACCACCTCTACCTCTATTTCCTCTTGAGTAATTTTGATTTTGACCTCTACCTTGGCCTTGATTACTTTTGATGCTACTATTGGCATCTTCATTCTTTGTGATTTGTAATTTGGAGGAAAAAGCTTTCTCTTCACTTTCTCCAAATGAATCTCTCAATCTTTTTTCATGAGACATCAAAGATCCAACTAGATGATCAAATTGAAGGGTAGACAAATTCTTGCTTTCTTCTATGATTATGGCAACATGGTTCCACCTTGGTGTGAGAGACCTCAAGACCTTTTTGATCACAACCTCATTGTTCACAATTTCACCAAGTGTAGCCATCTTATTGACCACATCTTTTACTCTGACACAATAGGTACTCACACTTTCAGCTTCTTGCATCTTTAAATTCTCAAATTCTATCTTCAATGTCTGTAACTTGACAACTTTGACTTGATCACTACCTTGGTAAGCTTATTTTAGATTCTTCCAAGCATCCTCTGTTGTCTTTGCTCCTGTAATTCATAGAAATAAGCTCTTATCTAGCGCTATTTGAATATGAAATAAGGCTTGAGCATTCTTCTTCTTAGCCTCCTTCTTAGCTGTTTTATCATTTGCTGTGAGGGCATTCCAATCCATTGGCTCTGCATAACCTGATTCAATAATCTCACACAAATCTTTTCCTATCAAAAAATTTATCATTTTGATACACTAATAATCATACTCATTTCCATCAAATTGTGGAATGGGCAAGGAGTTAGAATTTGACATGATAAATTTTTGGCAAAATTCCAACTACTAAATCTTTAACCCAAAAGAAAAAATACCTGCTCTGATACCAAATGTAGAATCTAAAAAACTAAACGAAATTTGAAAAAAATAAACCAAATTTATACGCCCACAGATTATGAGATAACAACAGAAAAAATAGAGTATAAAACTCAAAAGAAAAAAATAGAGCACTCAGAAAAATCTTTATTTGCAGGCAGAAAATAACAGTCTTTAATGATGTATATATAAAAGAATTACATTGCTACCTAGATCACAACGTTTGAAACCTAGGGAAAGCCTACGCATGCAACAAGCATGCATTATTCGTTGAATTTAGAGATACTCAGTTAACTTTTACAAACTATAATTAATCCCACTAAAAATATGGTGCATGGATCAAATGACCATCATGCAGATTATTCTATAAAATAAAAAACTAAAAACAAAATCTGTGCATGAAACACAGCGATGGATGCACTAAACATGCAGCATCAGTTTTCAACAACGAGGAAGCAAGATGTTTATAGCTTTGGAATGGTCATTCTTGAAATGGTGACAAGGAAGAGGCCGACTGATGACATGTTTACACCAAACAACAGTTTGGCGAGATGGGTAAGGATAGCATTTCCAGAGGAAGTGAACGAGGTGGTTGACACAGAGCTACTGGCTGATGAGTTGCTTGTGGTAGGGTCTAGCAGTGTAATAGCTGAAGGTGATAGTGCAGAATTTGAATCCTCAGAGCAGGATAGCAGACTGGTTAATTTTATTGGGGTAGGGCTGCATTGCACAAGGCAAAATCCAGGCGAGAGACCAACAATGAGAGAAGTGGAGGGCGTGCTTGAAAAAATCATGTATGGCAGAGCATATGGAAATTTAGAAGAACATGCATCTATGTCAAATCTGCTAAACACAAGCAATAGAAGCCATCAAACTTCATCTGATCAAAGCTAGAGCAGATAAGTATAGATTATGTCAATATTCCATTGTGTAAAATATTTGATAAAATCTAGAAAACTAAAAAATGTCTATTTATTATATGCAAGGAGTGAACAAACTTAAGTTACAATCACTTTTATTTTTATTGATTGTAATTAGTTTTAAGTTTTTATATGATAGTTACAATTAATAATAATCAAGGTCAAGAATTCACGGATCATATTAAAGACAATGTAAAATATGAAAGCGATAGATGATTCTAGAAGAATATTTGGAGGAGTGATAATCTATAAAAAGCAGAAGTGTGTATGTTATTTAAAGTTATAAAAATAAGATGTAGTTATTTAGTAAGTGTATTTGTTAATATTATATTAAATATGTATTTGTGGAAAATGAGTAAAGAGGATTATTTAGAAGTGTTAAAATTTTACATAATGTAATATACAAATGGTATTGAAATAATGATAGCTTAGTGACTAGTCTTTGTCATTTTAGTTCAGAAGTAATTTTATGAAATTATGATATAATAGAAATGCTAAATTGTAGTCATAGTTATCCTAATATGATTTAAAGATATTTTCAAAAATACATATATAGTGTTAATCTAATCATGAAATGGCAATAAAAACATTAGAAAATTGAAAAAATATATGTTAAATATATCTAAGCAATTGAAAAGTTTTAAAGCACATACAAAAATAAATATTTACAAAAATAAGTTTCATCACTTATTTTATTGTATATCAAGCTTCTACGATAATTAAAATGAGGACCTATCACCAAATCAATTGATGATCAGTGATTGTCAATGCCATTGTATCAAATGTTGAATCGAAAAACCAATGAAAGAAGAAAAGGAAATATCGACAAAATTAGCCAATGTTAAGTCAAGAATTAATAGAATATTTTGTGGTCCAAAATTTGATGAAAAAATGAAGTGCTAGATTTTCAAAGTACAAACCCAGTAAACTTATTTAAAATAATCTGGTGAAGATTAATTAGAAAATACCTCTTGGATACGACAAGATCCAATGAATATGAATCACAATGATGAGACTCGACAAGTCTCTAGAAAATATGTTGAGTCCTTAGCCGATTCAGCTCAAACAAGTTGATCTGTTGGAGGGTGTTGCTTCCAGCTTTGCATACTATTTATTCTCACCTATCGCAGCTTATCTCTCTTCACCATTTTGCATTATATTGTCATTAAAATTTTTGTTGTTGTCTGCATACCTATCTGTTACGCTCACCTAATTTATTTAATGCTCTTTCTCTCTCTTGTTTCTAACTGCTTCTAGAGCCTTCTTAGACATGTCTTTCATTACTCTATTTTTTATATTAATCTTTTCTTTTTCTCCATTTAAAAAAAAAGGATGAAAAAAATACAGCAAAGCTCTACTTCTTTCAAAAACATCAAATAATTATGTGGGAAACGTAACTCTATTAGGAGTGGATTATAAAAGTTTGTAAAGACATTCAGACAAAGATTAATGTATATATAACTATTATGTATTCTGTTTGAAAATCTTACTCTATATCTCTATGTTATTTCAAGTGTCTAGTTTCAAGTCTATAAATGTTTTCTGAGTTGTTTGTTCACTCTACTCATCTAGCATAAGAGAGCACTCTGTGTTTGGTTGTTTATTAGGTGTTTGTCTCCAACAAACTCGTATCAAAGCACATAAAAGGACTGGGTAGATTGTTGGAAGAAAAGAGCAGGAAAGAGGAAGAAATTTAGAAACAAAAGAAGGGTAAAGAATTGCAGCAAAGATATTTGGAAGGGGGAACATTCCAGCCAAGGTAAGGCATAATATTTTAGTCTATTATTTAAAAAAGAGAAAAATAATCCTCATAGTAGTAAGCAAGGAAAAGAAGCACATTGTAATTTTGAGAAATCATGGCAAGAGTAAGTTGAAGTATATCTCAACCCCAAATTCCAATGTTCAATGACAAAAACTATGATTATTGGAGCATTACAATGAAAACTTTGTTTTGCTCCCAAGATGTATGGGATTTGGTTGAAAATGGATTCCCTGAACCAGTAGACCATCAAGCATATCTTACTATTTCATAGGTAGAGAAGGATTTGTTGAAGGAAAATAAGGACACCAAAACATTATTTTTTATTCAGCAAGCAATGGAGAAATCAATCATTCCAAGAGTAGCTATTGTCATAAGATCAAAATAGACATGGTATAGTTTGCAAATATCATACCAAGGCACAAGCAAGGTGAAAAAAAAAAATTACAAATGCTTAGAAGGGATTTTGAAATTTTAAAACTGAAGGATTCAGACTCAATAGATTTATTCTTCACTCATGAAATGGCAATAGTAAATCAAATTAGATCCTATGGAGAAACCATTGAAGATCAAAAAGTCATTTAAAAAATACTTAGAAGCTTGCCTACAAAGTTTGATTCAATTGTAGTAGCTATTAAGGAATCTAAAGATCTTAATTAGTTTTCAGTAGATGAATTAATGGGATCACTCTTAGCACATGAGAAAATATTAAATCGATCAAGGGCATCATCATTGGAGAATCCATTCAAAACCTAACTTTCATTTGGTAGAACAAGAGGGAGAATAAATTACAGTAAAGGTAGAGGACATTTTACAGTAAGAGGAGGAAGAGAAAATACACAATTTAAAAGCAGAAGACTAGCATCGAGCCCTCATACACATTCTACACCAACAAGAGTTAGAGGCAACAATCATTTTCATAGCCAACATCAAGGTGAAATGTATGATAAATCCTACATCCAATGTCACTATTGTAAAATATTTGGGCATCTTGCATTTGAATGTATAAAAAGGCAATATGATATGAATAAACAAAAGACAAATTTTAAAAATGAAAATCAGCCCAACACTAATGAACAAAACACAATGTTGATCACATGTAATGTTGCACAAAAGAGCTCAAAAGAAGTATGGTTTTTGGATATCAAGTGTAGTAATCATATAAGTTTAAGCACGGAGCTGTTTGAAATAATAGATGATTCAATAAAATTAGAAGTGAAGTTAGGAAATGATCACAAAGTATCAATTATGAGGAAATGGTCAATTAACGTAAGAACAAAACAAGGTGAAAATAATCATATCCTCAATGTATATTATGTCCATAGATTGTAACATATTCTAATTATCATTGGTCAATTGGTGAAAAAATGATATAAGATATATTTTGAGAATGGTGAATGTGTGACTTTGGACAAGCAACCAAGCAATACATTGGTTGTAAAAGTTGAAATGACAAAAAATAGGATATTTTCTCTTAGAATACAAAATGAACTATTCGTAGATCCTCAAGGATTGCAAAAGGTTACTGAATTAACTTTCAAAGCTTCATACAAAAATGAATCTTGGATATGGAATTTGAGATTTGGACATTTAAACTTCAAAGGATTACAATTGTTATATAGGAAAAGAATGGTGTATGGATTACCATCAATAGAGCCACTTAAGAGAAAATGTGAGAGTCATATACTTGAAAAACAACATAAGCATAAATTTCTAGTTGGTAAATCTTATAGAATAAGGCAACCACTTGAGATAGTCCAATCAGATCTTTGTGAACTAATGCAAATACCATTTATAAGTGGAAGTCTTTATTTCTTGACATTTATTGATGATTTCAGCAGAAAAGTTTGGGTTTATTTCTTGAAATATACATCAGATGTATTTGTTGTTTTTAAAGAGTTCAAGGCAAAAGTTGAGAAAGAAAGTGGATATTAGATCAAAATATTGAGAGCCAATAGAGGTGGTGAATACATATGAAATGATTTTCAAACATTTTGCAAGGCAAATGACATAAGGAAACATTTTATAACAAGGTATACTCCTCAACAAAATGGAGTAGCTAAGAGAAAAATATGATAATTATGGAAATGGCATGAAGTATGATGAAAGCCAAATGCCTTCCAAATGAATATTGGGCCGAATCAGTTACATGTTCATTATACATATTAAATAGATGTCCAATAAAAGTACTGATAAATAAAACACCATAAAAAACTTGGAGTAAAAGGAGGCATAATATTGCATATTTGAGAGTTTTTGGATGTGTGGCATACTCCTTGATACTTCAAGAGTTGAGAAAGAAACTAGATGATAGAGGAGAGAAGTGCATATTTATGGGATATAGTGAACAATCCAAGGCATATAAGCTATACAATCCTATTACAAAGAAGGTGATAATAATCCATGATGTTGAGTTTGTTAAAGAAGAAGCATGGGATGGCAGCATTGATAAAACAACTACTATTACAGCTAGTGTTCCACAAGAGAATTAAATTTAACTTGTGAATCTTACTACACAAGCAAATGTTCCTACAACACCTTCTAAGGCACCTACCACTCCAAATCCAACTATTCCAGCAAGTAATAACAACAGTGAGTCTTCTAATCCAACACTTGCATTATTAAGATCAAGGTATATAAACACTTCAAAGAAAACACGCAGTCTAAGGGAGATTTATGATGAAATACAAGAGGCTTAAAACACTGATTTATGTTCTAATTTTGCATTCTTAACACAAGATGATCTAATTTATTTTGAATAAGTAATTAAAGATGTCAATTGGATGAGGAAATTCAATCAATTGAAAAGAATCAAACTTAGGATCTAGTATAGCTTCCTAAAGGCAAGGATGTGATTGGAGTTAAGTGGGTTTACAAGATAAAGTATAATGCTGATGGAAAAGTAGAGCAACATAAGGCAAGATTAGTAGCTAAAGGCTCCACACAACAACTTGGCATAGACTACAATGAAACATTCGCACCTATGGCAAGATTGGATACCATTAGAATGGTCTTAACTATAGAAGCTCAAAATAATTGGAAGGTTTACCAAATGGATGTAAAATTAGCTTTCTTAAATGGCATTTTGGAAGAAAAAGTGTACATAAAACAACTACCCAGTTATGAAATTTCAGGTAAAAACATAAGGTATATAAGTTGACAAAGGCACTATATGGTTTGAAGCAAGCTCTTAGAGCTTGGTACATTAGAATAGATTCTTATTTCATAAAAAATGGGTTTAATAGATGTGGAAATGAACCTACCTTGTATGTGAAAGTGAATAATCAATGGAAAATCTTGATAGTTTGTTTGTATGTAGATGATTTGATATTCGCATAACATGTCAATTAACTCATTCAAGGTAGCCATGGAAAGTAAAGTTGATATGATTGATTTGGGGCTTATGATATTTTTTCTTAGGATAGATGTAAGTCAAAGTGATCAAAGCATTTTTATATGTCAAAGTAAGTATGTTAGTGATTTATTGAAGAGATTCAAGATGACAAAAGTGAATCTAGCCCCTACATCGATTGCATTAGGTTTAAAACTTAGCAAGGATGACAAAATTCCTAGTGTTGATGGAACTTTATTCAAGAGACTAGTTGGAAGTCTCATGTATCTAACTGCCACAAGACCAGACAATATATATGGACTTAGTCTTATTTCAATATTCATGGATAATCTAAAAGAGTCTCATTGGAAAGCTAGAAAAAGAATACTAAGATATGTAGTTGGAACAAAGAGTTTTAGGATCACATATACATCTTTAGATGATTTCAAGCCGATTGGTTACACAAATAGTGATTGGGGAGGTAGAATGGATGATAAAAATCACTTCAAGTTATGTTTTTCCTTATCTTGGATTGGTTGATATCTCTTGGGCATTGAAGAAACAACCAATTGTGAAACTTTCATCAATTGAAGAAGAATATGTTACAGCCACACAAATAGCTTGCTAGGCAATGTGGATGAGAAGAGTAATTTTATATTAGAGGTACACGCAAGAAAAAGATACAAAAATATTTTGTGATAACACTTTAGCCATTGCATTGTCTAAAATGATGTATTTCATAAATGCAACAAGTATATAGAGACTGGATATCATTTCATTCATGAATTAGTGAACAATGACAACATATGTCTTGAGTTTTGAAGATTTGAAGAACATTTTTACAAAGCCACTTGCAAAGAACATATTTGAGCATATTTGGGAAAGTATGGGCATAAGTAACATACATGGCAGTGAAGATTAAGGGGGAGTGTTAGAGGACATGGCCTCTAGCTCAACATACTATTTAATCTCCCCCACCACAACTTATCTATCTTCACCATTTTGCATTAAATTTTCTTTAAACCTTTGATGTTGTCCACACACCTATCTGCTACACTCACCTAATTTATTTTAATGCTATTTATCTCTCTTATTTCTATCTATTTTGAGAGACTTCTTAGACATGTCTTTCATTACTCTTTTTTTCATATTAATCTTTTTGTATGCTTTGTTTTTAAAAATGTGAAAAAATACAATGAAGCTCTACTTCTTTCAAAAGCAACAGATAACTATATGGGTAGTGCATCTCTGTTAAGAGTGGATTATAAAAGTTTGTAAAGACATTCAGGCAAAAATTAATGCATACATAGCTATTCTATATTTTTTTTTGGCAATCTTACTCTCTATATTTCTATGTTATTTCAAGTGTCTAGTTTTAAGTCTATAAATGTTTTCTGAGTTATTTGTTCACTCTACTCATCTGGTATAAGAGAGCATTATGTGTTTGGTTGTTTGTTTTATGTTTATCTCTAACATGATTTGAATTGAATCAAAGACATGGTACTTAATAAAATACACAAAAATAGAGTAGATAAAAACCCTAAAATCTATAAATCTACCTCTCCATTCCTTTATCTATCATCTAGAATTATGTTTTGTAGTTCATCCAAGAGAAATACATGATATGTGATTTTACAGAGTACAGGATTATTTCCTGATGATTATGGTCATTTATAATTTTTTCCTACCTTATTTCACTGAGAATCTAAAGCACAAAGCAAAGATAAGTTAATCATTCACAATTCTCACTACTTTTGAATACCTGATCTAGTGCTCACCATTGCATTACGAGGCTTCCTACTCCTGATGAATCTAATATACAAGACATAATAACATGTCTTCTCCACTTTTATAAGATGTTCTTTTATTTTTCATCCTTGTACATCTCCATCCTTGGTTTGCTACATGTAACACCTTCACTGCATCCTTATCCCCTGAGCCATCATAACAATTATCATATTGATGTCTATATCAAACATGTAGCAATATTGGCTATCCAATTTGGCTCTTCATGAAGGTACTAAAATTCCTGTACAACATGTGTGACATCTACATCAACCTATATAGTGATTTTAAATTGTAAACTAGTAACTCTTTATCTCAACTATTTTTTTCATCTCTCTATAAGAGAGATCATCATGTAGGAATCATGCTACTCCAACTCCTTGAATAAAAACTAAAGCACGTAGCACTGTTAATAGTAATGAAGAAAGAAGATGACATAGAAGTCAATACTAGACTTTTCCTCATAGCCTCTAGTTATCATCATGACACAAGTGGACCAATCACATATCTATGGAATTTATCATAATACTTGGTGCATCAGTATACCTATCAAGTTTTTGAGCCTCAAGAATGCATCATGCTCTACCAAATGTTGCCAAACACCAATCATGTGACTCCATTGTTATTCCATGCATCAGTTTACCTAGCCAATCACCATAATTGTATATATAACACTCTAGCACCCTGAGTCAAATGGTCAACACCAACCTTCTCCTTCTAGGAACACCAGGTCTCACTTGTTCATCTGCATCTTAATCTTCATCTTCTTCAACCAGTTCAAAATAGGTACAACTTTAGGTTTCTTTATACCTCCTTCCTTTACATGGATTTTTTTCTTCTATAACATCTCATGTAACAACATGTGGTTCATAGGATACCACATCAACACCCTTTCTATTTATTTCCAAGAATCATAATAAGGTTACCACCTTGTCTTCACCTCCTCCAAAGGATTTTATCTTGCTCCTCAAGCTGTAGAGTTTATTCTCCACCCACAAGAACACTGTGTAGGTTGTTAACTCGTTTGGAAAATCTTTTTTAATTTTCTCTTCAACTCTCTTACAGGGTTCTCCTCATCAATTTGAAGAGATCTGAATCTTCACCAAGAGATCCTCCATCATGCTCCATAGAGAGATACCTGTGAAAACAAACTCTTTTTTATTTATTAATCTCCACTTGGTCTCTCCTACTATCATAGTAGCTTCACCTTACACAACAACAATCAACAACATAAAAACTCACACAAGGTTTTTTTCACCATAGCTCTGATACCACATGTTAGAAATAAAGTCTTGATACTACATGTTAGATCAATGAACTATATCCTACAGTGCAAGGAAATAAATGTGGAATACAAGCTACACAAAATATAGACAAGCAAGAGGACACACTACACAGAGGTTACGTGGAAACGTTGTAATATGCAAGGAAAAACCATGGGTAGAATAGAAACTTTTGGACTTCATTTAAACACAATATCTACACTCTTTTATAGCATCTCCTCCATAGCAACTCCTTCAATACTTCCATACAAAGCACTCAATGATTCCACCTAAAATATTCAAATTATGAACCAAACTAAACTAGCCTACAAGATCCAACCTCCAAACATGGAAGCCCAAGGCTTGCATAGATCATCTAACATGATTAATTAATAAAGGATAGCTCATGTTATTAAATATCATTTACAACATACAGAAAGAATAGAGAGAGAGGAGAAAATTATAACACACTCTATGTGGGAGCACTATACATTAATAGGGAATCATGTCCCCCCATATGCAAGGTCAATCCTTTGATTGATATCTCATCATGCCCACTTGAACACTCCATGTGCATACCTATGTGCTCACCCACTTTACATGTGACCTCAATTTAGAATAGTGATAATTGTCTCTCACTTTTCATGTGCACTCATGTGTGAGTCATAATATTCTCACTTTTGACCTCACTTAACAAGAGCCCATAGACAACTACACCCCACAACCACATGCCAAAGTAGAAACATGTGATCTGCTATCATTATGTCCTCACATGCTTTCCATAAGTAGACCCATGTGACTTAGTAGAGAAATACGTCCCATTCTCTGTCACCTCCTCTTTTAAATTTCAAATATACTCTGTGGGCCATATCACCCACTATGGGTCATGCTAAGTCATCACCTAACCACATCACTAACCATTCACATCACCATTAGAACATATCATCATAAATAGTGACCATGAATAGTGCCTATGAATAGTGATTCATGGATAATGATTGTGAATAGTGACTTTACATCTTAACAATAATGTCATGTCAGTGTTATCTATTTGCTTAAATTAATAATCTTCCATCCATGTCCACTCATACTCTGTGATTTTGACATCAACAATTGAATCAAAGAAACTCTTCCAATTAGGCGTAGGACGCATCCTCAAAAAACCACTTATGTTCAGCAGGTAGTTGGAAATTATCTTTATCATGTCAGTTTTGACAAATTATTTCATTTCTACTTATGGTACCTTCAGTTGATAATATATATATGTAAGAAAATAATACTAATAATGACTTTAATGATGAAGTTAATAAGAACCCTAATTTTGAATTAAAAACCTTCATATTTCTTTACTTCCATTAATACCAAAGAATTTTAGTGGTGAAACCTAGCCAAAGTTTATGATAAAAAAATATGAACTTTCTTTTTGGAACACATATAACCAAAAAAAAAATTAAACCAAGAGATATCATAGGCAAACAAACAAGGCCAACCGCTTAAGAAATATTTTCAGAGTCTGGTAGCATAAAAACATTAAAAAAAAAATTGTGTTCAATAATTTCTAACTCACCAGATATTATATAAAAAGACTTACTCAAACCACCTTTAGATTCAACAATACCAATAACAAACTTGTTGTGACGAAGCAACCATTTAAAATAATATTTTTTAGTTTCAAGATAAGAGGTCCAAATCAAATTAAACCTAAACATTCAGATATACGTCTGCCATTCTTTTCTAAATTCTATCATAGTAAAAATATTATGGGATTTAATGATGACAATAATTTTAATCAACAAACCAATAAAAAATAATAATATTTCATCAACAATAAAAAATTTAATTTTGAAGAATTTTTTAACTCTAAAAAATATTAAAAACAATATATTTAACATTCTATTAATTAAAGATGCTTAAACTTTTTATTTTATTATTAAAATACATAATTTTTTATATTTAAAAAAAAATTACTTAACGTATGAAAAAACTTAAATCATTAAGTACCTTTTTGAAAAAAACTAAGGGAAAATCTTGTCGCGGATTTTAACGTGGTGAAGGACTAAGGGAAAATCTATCAACATCTTCATAATTCATAGGATGCTGAGAGCGCACTCTGAGTCCACAAAAGCTCATCATATGTATTAGCTCTCCTCTTGTCGTACTATAATAAGATATTGACAATACATCTGTCAATTACATTGTGACAGGTAAAATAGTGTTATGAACGGAAAAAAGAAAATTACGACTGTAGCAACACTTAATGGCAGACAATCTCAATTCCTATAGCTACTATTTAATCCAATATTTGACATCACATTACTAACATCAACCAATGCATTGAGGATAATTTATCATTTAATTGCGCAATCCTTTTTTTATTTATGTATCTTCCGGGTCAAACCTGCATGTTTTTCGAGGACTAAAATGTATTATAAAATATTATTTGATGCGAAATTTTTGTGTCGTGAAGCCCCAAATGTACGGTTCACTACTTACCACATATTTTAAAGTGTGTCAAATCGTGAACAAAAGTTTTGTTGCTTTATGTACGAGCGAATGAAAGTCCCTGACAATGCATTCGCAGTATTATAAGTGAAAGACAAGCTTTACATAGTACGGTTATGGAAATAGGTTATATCTATCATTATTTCGTCATAATTAAAGGTTTAATTCCATGCTAGATTGTAATTACAGGGTGAGAGAATGGCCATCAACTTCAAACAACTAACATCCAATAGTCCAATGATTACAATCCCCATGTAAGAATTAATATTCAGTACATCTTTATGCCAGAGAATGAAGATGAACTTTACATATAATGTGGTTCATTATTTAAGTTTTCCAAATATATTTAATCACGACTCATTTTAATATTCATTATTATAATTCATTATTAGTTACATGTATTCCTCTCATTCATCAACATAAGTATAGTTTAGAGGTTATATAATTTTATAATTTATGGGTTATAATTAAATATGATTAATGTTAGGCAACTTAACCACATAATCTAGATAAGACAGTGACTACGATTTATTATAGGTAATAAATAAATATTATTAATATTAGGCAACTTAATCAAATAGTGTAACTAAAACTATATAAAAAAGATAGCATTCGTGTATGCACTGTTCAATCGCTAAATCCTTTCCCTCAAACTCTCAAAACATAATAATATGAGTGCTTTCATCATATATTTTTAGGGACACCATTATTTTCTCTTCATTATTATGGTTTTCAAACATGGTCGAAATATTTATAATTTTTTGTGAAATAGATTTTTTTCAACAATTAATGCTTCACTAAACCTGAAAATCCTAAAAGTGTGATACTTGCATCAAACAATGCAATGCAACTACTTTATTTGAAATGGCCCTCATATGCAGTTGTTGATGTTGATTTTGTGTCAAATATTCTATAATTTTTGGTAACTTAAATTTTCATTTATGTGGGACTACCTATTCTCACTTGTAGATCCGAAACCATAAAGATTGAAGCTTATTTTCTTTAAAATTTAGCCTGATATTAAATGTAATAAGATAGATACCTAAATTGACATAAATAACTCTTGTACCATTAGTTTAGATTCTATTTAAATTGTTTGGGGCAGGGAAAAACCCAAAAAAGGTCCATATGGACATCAAATTCAAATAACTAACAATGAAATAAGCTCTTCCATATAATTCCAAGGACTCTAAATATGCAAATAAATAAAATTTTATAAAATATTTAGCCAGGGTATCCATAATCATAACCTAAAAATAATATTTAGTTGTATGAAAATCAATAGAAGAAATTATTTTAGAAAAATTAAATGCAATATAGAGCATTTTATTACATACTTATCTTATATATATTTGTGCTTATAGATGAATTTATAATACTTTCTTGTAAAATAAAGCATTTTATTGCATTGGAGGTAATATTTTTTATCCTCCAATGATAATCTTGGCCTGTATATTCATGAGGTTTGGAAGGCATATCACTATGCAAATTGGGACATTCAGTCTCAATAAAACTTAGTGTGAAGTATAGAGTAAGAAAACATAATTGATCGATCCTATCAATTAGTTCAAGACAATTTTTTCCTAATATGATCTTGTTCACTAAAGAGTGTAATCAAAGTGTATCATTTCTTTGGCAAGTTTATCATTAGGTAGCCCATGGAGCCATTCTTGAATATACAAAATAGAAGTTGGTATAATTTTCTTCAATATTTTCTTTAAAAAAATGGCATTTTTTCCTTGGGTGCGATGATGCATCATTAAATTAAGAATAAAATAATATACACATTAGATGACGACTAGGTATTTTATTATTACAACACATCAAATAAAGATCGTATTCAAGTATCTAGTTTTTTTTAGTGAGTTCGTTTGAATATAGCTTCACTTATAGGGAACAAAGTAACAATTTTCATAGAAAATAAACCTTATGTATTATTTTCATTTACATGAGATGTGTCAAATTAAAACCATGATATAGTACATGGTGTTTATTGGTTTTTTTATTATAAATATCTTTGTATTTATTCTATTTATATCACTTTATTTAGGATACTATGAATGAATAAGGATGACATTTGTGTTATATAGTAATAAAATGTAATTTATGATCCATTGAGATCTTGTTCGACTTATTAGGATTATTCAATGTTTATACATACACATAGAAGCATTAATGAGATGTCTATAGGTTTAGTGGGGAATGAGTTAATGCATCATCATCAAAAAGGAAATCTCATCATCAAAAAGGAAATCATTTTAATATGGGTCATGTGCCTTTTATATTCTAAATAATTTTGAATGTACCATCTTAAAACATAAAAATTATATGTTGTATTTTAAAAAGCATTATATCTAGTTAATTACTTTTTTATGAAAGATATTATTCAATGACAACTTCTGGACCCCCATCAAGATCCTCTACCTCTGGTAGTATATAATCTTCATCTTTAAGAAATATTATAACTATGAAAATCGCTTACTTCTCCTTCTTAAACATAGTGTCCTCTAGCAATATTTTCTTGTCATCTTTTGTATGCTAAATTCCCTTTTCCTCTCACTACTCCTTTGAGTCTTCAAGACAACTTCATTTTAAATCTCATTGGGCATTGGTATTATTTCTAAATGTAGCACAATTGTATCATCTTAAAATCATACTGGATTGAAATGTACAAACCACTCACATACCTTGAAATTTTTTTGTGTCATCTTCAAAATCACATGCTATGATGGTGGGTTTCTAAAACTATTATATGTAATATTTTACTCATATTTAATCTTTCTTCAAGCTCTACAAATTCTTGAGTAAACTCAACAAGTAGTCTAAAGGCACAAATATACTTTTTATTTTTACGACCATTCTATCCAAAGTTTTAACTTTTTTTTTTATCTCTTCTAAATCTTTATAGATACACATGATCTCACCATAAGGATGCATATCTCTTCAAATTTGTGAAAAAAAAAATCAATTTCTTTGGATATTCCATCTTTGCATTCTAAAATTATTTCTCCAACTTAGTGATCCAATCAATTATTTGGTTAGGTCCACCACCTACATGAACAATCCTTAATAACTCAAACCCATCTCCAATGGATTTTTTTGAACCCAAGAGCCAACTTCTTGAACTCAATATTATACTGACATGAGACATGCGAGTATGAGCACCTATGGATAATTGAGGGGGGTATTACACTTAAAATATGTGGAATTGGTTTAGGGTTTGAGATCTTGGGGTTTATGAACAATTGCTAAGAACCAAAGTCACTTTAAATCCTTGTAAAAACCTAGTAGAGACCCGATTTGAAAGATTGACTCCTAAGTGCATTTAATGACCTATGTTCATCCTAGAAAATCTTGGATATTATTGAGTATTGAGTATATTCTCAAGGTGTACTTCATTTTTACTTGTAGCTATACAGACTACATTAAATGCATTATTTTGCAAGAATTTTTGGTAATTTACAAGGTTTTAAATAACTAAACACTTGGAATTTGTTATAAGAGGTCATTTTGGATGTATTTCATCTATTCAAGCCCATAAATATACTCTATAATTTGTTTAAGTGATCAAACAAAGCTCATTTTTCAAAGCAGTCTCAAACAGGCCTAAAATGAGACCAACTTTCAAGGCCATGTCGTGGTTCTCAAACTTCCACAGGGTCTCAAGGCCTTAAATTTGACATGAAGGTTGGTGATAAGCTATATAAAGTGAGTAAAAACATTTTTCATGGATTGACACATGTAGGAGAGATCTACAATAAAAAATTAGGCTTCTAAGTAAGGAGGCCTGATTAAAGCCTAATAGAGGAGAGAGAATGGTAGAAAAAGGTACTTCCACTCACTCTCATGACCTAAAAATTTTCATGGATTTGTAAAATTATACTGGGTCCTCAAGTATGACATTATTTTATCATAACCATCTCTATGTTACCATACACAAGGAGGCTTATGGGTTTTTAGGTTTAAAAGGAAAATAGGCCTAATGAGATCTTAAGGAGCAAAATGGATTTTGGGGAGTTATTTTAGTAACTAGAATAGATTGATTCAGGTATGATAATGTATTTGAGTATATTTCATGGATAAATGGTGCATTGGAGAAGATGAACTCAAGTTTTGAGCCACTTGGACAAGGTTAGGCATGGGAAATGAATGAGTTTCAAGATCCCTGGGCATATGAATGATAGTTATTACTAAAATGTCAGTGCATATGAGTTTATAAATATAGGTAAGGTGTTAAATGATAATACACAAAGGTATTCATGGTGAATGTATGATTGATAATCCCATTTTTCACTCTTATTATGTAAGGAAGGATAATGTTCAATAAGATGATCAAGGTGTCAAGATGAATTATAACTCTTACACCACTTGTAGTATAGAGCATCTTTAGAGGAGAGACACATGACTTTGGTTCCATAACTCCTTGTTTTTAAATCTCACATGGACACTTGGAAATCTCCCTCTTTTATGCCCGCCCTCTCTTTTCCTTGTTCCTCTATATAAGTTGCCACTTTTAGCCTTGTAAGATATCCACATCTAGTATGGTGAAGCCCTACTAGTTTGAATACTGATTTTGGCTTAAAATAAAAATTTTCAATCTAGTTTTAAGTTCTCAACTTTTGGTTTAAGTGTGTGAAGTAGTTCATGGATGAATAGCAAGTGATAGTTACCTCTCATAGTGTTCATCTCACTCTTTCATGTTTTGTGAAAAAAAAAATTTCAGGTCACATGATGTGTAGTTAGTTTTTTGTGTGTATTTAAGTTAAGGAATATTTTTGCTATATATGATTGTACATACTATTCATATACCTTGAGAAATACATTGCATCTTATCTTCATGTTCAAACACTTTTATTGAAAGAATTGGGTGTTGAGATTGGTTTTACAGATTATCTTTCATAGTGTAATTTCAACTAGTCTTGTGGATTTAATCTTGGTACATCAACTCTATTAGGTTAGTGTTAATCTATTTATATCCATTTTATTTCAAATCAAGTAGATTTGTGGCTAGTTGTAGAAGTGGTGTAAAGGAACTAGCCCTTCAATCTAAAGACTCATTTCTCCCATAGGTTACCACAACTTAAGAGATGTTTCCATGTTACATCAAATTACATGAGGTTAGAGTGGACATCACTACGGTGAAAATTTGATTGATAACATGATGACTTACCAAAAAAAATTATTTGCAAAGACTATAAATATCAAAGTGTACCAATTGAATAGGATGATAAGCCCTTCATGCACTACCTTGTGGAAACTTTCCTATTACATGTTTGCCTTTAACACATCCTTCACAAACTTAGTTATCATATTCAACCTTTGTCAAAGCATAAACCAATTCTAGAGATGTTATTAACTTCAAACTTTGAAAATTAAAGTGTCCATACCTGAGATGCCATAACTAATTTTTATCTTCATATGCCATATTTGTAAGGTTGTTACTATGCTCTCCAAACATCAATGGGAAAATACTACTATTAGACATATGTACAATTTTCATAACCTTATTTACTTAATTCTTGTCATATATCATGCATTTATTATCATAAAAATAACCTTATAGTTATTTTCACATAGCTATCAAACACTCAACAAATTATGTTTCAACTTTGGGGTATAGTAAATATCATTAATACTTTTCTTGACTTTTGTAGTATTCACCTTTAGAATTTATTTTCTTACAACGTACAAATATTTATCATCATCAAGTTTTATATTGGTTTTTAAACTTCTATACATTATAGAAAATAATGCATTATTCCTTGACATGTGATTGGAACAACCTGAATCTAGATACCAAACCTAATTAGGACTGTTTTCATTTTTGTCATATGAAATGAATAAATTTCATGAAGCATCACCATACTCATTAGCATAATTATCACTTCTCTTTTCATTTCCTTCTTTTAGTCTACACTCCCAATCAAATTAACCAGGTCTGTGATAGTAATAACATTGAATATTTCTCTTATCACATTTACTTATACCTCTTCATCTTATAGTTGAACCACCTCTTCTTCCTTTGTATCCTCTTGAATAATTTTAATTCGTGTAATTATCTTTTAATTCATTAATTTTGATGTTGTATTTGTATTCTACATGATTATTCTTATTGCTAGTGCTAATACCTTTATTCTTTATGATCTTTAATTTTGAGGCAATGTCCTTCTCACCACTTTCATTTTATTTGTCTGTTAATATTTCTTCATGGGGCACAAGATATACAACCAAGTGATCAAACTCAAGAGTAGTTTGATCTTTAATTTATTCAATAATGATTAAAACATTATTCCACCTTGGTGTTAGATAGTTTAACACCTTTTTAACCACAACCTCTTTGTTCAAAATTTCTTCAAATGTGGCCATCTTGTTGACTACATCATTTACTCTTACACAATAATCACCCACACTTTCATCTTCTTGCATCTTTAAATCCTCAAAGTCTCTTTTCAATGTTTGTAATCTAATCACTTTGACTTGATCACTACCTTTGTTAGCTTCTTTTAGAGTCTTCAAGTCATCCTTATATTTATTTGCACATGAAATTATTGGAAATAAGCTCTTGTCTAGAGTTCTTCTTCTTAGATTCATTTTTGACATGCCTGTCATTAGCTGAAACATTATCATAATCAGTTGGTTCATCATAATTAGTTGGTTTGTCAAATAGATTAGGTATGTCAATCTAGTATTTTTTTCCATTTACATGTTTTCTTTCTTCAGTCAATTATATCAAGTTGGTCAATGTAATCTTTTTCTCTATTTGTAGGTCCAAGATCTATAGACAACTAGATCATGATAGTCAATCTAGTTTTATCCTTTTACTTGTAGGGTTTTATTTAAATAAACTAGATCATGTTGGTTGATCTAATATTATTTTCCTATTTTATAAATTTTCACTTAAACTCAACTAGATCAAGTTGGTAGATCTAGTTCAGTTTAATAGTTTTTATTTTTTTAATTTTTAACAAACTAGATTGAGTTGGTTGATCTAGTCTTATTTTAGTATTTTTCAATTTTTAGATTTATTATAGACTAAGTTAAACTATTTGATATTATTTAACCTCTATGTTTGTAATAGTTTTAGCTCTATAGGATTAGAACCTTGCCTAGACAACTTAGTCAAACAAAAATTCAGCACTTTCAAAAATACAACTAAACTATGTTCAGTGTTCACTCTTAATAGCTTAGAATTACCATATTACCAATTTTAATCAATTTGTAATTCCTAATTTTTGGTTCAAAGTTCAAATATTTCTTTACTATTTTCCTCAATTATGAGTTCTATCAAACTATACTCACATAGTAAACTAAATCAGAGAACTTGATCTAGTTTTATGTCTATGCTTACTACCAACAAGCTAAATTGATTCGGTTTACTTAGTTTGTTTCAGCATAATTTTTAATATACTATGTCAAGTAGATCAATCTTATAGCTCCTAGTTAACCTAGTTCATCAAGTGGCCAACCTAGTTCAATGGGTGGTAGACCTAGTTTGTTTTGCCTCTATTTTTATCCATAGTTCATCATGTGGTTGATTTAATTCATTAAGTGGTTGACCTAGTTTTTTTTGCCTATTTTCATCCCAATGTTATAAGATCAACTATATCAACTTAGTCAACTTAGTATGTCCTATCTGATCTAGTTTAATTTTAAGAATTCCTCTAAAATACACTAGATCGGCCTTGTCAATCCCATTGCTTTCGGTTAACTTATTATATTTTGTCAGTGTTCTTCATTTCTACTTTTTATCTTGTTGTTTTTATTACCACCCTAATTACTATCAATAAATCACCTATATAATTATTTATTGACAGTCTCAACCCATTCAGAGTATACATGGGTTGTTCTATTTTTTCCCACCTATCCACCATGGAAGACAACTCTTCATGGTGCATCTTTTCATGAAATAATTCTATATCTCAATTTCAATCTAGCCCATACTATATAGTAGATCCATAAAATACTCAATAATGATTCAAAATCATGATAATTATACAATTTATATCACTTTTACACCTTCTAAACTTAGAAGTCTTAAATTCATAAACACATCTACATCAACAATTGGAACCTCACAATATGTTCCACTTATTCCAACCAATGCTCATGATCCTCTTATTACACCCATACGAAGAGCACCTAGAGTTATCACTTCACAATGTAACATGGTTGAAATCAATCAAACTAATATTGAAGACAATCCCATTTGCACTCCTAAAAAGGATAATGGACTTAACATGCTTCCTTATTATTCTACCATATTTGGGACAACCAACCCTAATGTTAGGAATCTTCCTCCCCACCCTAATGTTTGCAATCCCCTCCTAGTAGCTCTACTAAAAAATAATGTATTGATATTACTAAAACCCTTGTTAAAATGGTCTAATAAATGAACATTATGAAAACTTATACTGCCTCTCAGTTGTTTAAAATGCAAAACCATATCTTACTAATGGAAAATCAAGCCCTTATCATTATGCCTCAAAACAATCATTTTTTTCATCCTCCTATTAAAGATGTAAATGTGAATATCATTCCTTGACCTCTCATGCATAACAAAACACTTCAACATCTTGAAAATGAACCTTTAACCACACTCATTGTATCCAACAATTTTAGAAACATTTCACTTTACAAAACCTACTTTACCAAAACAAAAAATCAAATCCCTCATAATTTACACTCTTTAGTATGGTAGCTCTAGCCTACAAAGGGTAAGTTATAAAAATTACATTGACAGGTGTCTCATGTCACTAAACTTTACATGTACACCTACTCATATTCTTTGCACGCATCCCTTGAATTACCCTATCTTTTCCCTTTACCATCACTGCCTAGCTCGCCTTTAAATTATTCCCCAGTTATATGTTATATATGGCCATCCCCTTCCACTACATTTGGTCATTACATGAGGTCATTCAAAATGGAAAGTCTCCTCCCTACACAACACCCCACTTTACCAAAATAGAAAACTAAATCCCTTATAAAAGAACACACAACCTCATTTTTCACTATCACCTCCACTAGAAATATTAGATTATTGTTGCACACTTCATTGTACACAAAAGGTTAGACGGGATGAGTGGTCATGGATTTCAAGTAAGGTGCAACCACTAATTTGCAATCTTTCTCTTTACAAAACCTACCTTTGATAAATAAAAAATTATGGCATCCCTTTTAACGTAACTTACACCTTTTAAACAACTACTAATAATTATGATATTGAAAGAGTATATATTAAAATATTACAATTTATTATTTATTATTAGATCTATTAACTAAATATTTTAGTTAATATTAAATATTTAAAGGTATCCATGTGTTAAATGTTGAAAAGGCATTGAAATTCTTACTCAATATCAAGATCGAACATTATTAAAAAAAATATTGGCTTATTTACTTTAAAACTTAATCCTATAAAGAGAGAGAGAGAGACGTGCTTTAATGGTGAAAGTGAACTATCCAAATAGCTAACAGCCATAGTCCAGTGACTTCAGTCCTAACGTATTGAAAGGAATTAGAATTTGGCAGATAGTGGACCAAAGAACATCTTTATGGGTAGAGAATCAAGACAAGCTTTTCATAGTGTGGCTCACTATTTGAGTTTTCAAAATATGTTTAATCATGCCTCACTTTTCATAGTGATGGTCATCATTAAGTTTTTTGAATATCCATAATTATAACTCACTATAGCATAAAGCTCCCACTAGCTGGATGTATTCCTCTGATTCATCCGCTGAAATACAGTTTGGATGATGAAGCATTGTATCTGGTGAGATTTCACTAAAGTTTTGTCAAGGGCAACAATTTAGCAATCATGATCTCATCTTCACTACTTTTCTATGTGTTACATTTTCATCCAATGACTTCCACCAATACCGAAAGCAGATTGATACATAGGCATTGCTTGAACTAAAAATGTCTGTGAAAATGGGGCCAAGTATTTTCTTGTCTGACTGGGTAGCCAGAAATAATGTTTGTAGTTGGTTGTTAGAAATTGAAGTCAATTGGAGTTAATTTCTCTAAAACTACCAGTTCCACCTCCTTCTCATGCATGCAGCAACAGTTAACATTCAGTTAGTTAAACAATAGTTAGAGAATTTGTTTTAGTTTAAGTTTGCATGTAAAGACTATAATTAGTCTTTAGTTTGATTTTCTAATTATTGTTTATTTTCAAATCTATTTAAGAGACCCATGGGCATAGCTTTGTAATTGGGAAAAGATCAAGAAGATCTGCAAGATTCAAGAAGATTAATAAAATCTTATTTTTTCCCTAATTGTTGTAGCAATCTGAGTGTACTCTATTTTTATATGCTCTATTTTTCTATCAAATTGGTATCAGAGCCCATGGAGAGTATCTTGGGAAGTTGTGGTCAGTTCAGACTTGAAGGTTGTGGGAATCCCCACCTAGAAACTGACGGTCCCTTGAAACTCGGGAGTCCCACTATGGGCATTATGCGGTGAAGCAAGGAGTGTCGCAAGTTTGCTCAAGGCCTATTTGTAGGTTAATGGAGAGTAGCGAAGTCACTTAGGTGGCAGGATTTGGAATGGGTGCATCAAGGGTGCACTACCACCATTTGGAGCATACAAATTTGATGAGGTCGAATCACCTCGTGTACAAGGGCAGTCTACAGAAGAAATGTTGTTCATGGAATATGATCTTAAGTGCATTGCATATCCAAGAAGCTGTGAAGGTGTTGAAAAGAGCTAAGCAACGGAACAATTAAAGAAAGAAGGTAGCGTAAGAGGCATGTGTGAGAGATGGTAAGAGCTTTGCAAAGCTCAAGTTGCATAATGAATGAAGCTGTGAAAGTGTGTGAGTTGCATAGTGAATGAAGATGTGAAAGCACATGTTGAACAGTGAGATTGAAGATTAGGTTGATCGTTGGCAAATCTAGACCAACGTGGAAAGAACCCAGTAGAGTCCTTGGAGTAAAAACCTGAGCAGTTAAGCGTCGGGTGAAGGAAAGGTAAGCAAGCAAGAAGCTTGCAATTTTGGACATAAGCATGTCCGTTGATAGCCTTTCAAAAGGCTACTCCTCAGTCTTAAACATTGAGTGAACGCTCATTAAGCAATTGTATTTGTTCATAGCCTCAATATAGGCTATATCAGGTGGTGTAATCCACTTATAAGGCAATGTATTTTGCAAGGTGGTGTATTCTGCATGAGAGGTAGTGTATTGACAAATTTTAGGTATTGTAAATGCTGAAGTAGTTAGTGGTAGAAATTAAGGGGGAGTGTTAGAAACTGAAGTCAACTAGAGTTAATTTCTCCAAAACTACTAGTTCCACCTTCTTCTCATGCATGCAGTAGAAGTTAACATTCAATTAGCTAAACAACAGTTAGAGAATTTGTTTTAGTTTTAGTTTTCATGTAAGGACTATAATTAGTCTTCAGTTTACTTTTCTAATTATTGTTTGTTTTCAAATCTATTTAAGAGACCCATGGGCATAGCTTTGTAATTGTTAAAAAATCAAGAAGATCTACAAGATTCAAGAAGATTAAAAAAATCTTGTTTTTTCCCTGATTGTTGTAGCAATCTGAGTGTACTCTATTTTTATATGCTCTATTTTTCTATCATTGGTTTGGAATAACATGTGACCAGAAATAATGGGTTGTGAGCATCATTCTCAAATTTAAGAATCTGGTAGGTATGATACCCCCTCATATCAGCAATTTGTCCTTCCTCACCACTCTCGATCTCTCTTATAATCATTTCTCCAGTGTCATACCCCAAGAGTTGGCCAACATACAAAAGTTGCAGGTCCTCAAGTTGTATTGGAACAACTTGCAGGGTTCAATTCCAATTACTCTGCGTGCATGCACTAATCTACTGCAACTCAGATTAAATGATAATTTCTTGAGTGCAAGTATTCCACCACACCTGAGTTCTTTGCAAAACTCAGAAAACCTCATCCTTTCAAAAAATAAATTCACTGGAATAATTCCACTATGTTGGCAAAAAATATAGAGAATGTGAAGACCCAGGTGGGCAACAACCAACAATAGAAAAATAAAATAAGAACTAAAACTTCAGAGATAATCTGTAACCAATCAGTTGAGTGCTGTAAATATACTAAAACACATACTAGAATCATAAAACAAAGGAAACATAATATGGCTGAAAATAACACAAGTTTGCATATATTAATTTGCTTCAAAAAACTCTATTACAAACTAATTTAAATCTCTATACTTGCACAGCTATAGTTGTTTATAAAAGACTCACAAATACTTTAGTTTTTCTCGTATCTTGCTGCTGAAATCATACTCTGACTACTGTCATGAAATATTCCTTTGTCTTGTTTATTCTATCCCCTTTTCTTTGCTCTCTGTCTATTGTAGTTTATTGCTGCTATGCTCTTCTCTACCTGTTGCATGCATTTATCCTCTAGGTTCTTCTTCTCTAGACCGATTGCCTATTTTTCTGCCCCTTTTACACAATCTATTTTTGTGCATGAATATTTTCTCTTCTATGCCTACCACTGACTGCTGTGTATTTTCTTCTCTTAATTTTTATTTATCTTCTTTCCTTTTGTCCACTTTTGACTATTCTTCCACCTACCACCGTTATTCCCTCCAAAACTTTCAAATGACTCCCAAATTTCAAATTTGAAATATGATGTAATTAATTTGTTTGATGGTTGTAGCTATTGAGTGTGGAGGTAGGTATGTGAATAATAATAATCTATTTTAACACTACCCATTATTTTTGACCTTCCTACCATGGTCTACATAACTTTTATCACCCTTCAATACATCCTTATAACTTTTCTTCACCTATCCATATCCTTCTTGGTTTATTTTATACATGTCCTAAGCTTCACTAATGAAGTCCATAGATTTGCTAATGTAGTCCTTAGATGGACTGGTAGAGTCTGTAGTTAGACTGACAGAGTTTGTAACTAGACTATAGACTTGACTAACATAGTCTGTCGCTGAACTGGGAGAGTCCATAGTTGCATTTTGGGAGTTCATAGCTTGGCTATAGGAATTAGAAGTCAACATAAAAACTTGTAGGCTCAATGTTTTTGCATTAATGACCCCTAACCTTCCTCTTAAGTGAATAAAAATATCTTCTTACAATGATTTATTAAAAATACCAGTGAGTTGCTAATCTGAATTATAAAATTTAAGCTCATTACATGATCTTCAACTAACTCTCAAATTAAGTGATACCTAATTACAATGTGCTTAATCCTATCATGAAATACGAGGTTCTTTGACAATGCTATCATGAAATACGAGGTTCTTTCACAATATAATGTAGAAGCTCCTTACCGTTCCTCATGCAAATATGAAAGTATCCATCTAAACCATATAGCTTGGCATGTTGTTACATTGGCTACTATATACTCTGCTTTGAATGTAGAATGTGATATTATAGGTTATTTATTTGAAGCCTAAGATATGGGTCTCAACCCAAGATGAAATACGTACTCAAAAGTGCTCTTTCGATCACAAAAGGCTACTAGTCCAATCACTATCCGTATAGCCTACTAGATGAAACTCATCTTTTGCTACATACAAAACTCCACAATCTCTTGTTTTATTCATGTAACTTAATATCATCTCACCCACTTGCCAATGTGTCTCCTTTTGGTGTCTCCATGAATATAGATATGATGCTAATGACATATATGATGTTCAGCCTAGTTGTAGTCAAATACATTAATCTTTCCATTAAACTCTTATATAGTGTGTCGTCTATATTGTTGGTACAATCATCATTGCAAAAATTTAGGCTTGTCTCAGGTGGTGTAGATACCGGCCTACCATCAAACATCGTAAACCTCTCCAAAATCTCCATTGCATACTTGGATTGACATATAAAGATGCCACTATCCATTTGCTTAACTTTTATTCGAAGAAAGTACTTCAAGAAGCCTAAACCAGTCATTTCAAACTCCTTCATGGTTATTTTAAACTCTTTAATTGATTGTTTTACATTTTTGGTGAATATTAGATCATCTACATACAAAATTACAATCAAAATACCTTTTTTGCTCACTTTGATGTAGAGTGTGGGCTCACTAGTGCTTTTGCTTAAGCCGTTTCTCAACAAGTAAGAATCTACATGACTATAGCATGTTCTTGAGGATTGTTTGAGCCCATACAATACCTTTTTCAGCCTATTCACATTGTTCTCATGATGAAGAATCTCATATTTTAATAGTTGTCCCACATAAACTTCTTCTTCCGGTACTTCATTCAAGAATGTTGACTTGACATCTATTTGATGCACCTTCCACTTATGTCAAGAAGCAATGGCTATGATTTTTTTTACCATTTTTAGCCTTACTATAGGTGAAAATGCCTCATTATAATCATGTCCAGGCCTTTACTTATAGCGCTTCACCACTAGTCTTATGTTATACATCTATATCTTGCCTTCGGGAGTGGTTTTTGTCTTATACACCCACTTAACTCCTATGACCTCTTTTCTTTTTGGTAGGTCAACTAACTCCCAAGTCTAAATTCTATCTATTGTATGCACTTCTTCATCTATTACCTCACACCACTTTCTATCCATGACATCCTCTTCAAATTAAATAGGATCAACTGATAAAAAGAGAGCATGATTTATGGTTTCATCTTTGTTTTACTCGTACATTGAATACTCATAGATCTATTTTAAGCTTCGTGTCATGAATAACAATGAGAGAAATCCAAAATTGGAAATGAAAATAAAAAAACACAAGTGAAAAAATTGCTACTACAACAAATCCCAATCTTGATCCTAGTAGCTCGCACAAGACAAGTGAATCATTGATCACTCAAAACACACTATCAAGTCCATTGGGATAATAGACCTTAGCCATATAAAACACCTCCTAATCAAAGGATGTGTCAGAATAATCAAAATAATTGGAGTAAGTAGAAGATCTACAATTATAATGATCAACATAATTTGCCTCAACTTTCTTTTTATGTGGAGAATTGGGTCATCGAGAAGGACATACATCTGTAAGATATCCATTAACATCACATTTGAATCATTTTATTTGTTTCTTATGTTGATAACATCTAGAAGAAGCTAAATCACTAGAAGAACTATAGGAGTGAGAAGAATATCTATGGTGATATATGCATTTGAAAGACCCTAGAGAGTGCTAATGTGAATGTTGTGAAGACTGTCGAGAACAATGTTGAGAATGTCACTAAGAGTGTTTCAAAGAATGCTTATGAAAATTTAGTTGTGCATGGTGATGATCTATGTGCTAGGACCTACTCTTTACATAGTGATCCTCTTCAATAGATGGACTTTTTTATTTTCAAATTGTCTCTCATGCTGATTTAACAACTCACAAATAGTGTCAAATGTGGCTCCACTTATCACTAAGTTGTAGTATTTCAACAAAATTTGTGTATGTATAACTAAGCCCATTCAATGTGATGAAAGTCGACATGTCATCATCAATTTTACCCCCTATAGTATATTATTCTTGTTTAAGTGTTTTCATACAAGAAAGATATTCAAAGACATATTCATTATCTATCAGTTTATAGTTTAAAAGTTGCATAAGAAGGTAAATCTTATTGTATGTAATTTACTTGTCATACCAATATTATAATGCTTTCCACAATTTTGCACCAATTTTAACTACCTCAATATGAATGATAACTTGTTCAGTGAAAGAGGATTTCAAAATTGATAGTGCATGTTTATCATGTTTCTGATACTTAACTGAATTTGTTGCTTCAGTTAGTGGTCTGGTCTCTTTTTTAGTGATTTATCACAAATCGTTAAATATGAGGGTGTTTTCGATGTTTAAACTCCATTATTTGTAGTTTTTAGGTGGCAATTTTTTATTTTTAAATATGAGACTTACAATTTTAGTTATGATACTAAAATTACAATCAAGTCAAGTAAAAAATGAATGCTATTGAGGTTTTGCCTTTACCTTCCAAATAGCTTCCAAATATAAGATATTATGAAACTTATTAAAATATAAAATAATTACACACTTTTTGCACCAAAAATTAACTTTTCACCAATTATAACTCCCTTTATACAAAAAATAAGATCAAAAAATAATTTTGATCAAAAGATATGTCAATGGGTTTTTAAAACCTGAATTCCTTTTTATCAAGTGAATATCAAAACATATATATCCACTTCCCCATCAATTATATTGATCATTGAAAGTCAAAGTTATATATATATATATATATATATATATATATATATATATATATATATATATATATATATATATATTAGGATGTGAATAATAAAAAATATGCATGAAAATATTATTTTAACAAATATATAACTTTACTTGCACATGAAAAAGTTCATTATGCCTTTGGTGGAGCCCATGGTAAAGCCTTTACCTGATGTTAGGTTTTTAAAAAGCTTTATAATCTCATACAGTATTTAGGCCATGCCTACAAGTAACATGCTATCTGATTGCATTATACTATTAAATAGACTTTATTCAAAAGTCAAAGTGATTTGGTAATTAGGTTATTAATTTAAAATTTGTGCCATCATCCCATCTTAGGAAGTCACCCATTGTCATTCCACCCTTTTTAGATCTTACTTATGAAACCGATGAATGCCACTATTTCCTGGTTTGCACTGTTATTGCTTGCCATGCATAGAATCAAATCAAAGAATAAATTATATTTAGAAGACAATAAAAACTTAATTGTATGAAAAAATTTTGTGATAGATGAGATTGTGTTTGTGCTCAATAATGACAAAAATTTTACAACATATCAAAGTGATTATACTAGAGTAATTTTTAATGTCAATTCTAATGATGAAAATCGAGTAACTTGATTTAGAGTTTGAAATTAAAATTTTCATATTTCTCATAAAATGTAAGGACAACATAAATTCATCATATATATTTAATCATAGAGAAAGAAACCCTATACACTGACTAATTTGATGAAAATATTGTAATTCTCAGAATTATTATACATCGGCATAGTGCTGGTGCTATACAAAGTCTATGAATTTCTTCTTCAAAAGATGTCATACAAAATAATATATGTAGGAAGAATTGTATCTTAAATTGAAGTATGCTAGCATTAACAAATCAATCGAAATAAATTACCTTTTGATCTTCCCTTAGTTGTGTGGCTCTGATCAATCTTCAATAAATTATCTTCCCTTCATTCCTCCTTAACTTACTTGTGCTCTGATACCAGTATTCATATCATTAGGGAGGAATAAATTCAAATATATTCAATAATGTGTTGTTTTTATACATAGAAAATAATATTTAAAAAACCTACAAGAGAGTTCATTAAGAAAAACCAACTAATGGGTAAATCAACTACCTTGAACAACAAAATATAAACAAAAAAACTAATTAAACCATAAAATTGGACCATTAAAAATAATCTAACAACTAATTGGTGGTAGCTTCATAACATCCAAATAACTAAGATAAATCTCAAACCAAGTTAGAGCATGACTAACTAGATTCAATCTTGCAAAAGAATTTTTCTTCTCTTCACTAATTCAAAGAAAACTAAAGTAAACTTATAATGGGAATAACTAATGATCAAGTCTATCTACATTAATTTCATCTTCATAGGGATGAATGTCAATCTCCACCTCTGATTTGAATGGAGGTAGATCTTGGTTGAATTGGGGCTTCTCTTTCTCATGGTTGAAAATGTTAAGATCCTCACTTAGTTTAGAAGTATCCATGGAAACTCTTAACTTTTCCATAAACTATTTCATAATTTTTATAGGTCCATTAATTGATTAAGATTTCTTGAAACATCCTCTTCTAATTTATGGAATATTCCTTCATCATTTTTAGGTATCTTCTCATATTTGGAAGCCATATTTATCAAATCTCTATTCCACTTTCTTTTGGATGTCTATTTTCTTAAGTAGACCAAGTCATATTTTCCACTATAAATTTATCCTCTTATAATAGGCATATATCTATAAAATTATAACAAGACAAACAACACACTATGGAGCACTAACTACCTATATTATTAATATGATGATTAAACTAGGTGGATATTCCACACTAAGTTTGACTAACATGGATCCTATACAATCTTAACCATTATATGATTGACTAAATCAATAATTGTTTGAGAAACAATCACTAAATGTGCTTAGAAATGAATTGTAAGTGTTTCATATTGAAAATAATATCGAACAATAAAAATAAAGAAAGGAGCTATATCAAAACAAAATAATTTGAAGTAAACACAAAATTACCCTTTAGAAATTCAAATCAATAAAAATCCAGCACAAGTGAGGTATTTCCTCCTTGTTAGACTATCACATGCTTTAATTATAAGTTTAATAAGTTATTGAGGCCATCACGGACATAATTTACATTACAATATGTTCAAACATTCACATGCTCCAAAACTTGTTGACTTCCTTCTCCTTTCCCCACTCCAACACAAAAACCATGTAAAATCAAGAAAAAAATGTGCTAAGAGCATCTCTATGCTTACAAAGACTCTCTCCATATTATAAATTAAGCACCAAAGGTAGCTTGAAATGGAAGTAAAAAATAATTAAAAAATCAATAAGAACCATCTACATTCATTTCTTGCATCATTATTTGTCTCATGACAAAACCACCAAAAATTATAGTCTAGAACCACTGGATGTGATGAAACCATCGATTAAGCTTATCAAAGTTACATAAACTTGTGGTAGTTATGAAACCGTTGGGATAATTTCTTCACCATGGAAATGCACAAACTTATGGAGGCCATAAATTTCATAGAGTACTTGGATTGACATGCAATTTTTTAAATTTTTTTAAAAATTGGATAACTTTTTAAGAGGAACACAAATATGCAATCAAATTATTCTTTTGATGATATATCCATATTATTTTATCCTTTGTACCAAAACCTATATGTTTTAGATCATATAGTGTCATAACATTTTTTTAACCCTATCAATGGTTAGAACTAACAAAGATTAATAGAAATAGGGTTTTAGGTTACATTAATATGAAATGGTAATAGACAATTAATTAACTTATGTGGCTAGTTATCATTTAGATCCAAAATTTGGATCATGCTTCCCAAATTTTGAGGCTTTTGGTCCCCAAAAGGTTAGGAACTCATATAGTGAGGAAATTTATTTCCCCACATTTTTAACCTCTCTTATACTTGGAGGTGCATATGGTGAATGGAGTTATCAACCTTGTGAACTGTTGATTCCACCTTTTCAATCTCCTTGAGTGGTTACATTCCTTGTTGATGAATATCCAATATGTGGAAGATGATATCCTGGTAGTAATTTCATATCATGCTCTTGTTAGTACATACATAATATGAGTATCCTTAAATTCTTGCTCATACTTAAAAATTATAAAATAAAAATTCCTATTCGCATTTAGTAATCAGTTACATTGAGTGAAAATTAACAAAGAGAGCTTCGATTTGCCTTCATAAGAGTTTATGGTGTAGATTTTCCTATCCTTTACCAAATGGTACTGATTGTACCTCCTCATGAAAATACCATCTCTAACATACATATATGGTATACCAAAGACTATACCATAAATATTAACATGTGCCCATCTACAACAATTTCATCAATTAAATGTTCATTTTTTTTTCCCAAAATTGGCTATACTTTATTAGAAAACCCTTATCTCTACTCCTTTTCTTTTCCCCTCCTAAATCATAAATATTAGGATGGTCACATATTTACAACCCAAGTGTTTCTACCATCTCTTTGCTAATAAAATTTGATGGAGAACAAGAATAAAAAAGAGCACTGACTTTTACCGTCTTAATTTGAACTTTGATATGGAAATGTTTACAGGGTTAACCTTTACCATGGGCATCATTAATATCCAAACATACCTTTTTTTGCATGGAGGTAAAACATAACTTTCATCCAAACCAGAGTTACATTCAATCTTTTCTCCTTAAAGTGACAACGTGGCCTTTTTTTTTTAAACGGATGCAATTTTGTATATAACTTCCAACACTTATCCTCTAAGTGGTTGTCAACATCGCAATGCCCACAATATTTTTAAATTATACTTCTTGTAAACTATAGAAATAGCATTGACCCCACCTTTCTTCTTTGTAACTTTGAAATAATTTGAAGTGGAGGATGGACCCTTATTATTATACATCTCAATAAAGTATGCTTGAGAATAAGCCTGGTCTATTTCCTTTGGCTTGGAAAGCAAACTGGTCTTTCTTAAGTGACTATGCATTCCTCCAACATACTTCATGAGCATATCACTATCAAATGTATCTTTTCCCATTTGGACCACCTTTTTTCAAAACTCACTTTTATAGACCTACACACTTTGGCCTTCTTATTATCTCAAATATTCACGTTCATAATATATTTACTCTGCATAACAAATATGATAAAATTGTCTCTAAATTTAAGTCTTAAATTGATCCCACTTACTAATTGTTGATAGCATATTAACAACCAAAAAACTAAGTTAACTATCAAACCAAGTTAGAGAATGACTAACTAGCTTCAACTTTGTAAATAAAATCTGTTGCTCTTCACCAATTCAATGCAAAAATCGGGTAACCAATGATCATGTTTATCCACATTCACCTGACTTTAATAGGGGTAAATGTGAATCTTCACCTTTAATTTCAATGGAGGTGGAGCTTGGATGTATTGAGGCTTCTCTTTCTCACGGTTGGAAGCATTAATCCCATAACTTTCTTTAGAAGTATCCATGGAAACTTCTAGCTTTTCCATGACCAATTTCATAATTTTCCCAATCCCATTCATTAAAATTCTAAAATGGGTCTTGTACAATCTTAACAATTACTTAATAGACTAAATAAAGTTATTTGTTTGAGAAATAATCATTTAATGTGCTTAGAAGTTGATTACAAGTGTTGCATACTGAAAGGAAGATTGAACAATAAAAATAGGCTACAATTAATTATAACAAAACAAATTTGAAAAAGACACCATATTACAATGGAGAAACTCATAATGAGAAAACTCTAGCAAAAGTGAGGTATTTCCTCCTTGTTGCACTACCTCATGCTATAATTACAAGTTTACTACTTTGCATTACAATATGTTCAAACAATCACAAACCCCACAATTTTCTCACTTCTTTCTCCTTTCCTCACTCCAATTTAGAAAACCACATACAATCAAGAAGAAAACTTACTAAGAGCATCACCATGCTTACAAAGTCTCTCTCCATACATTTATATTCAACTTAGGCACCAAAGGGATTTCAAAAGAGAATCCAAAAGACTCATAACATGAAGAGGAATTGCCTACAATTGTTTCTCGCATCGATCTTTGTCTCATGGTATAATCACCAAAAATTTCAGTCTAGAACAATCGAGGTGGTTTCGTCACCAAGGGAAATGCACAAACTTCCCAGAGGCCATAACCTTCACATACAAACTCAAATTGATATGCCATTTTTTTGAAATTACATAATTTTTCAAGAGGAACACAAATATGCCATCAAAATTTACTTTTGATGAAACATTCATATTATTTTAGCCTTTGTACCAAAACCTATATGTTTTAAGTCTAGAGCGTTGCAACTTCTTCTTGAACTCTATTAATGGTTACAACTAACAAAGGGGAATAGAAAGAGGGTTCTTAGTTACAATATTATGAAATGAGAATATATAATTAATTAACCTATGTCGTTGACATTTACCAATCCGAAATTCGAATCCATAAGGGATGATAGAGAAAAAGGTGTGGACATGAAATAAAATGCTTAAAAATACGACAATAATGTCTAATTTATTCTCTTCTTCTTTACTTCAAAAATATCAATGTTAGGGATCTTCCTTGCCATTATTTAACTAAGACATGAAAATAATCCACAATGGTATATAAATTTGATGGCCATCTATACGTATAAAACATTATTTTTATAAATGTCCATTATTTTTATAAAAAAATATGTCCTTTAATCTCACTCATATATATATATATATATATATATATAATTTTTCCCTAATACACTTCTAAATATATTAGACTGTAACAACAAGGTTGAGAGAGTATCTATTACGATTTCAAAACTTTTATATTTATTTCGTATTTTTTTTTTCCAATTAACTTGGTAACTTAGTTTCAATGATTGAAAGTGTTGGAGATTGGAGTTAATTTCTCCACTCCTCATGCAAGCAATCAGTTAGTAAACTGATAGTAAGCAATCAGTTAGATATGAGTTAGTTAATTTAAAATTAGATATTAGTTATTTTCGCATGTAAAGACTAATTTTAGTCTTGAGTTTATTTTATAATTATTGTATGGATTCAAATCTATTTAAAGACGCTTAGGCGCATCATTGTAAGCAAAGAAAATTAAAGATCAATAAAATCTTTTTCTTTCAAGAAATTGCTGTAGCAATTGTTCAGTTTTTATTTATTTTAGTTATTAGAGTTCTTGTTTTTTGTTCTCTAATTTTTCTACAAATTGGTATCAGAGCACAGGTTGTGGCAGAAGAGCCTGGTTAGGAAAGTCATATTCAACGTGAGAAATGGCAGCGTACAGCAGTATTTCACAGCCTCAAATTCTCGTTTTCGATGGTAAGAATTACGATTTTTGAGCAATTAAGATGAGAACTTTATTTTGCTCACAAGATGTATGGGATTTGGTAGAAAGTAGTTTTGTAGAACTACAGGACGAGGCAGCCCATCTGGGGTTAAATCAAGCACAAAAGGACCAGCTTAAAGAGAACAGAAAGAAAGATGCAAAAACGTTATTTATAATCCAACAGGGATTGGATGAATCTATATTTTTCAGAGTTGCAGCAACAACAAGATCCAGAGAAGCATGGAAAATCTTGGAAACTACCTATAGAGGTAATACAAAGGTAAAAATTGCTAAATTGCAATCTCTTAGGAGAACTTTTAAAAATTTGCAAATGAATGATTCAGATTTAATAGATCAGTTTATGGGTCAAGTTTTGAATATAGTGAATCAAATTAGATCTAATGGAGAAACTATGACGGATCAGAAGATCATAGAAAAAGTACTCAGATGTTTACCCAGTAAATTTGATGCTATAGTTGTAGCTATTGAGGAAACCAAGGATTTGGAACAATTATCTATAGATGAATTAATGGGTTCTTTGTTAACACATGAATCCAGAATGAATAGGAATAACTCTTCTCTTGAGAATGCCTTCAAGTCACAGGTATCAGTTGGCAGAGGAAGAGGAAGAGCCAGGTCAAGCTTCAAAGGAAGAGGCAGAGGCCGATATGGAAGGAACAATTCAGATGAAGGTGAGAACAGTAATCAAAACTACAGTAGTAGAGGAAACTGGACAAATTTAGGCATAGTAAATGCTAAAATTGTAAGTGGTAGAAATTAAGGAGGAGTGTTGGAGATTGGAGTTAATTTCTCCACTCCTCATGCAAGCAATCAGTTAGTAAACTTTAGTTGAACAATCAGTTAGTAAACTGATAGTAAGCAATCAGTTAGATATGAGTTAGTTAATTTAAAACTAGATATTAGTTATTTTCGCATGTAAAGACTAATTTTAGTCTTGAGTTAATCTTGAGTTTATTTTCTAATTATTGTATGGATTCAAATCTATTTAAAGACGCTTAGGCGCATCATTGTAAGCAAGGAAAATTAAAGATCAATAAAATCTTTTTCTTTCAAAAAATTGCTGTAGCAATTGTTCAGTTTTTATTTATTTTAGTTATTAGAGTTCTTGTTTTTTGTTCTCTAATTTTCCTACAGAAAGGTATCTATAGTATCAGGGGTTAGAAATTTTTATGATTCATTGATAAATTTATTCTTTTGATTGTTGAGATTAAACACCACTAAAAATGAAGTTTTATGTAATTTTAAATTTATTCCAAATTTCAGAGAGAGAGAGACATGATTTAATGGTGAGAGCGAACTAACTCAAAGGAAGCATACCAAATGCCATTGGACAATGTTTACGGGAAGTATCCCCCTGGAGATCTCTTGGCTTCATTCCTTACAAATCTGTCTCGATTTTTCACACAATATATTGACAGGAAGATTGCCTTCGCTGGGAGGGATGCAACATATACAAGCCATAGACATCTCTGTTAATAAGCTCACAGGTTTCATTCCTTCAGATATTGACAGCTGTGTAGGATTGCTGAAACTAAACGTTGCCAAAAACCAACTGAAGTGACTGATTCCGGAGTCAATAGCGCAGCTCAAGAGTCTTCAAGACTTTGACTTATCTTTCAATAATCTATCTGGGGAAATTCCATAGTCTATTGCAAATCTAACCATGCTTCGCCATTTGAATTTCTCGTATAACAGCTTGAATGGATCAGTGCCAAATCAAGGAGCTTTCAAAAACCTCAGCGAAGCATCATTCTTGAGAAATCCGAAATTATGTGCACTGTGAGGTTGGTTGAATTTACCAAATTGCAGAATCCATATTCATTCAAATGAGTCTAGCATGAAGGTTGTCTTGGTTGCTTCAATTGGCACAATTTTGGCGCTGTCTTCTATTTTAGGTGCATTTTACATTTTTGATCGAAAGACCAAAAGAACACCAATCATAAATAGTTTGTTGGGGCGAGGTTTCATGCAAATTTCTAGCTAGGAACTTCATAGAGCAACGGAAGGATTTAGTGCCGCTAATTTGCTGGGTGCGGGCATCTTTGGGGCGGTTTATCGAAGTCTCCTGTCTGATAACACATTGGTGGTTGTCAAGGTATTTGATCAGGATCGTCAAAATTCATACAAGTATTTCTACAAAGAGTGCAGAATACTGAGTAAAATCAGACGCCACAATGTGGTCAAAGTGTTGTCCTCTTGCTCATCTGTAGAATTCAGGGCTCTGGTATTGGAGTTCATGTTTAACGGAAGCCTAGAACAACATCTGTACGAGCACAACACGCGGGGTTGAGTTTGAAGATGAGAATGAACATTGCACTTGATATGGCACACGGGATGACCTATTTACACCATGATTGTTCTCCCCCTGTTCTTCACTGTGACTTGAAGTCCTCAAATGTGTTAATGGACGAAACCATGACTGCCCACGTGGCTGACTTTGGGATTGCCCGTCTAATGACGTCCAATGATTCTCGTAGCAGCAGCAGGTCTAAACTGAAAGGAACAGTGGGTTACCTTGCTCTAGGTAAATTCCCTAACAATAATGAAGCCCAACATTGTTCTGAATTTGTTTCTTTGTACCCTTTTTTTTTTTTTTTTTACATATAAACTTATTATGGGTTTCCACCAATTGTTCCAGGAAACCCAACATTGTGCTTAATTTGTTTGTATCTTTGTTTTTTTTTACATATAAAACCTTAGTATTGTTTTCCACCAATTGCTAATCTAAACACTGAGATTGCTTTGTATTATTGCAGAGTATGGAATTGGGGAAAAAGTGACGAGGAAGGGAGATGTTTACAGCTTTGGGATGGTCATCCTTGAAACGGTGACAAGGAAGAAGCCGACTGATCGCATGTTTACAGCAAACAACAGTTTGCAGAGATGAGTGAGGACAGCATTTCCACAGGCAGTGAAGGAGGTGGTTGACACAGAGCTGCTGGCTGATGACTTGCTTGTGTCAGGGTCCATCAGTGCAACAGCTGAAAGTACCAGTGCGGGATTTGAATCCTCAGAGCAGGACAGCAGCCTGGTTAATTTTATAGGGGTACGGCTGCATTGCAAAAGGCAAAATCCAGGTGAGAGACCAACAATGAGAGAGGTGGAGGGCATGCTTGAAAAAATCATGTATGGCAGAGCATATGGAAATCTAGCAGAACATGCATCTGTGTCAAGTCTGCTGAGCGCAAGCAATAGAAGTCATCAAACTTCATCTGGTCAAATCTAAAGCAGATGAGTACAGATTATGTCAAATATTCCATCGTGTATAATATTTATTAAAATCTAGAAAAACTAACAAATGTCTGTATATTATATGCAAGGGGTGAACAAACTCTGTTGTAGACGAGTTAATTTCTCCACTCCTCATGCATGCAGCAGTTTAGTCTCAGTTAGCATGGAGTTAATTTTAATTAGTTATGCAGTTTATTTTCAGTTATTTTTGGATTTTTTTTAAAAAAAAAAAAAACTGAAAAAAAACTGCATAACTAACTAAAATTAACTCCATGCTAACTGAGACTAAACTGCTGCATGCATGAGAAGTGGAGAAATTAACTCCAGTCTCCAACAAACTCTTCTTTTGTCATTTGAACATTGGTATTATATACAGGTTGTGGAAGTTTGAATCACTTTTATTTTTGTTGATATTATTTATTTTTATGTTTTAATATGGTAGTTACAATTAATAATAACCAAGATTAAGAATTAAAAAATGTGAAATATGAAAGCGATAGATAGTCCAGGTAGAATATTTGGAGGAGGGATAACATATATATTATGTAAAGTCACAAAAGTAAGATGTAATTATTTGTTGGGTGTATTTGTTAATGTTTTGTGTGTGTGTGTGTAAAATGGGTAAAGAGGATTATGTGATTATAAGGTATTGTAGTATAGTTTAAGAGTACATAAATTTAGTAGTGTTAATATTTTAAGTAATGTAAAATATAAATGGTATTGAAAAAATCCTATAAGGTAATAAAAATTTCTACCATTCATATTATTTGGTAAATGAGTTGGATAGAAAGAATTAATTCAATTCCAAAGTGGTATAAATGAATTCAAAGATGACATGACTATTACAAATAACTATTGCAATGTAAAGATCTCCTAACTCTTAGCCTAATGCAATGCAAAAACGATAACTAGAATCAATGCAATAACAATTGTAACTTTTGTACTTTATGGTTTGCAAAAATCCAATTTGTTATACAATACATTTTTATTTATGTTATTTTTGAAAAGTATTCATTTATATTAAATATAGAATTTGTTTAATGTACTTTGTGTATATTGAAATTGATTTATTTATATATTATTTTTGTAGTAATTAGATTAAATTTTGCATATAGAAATTACAATTTGTTATGTACTCACAAAATTATATTATATATATATATACACACATAGATTCATTGAGTTGTATGAAGACTATGTGATAATGAAAAGAAAAGTAGATAGAAAAATAAAAATTGTAGTTGAATGTAGTGTAAAAATAAAATAGATATATCACATTTTGACATGTACATTTTTATCTTTATTTATTTTTTACATTAAAATTTTATGATAAAAACCATAGAAATATTGTCCATATCTATTTAGTTGATTTGATTGTAAAAACTTGAATTATATAAAAAGACGATGTGAAATTGATTGAAGAATTTATTTTGTATAGGAGAGAATATATATATATATATATATATATATATATATATATATATATATATATATATATATATAAATAATGTTTTTATTTTTTATAAAAAAACTTGTAATTTATAAATAAAAAAGTAATTTTAATTTACATAAATTTTACCAAATTATTATTTTAAAAAAATAGAACCATTTAAAATGTAAAAATGATAAGCATCTTTCTTTATCTTTATTTATATATAAACACAGATATAAATAACAACAAAAAAGAATATATATATATATATATATATATATATATATATATATATATATATATAATGTTTTTATTTTTTATAAAAAAACTTGTAATTTATAAATAAAAAAGTAATTTTAATTTACATAAATTTTACCAAATTATTATTAAAAAAAAAATAGAACCATTTAAAATGTAAAAATGATAAGCATCTTTCTTTATCTTTATTTATATATAAACACACATATAAATAACAACAAAAAAGAATATATATATATATATATATATATATATATATATATATATATAAAGAAGTGAATCATGTTAGAGTGGAATCAACTTAGATATAAATAGATAATTCAATTTAATGAATGCATAATACTTCAACATAATTCACAAATAAATGAAGTGTAAAAATAATATGAAATAAATATATAAAAATATCATATTTAATAATAAAATTTATATTAATTTTATGTAAAGCATGCTTAAATTTAATCATCAAATCTTGAGATGGCTTTAAATTAAGGCTAAAAATATAATCAAAATATTTTTAAAATAATAAAAAAAATCAAGTCATAATAATATTAATTATATATCTAATACATTATATTGTAAATTAATTAAACATATAATTAAATCATATTATTATTTACTCTAATTTTAATATAAAAAGCATAATAAAAAATTAAGAAATCATCTATATATTATTTTTAATACTTATCTAGATGAACTTGATGTAACAAATTAATTTTATGAAAAAATAGGATGACAAAAAAATATCACCACCTAATATAATTCTTAAAAACAGTATTGCAATTATAAAATGGGAAACCTCTAAAGTTTGATAAAGGCCAAACACAATACATTAAAATTAATGTAAGAAAAAAAAGTTTAATATATTAAAAAGGGAGTTATCAAAACAGATATGTCATTGACATTAAATGTAATAGAGAAATGATCAAACACAATTTATAAATGAATTAATGTATGATAAATATGATGGCTAAAAACGATAATTAAAAAAAAAATCTTAATACAATAGATATTTACTGTCAAAATCAATTTGGAATGAAGGTGTAATGCAATTGCAAAGCAACCCGTGCAATCCAAAATAAGTCTATAAAAATAAATCCAAAAGAAATAAAGATCCCAAATGAAATGAACACAAAATTTTGGATTCATGCATTGATTTTTCCAATGGGAACATGTAACTTTTCCGTTGAAAATGAACGGAAATATAAAATTACGTATTGAATTCTATTTTATGAAATAACTTGTAAAATAGCTTGCCAAAGTTAATGCAATGCCCTTTCGAATAAGAAATGTCAACTGAAGGTATATCAATTTAAAGGCAACACATTGTATTCTAAGTTAAAAGAATATAAAATGAGTCCATTCTAATATGTAATCTGATGTAGCTTAGAGTAAGCATCCAAGGAATAATGCAATATATTTTTTTAGACCATTCATACCTACCACTATGAATAATGCGATAATTTTTATTTAAGACTATTCATACCATCCACTCAATAGGTTTCACATTGATCGTCAATTCAATCTAAATAAAATCTAATCCAAAGTATAGTGTTGTAGTATATATATATTTCTTAAAACATGGATTTTTTGAGTGGTGAATTTTTGTTAATTCATGAATATTTTATTTTTCAAAGTTAGTAATTAATGATTTTGTGGGATAGTAGATTGTGTAGGATCACCTAAATTTTACGATAAAATTTAAATTTAAGAGTTGGCATACCTATTTTTAAAAATAAATTTCTCCTTATAAATATATATCACAAATATTAAGAAAGCCAATCCGGAGGCACTCTCCACTATATATACAATATTCATTCTTTGAGTACAAACTACCTCAAGCACTAGTATCCATTGTTGTACTTCTATAACCAGCCATCAAGCGACAGTAACTAGGTGATAGAAGATAGAAAGAAAGTGAGGAATGATAGTAAGAAGGTGCTAGACAATGGTAAATAGTTGTCAAATGATTGCATGCAAAGATAGCTAGAGCAAATACATGGCTTTGGAAAATTGGGTGAGGATGGAGAGCAAGGATAGCTAGATCAAGAAATCAAAAAGTGGAAAATGGGGTTTGTGGATGCATTATATCTAGGTGATTGGAGCGGGCTAGTTTGGTGACAACAAGGCTTAGATGGATGACAATAGTATGAATTCAGATGACTATGCGATGCAGTTGGATGATTGTCCCATGCAGTTGAATGATTTTACTATACAGTTGAATGACTACAAGGTGTAGTTGGATGACTGTGCCCTATAGTTGAATGACTATATAATGTCATTAGATGACAAAATAATGCAATCAGATGACTACATTATGCAGTGAGAGAGCTTTATTGTGTAGTTGGATGCTTGAAATAGTCAGGTGGTTGTTCTTTATATTGCATTCACCACGTGTCACCGCCTAATTCATCTATATTGTTATACACCTTCTAACCTAATTCACCACCATTGTGAAACTGATTCTCCTAGTGACCTCCAATTTTTTTAATATAAACCTCTAAAATTTTTCCTATCTTAAAAATGATGTAAGCAAAAGGCTTATTTAGTTAAAAATTAAATCCTCAAAATTGTATGTATCTGAAGGTAACTATAATCCACAAATGGCCACATGCAATGAAAAATGGAGCAATATACCAAAAATATAAAAGATAAGCAATGAGAAATGAAATCACAATACAATATAAGTGAAGACATATAAGTCTATGAATTGGATGTTTTATTTAGTTGAATTTTATTGTGATTTAATTTCAAAATTTCTAATTCATCACATAATATATTATGAATATGGAATATAAACATAATACAAGATGTAATGAAATTATTTAGACAATTCATTACAATGGACTATCAAAAATAGATAAGCAATAACATATCAAAGAAATAAGTGTAAAATAATCAAATAAACAATAATAATTACTAGAAGAGCAGAATATTTGGTATATATGATTGAGGCACTTTGAGGGATAAATCTCCATATGATAAAATAAGAATAAAATTCTTAATATGATATATTGATATGTTAACCACTACCTCTTATATATATTATACTCTAGCCATAGTTACATCATAAGTTAACCCTAATAAAAATATAAGATCCTAGATAAATGTGACAAGATAAGGACAAAAATTATGGAATCTGGAGTTTGGTGACACATATCCTTAGAAATGCTATAGTTAAGGGTGTAGCATGTCCTTCCCCTTCAAAACAATGATTCCATTAAAATTGACAAAAATTGGAGGCTACTATAGAAATACTTCATCCTCCTATGTTGCATTCACACTAGCCAAATTATTCTATTTGATTAAATACTCTTTATTATCTTGTGTTTATGCATTTTTTTACACATCCAAAGTATCTCCTCAGGTTACCAAATGACATTGCCTTCCTCATTCAATTTTATTAGCATATTCTATGCATATACTTTCTTTCCAATTACCTTTTTCAAATAAGAAACATGAAATATTGGATGGAATTAGGAATATTGGGGTTAATCCAACTTGTATGCTACACTACCAGTTTTCAACAGGATATGATAATGGCCATAATATTTAGGAGAAAGTTTTTTATCATTTTATGTTACTTCAAGGACATTAAATTATATATATGTATGCATAAAAATGGACAATCTCACACTTAAAAATACCTCTTATTATCATATTGGTTTAATTTTTTATTCATTCAATTTTGTGCCATTGATAAATTCTCTAAGACTAGCTAGTACCTCCTACTAATGTTGAATGTGATCTTTCATATCTCTAACCTTAGGATGGACCTTCAAGGACAAAGTGATAGATGGGGGTTGATGCCCATAGAGTTCCATAAATGGAGACATCATGGACCAAGTATGGAATGAATTTTTATGCTACCATCCTACTAATGGAAACTAATAAACCCATATCTCTTGTTTATGTGATGCAAAGAAAAAAAGATAAGATTATAGGCATATTTTAACCACTTCTATTTTATCTTATAATTGAGGATGGTAGAATAGGATATGAGCCACCTGAGTACCCAAACATGAGAATAAATCAGTCCAATATTAAATGGAAAATATTAGATCATGATTATTTACTATTATCTTGGGGGTACCATTAAATTTTGGAATTATATCTATAAAGCAAAGGCTACTGTACTAACTACAAATAACTGTGACAAGGAGTAAAGAGGGACATATTTTGTGAGCCTATCCAAAAATACCATCATGATATTTCTACCTCCAAACCTTAATAAACCTATTATAAAATCTATGATTAACTCCTCCCATATATAGACAGGAAGGGATAAGCATTGAAAAAGACTTATAATATTAATCATTTCACCCTTGTTCTATTGATGCACCATACATTCAACCACACACTTACGTGCATCTACCTTGAGTCCTACCCAAAATAAATCCTTTTTGATGCTGTGATAGGTTTTCAAAAATATGGCATCCTCCTATTGGGGATACATGAAGGTCTATAAGGATATTTTGTTTAATGATATAATTGTTACTTAGGTGTAATCAATATTTATACTAGAAGGCATTTCATTTCCACTTAAATTTGCTTACAACACTATAATATTATTGTATATTATGAATCAGAGCCTATGTATCTCTGTCACACTCCCATTCTAACTTTGCCTTTTCCAACCAATCTTCCTACCTAAAGGATATTGAAAATAAAAATTCCTTTGTGGATTCATCCTTCCTAGATGTTAGGAAACTGAACATTTTGCAACAACAAATAATCACTAAAATAATATAAGTTTGCAAGAAAAAAGATAATTAAAATAGATAGAATAAACATGCATGAGACAAAACACTATATTTATGTGGTAAAACCTCAGAAAAGCTAAGCAAACATATACATTGCAAGATCAAGATTTAGTAACTCCAAGATGAATAGATTACATGCAAGCTAGTCATAAATTACATGTGAACTCCAGAAAGATAAATACACCTAATTGGCAAAGCACTGTTAGGATTCCTCCTCCAAAAAAGAGAGTGTAAAAATTCCATTAGGAATTTCGTTCCTAAAAATAGAATTTGGTTGAATTGATATTCCTATAAAAATGGGTTTGACTGCTTAAATTTTTGCTTTGAGGGATCCACCTTAAAACCCCTACTAAGTGGGTACTCCATAACATGTTGCCATCCCCCAAACCCTTAAAACAATAGTGGGTGTGGGTGGGGGTGTGAATTTCCCATGACATCCCCTATCAAGAAGTGGGCTACAAAGTATGCCACAAAAGGGATCCAACATTTAACTTTGTTGTCACATATCTAACACTAGATAGGGAATTTGATACAACATTATATTTTATTTTCTTATAAATTATTTAAAAGTTATATTCAAACATTTTAATCACTTATTTTTATTGTTCATCAGATAAAAATTGGTGATATATAAAATATTATAGACTATCATGATACATTTTTACCTCAAAGTGTTTACCCATCATATAAGATTTCCATTTCTTGACTGAATGAGGAATAAAAATAATCTTTTTCTCATAGAGTAGATGGAGCCTATTCTTACCCTTGGGTCGATGAATTTCAAATGCAAGGGATTTTTATTCTTGCGTAATTACTATGCCCATGCCATATCTTGATGTATCATATTAAAACAGTAAACATTTTTGAAAAAGTAGGGGTAACCAAAACTAGATTGGTATGCATGGCCTCTTTCAGCTTCTCAAAGACCTTGGTTCATAATAGGATTACAAAGCAAGTTACTCCATGCATTAGTAGAGAAAACACAAAATAATCATAGAGGGCACAACGTGCTAAGCCTACTCCATCACAGGGCAATGTTAATGAACTCAAGGAACTAATTATGAAACTAAGACATGCAATACCTTCCAAGTAGTGACTCTCTTTCAAAAATGGTTAATAAGCATACTTATACCTAGACTCGGTGTGCCAAGTCTTCATTAATATGGTGTATCATGCACCTTCATCATATCTTTGTTCACTAATGGTTTTAGTTCCTAGATTTATCAATTTAGGGGAATGATTGAAGCTTCTATAATAGTACTTATGCATAATAACATTGCATAATTGAATCTTGCTTGAAGCTATTTCTACATTATAACATTACACAATTCAAGCTTAAATGTTATGTCCATACCTCATGTATTTATATCTTTTCTGAAATATTGAAAATCAACCATGACCATCCATCTTAAGATCAAGATGTGTGGACATAAATTGATTCAATTTTTGAAGGATAAGTAATAAATATGGTCATCAATATTTGGAATAATGAAGCATTAATAAGGCATGGGTAACCTTAATCCAGATATTTCCCTCTATTAATTCCTTGTGGATGACACCCCTATGATGATGTCATGGGTGATGCCAATTTGAATAATGAATTTTTAATAAATAGACATTCAACAACTTTCATGGATTTTCCACTTAAGCTCCTATTTTGGTTTTGATTTACTTAAATTATTTTAATTAGTTTTCTACAATTCTTTGAAAATTAGTTGTACATTTAATCAACCTATTCAAAAATGTCAATTTATTGAGTTATAATTTGACTAGAGTATAATCAGAAGAAGGTGTTAGTTGTGTAAAGGTTAATACCCCAGTTATGGTATAATAGAAGTGAATTGACAAATGCACATGATGTGTGCAATCAAGTTATAATATTTCAATGGTCTAAGACATTATTTTATATGGTAATAATTTGAATCGAAGTGAATTAATAAAAAAAACATGATTCCATAAAATACATTGCCCCAATTAGGGATCAATAGACAAGAAATGAAACTTGCACATGATGTGTGTGGATGATTTATAGTGTTTTAGTGATTTTGGTCTAGATTGTGAGTTGTTTTAAAATATTGTTTAGTTTTTCAATTTTAAAACAATAGTGATAAGAATTAGGTGTCCACATTTTATCTTGTTTGAGGAGGCATGGTAAAAAAAAAAGGTCACTTAAAATGATTATAATCACAATAAATAAATTTGTTCCCACTTTTTTTCTAATTTTACATGTGTCACAAAGAAATGGGATTATGAAAATGCCCCAAACAACATTTGGGTGGTCCATAGTGCCCCCTCGAGGAGAGGACATAAAAATTTGATGGATTTTCCCTTGATCAAAAGAAGAATAATCATGTAATTTAGTAAGGGAGGCTAAAAAGTGGAGCAGCTAGAAGAAAATGGTTTTAAAAATGGATAAACGAGGAAAACATTAGCACCCAAGGAAGATAAATAGGGTAACTACATGCCTAGGGGGTGAAAATTTTGAAAATTTTAATATATTTTGACTTGTGGGAAGTAAAAATTAATCATTTTTACACTCCACTATTAAAATTATGACCTCTGAGATTTGCGCATGAGAGAGATGAACATAATGGCCAACATCTCACACCACCTACACCTTGGAGAGTGTACACGAGAGTACTAATGGCCACCAGGGAGAGGAGCATTGGTATGTACCTTTTTGGTATTTAATACATTTAATTTTAGGTAAAAGTAGTAGGTTTAGCAATCCCACCATTTGTATAAATTTGTAAATGGTAAGGTCACCCTCGACAACGATGATATCACTATCGAGAATGATGATATTGCCAAGTCTTTGGTGGGGTCATGACTTAAAATATTAAGATCACCAATTAATCGATGATCTCACTAATTTTGATAGAAATTGTCAATAAAATCATGAGCATGCTAGTTTAAACAATGAAATTATGACAAATAGTGTTATCGCCTTACCAAACAGTGATAATGACCTATAGAATGGAAAATTCAAAAACCTAAACATTAAAATGGAAAGATCAAACCAACATTTAGCACAATATCCCTTTTAAACGGTGAGATCACTGAGAAAATGGCAAGGTCAATAGTAGGATCAAAATGATGCAAAAGAAGAGGAATGGGGCCAATAAAGGATTAGTCTAGGCCAAAAATTACAAGAAATTATGTAGATTTGAATAATTATAGGAAAAATGGTTAACCTGGGTCCTTGTGTTTTGACTTATAGGAGCAAGTCAGGGTGATTATGGCATAGGAGTGGTGATCCCGATTGCTACGATGATAAGGCATATAGATTGATGAGCTTATGCAAGTCCTAAAGGTAGTTAAGTTATATCACCTAACATGGTTTCTATTGATTCATGTGGATAGGGATTTTTTGTCAGTGCTAATAGAGAGGTGGCACTTTGGGATGTCTATATTTGATTTTCTAAATGGGGAGGCCATTATTACCCTAGAGGATATTCATAGGATACTATGGGTGCTAATGCAGGGCCATAGGATTACTTGGATGTTGTTAAGTTTACTACTTATGTTGGAGGACTTAATTGGCATGATGGGTCTAGAGGTCTTAAAGGGTACCATAGACATTGATGTATTGGAGGACCTAGCTTGTCCACTAGTGTGTTATAATTGGTTTAGCTGTTAGGCATGTTTTATCTAGTTTAGCTATCATTTGGACTCTTACCTGTGGAAGTGCATCTCCTCGGCTAAGTGCTTCCTTGTACCTTTGTTCATATTACATTTTCATTGTTTATCCCAAAAATTTAAAAAATATTAGAAAATGATAAAAAAAAAAGACCAAAAACATTACCCTATACCTTTGTTTATTATGATCCTAAGCACTCTCTCTATTTTATGAGTAACCAAAGCTACGCTCTCACCATTTTAAGATTCACCATTGTGTGCATTGTTCATTTTAAGTAAATACATTATTGTATCCTTTAATTTTCTTATGGTCTCACCATTTTGTGAATATATTCTCATTTTAAATGCACTTGTCACTTTGTCGAATCCAAAAATGGTTTATCAAAATATGTAATGCAAGTTTAATAAATCTTGAAATATTTTCACTTCAAACACATTATTTAATTTGGTTTTGCAATCAAACTGGGAAAATATCTTCTACTCTAAGATACTTAGTAATCAAAAATATTTTCAACCACCTCCAAACCTATAATTACATCAAACAATTTTAAATGTCACATCCCAACTACTTCCATTTTATATAAACGTGACATAAAAATTTTTAGAGGGAAACAACCATTTAACAATTATAATTTTTGGTTGCAAAAGATTTTGGTTATCTTATGGCTTTCAGATCCAAACCAAGTTTAATATAAGGAATCATGATTCTAAATAGGAAGAATCAGATTATTCATTATCATTTTACTAAAGTATCATTTCTCACTCTCATTGAGAAATATGTTTCCTTATACTAAGTTCTATCTTTCATTAACACTTTCTTGTAAAACCTCTGGTTTGAGTTTATAGTGATCTAAAACCTGATGTTACTCCTAAAGTATGATATAGATGACTTTTTTTTAAACAATTATCATTGGAAATGGTTTAATAAATGGGAGATGTTAAAATTCTTGGGCATCCATTTTGTCTTTAAAATATCTTTCCTTCATAACTTTTGAAATATGTTTTACATATAATTTTAAAAATATTTACTTTTTAGCCCTCATCTTTATCATTGAAAATTTGTATTTTCAATAATATTCTCATGTCCATGAGGATCAAGGAAAGAATACATAAGTATAACAAACTGTAGGCAAATTTGCCTTAGTGCTAAAGTAGATGATTAAGAGTTTAAAATAAAATAAAAATGGAAAGAGAGTTAAGTAAGACTAAAACTAACATACTTGAGCATTGTATTTAAAATATAATAGTAGAAAAAAAGTTCGAAAGTTGCAAACAAAATGTTTTAGAATTTAATTATATTTTAGAAAAATATTAAAATCGACTGAGCACTAATTGTATTTAAGTCAAAATTGACAAGTAACTGGTTATGTCCCCTGAATGTGTCCCAATGCATCAGTTCTATTGTATTAGAAAAATTAGGTTTTATAACTTCTTAGTTCACCTTTCAGCAGTTGAGGTTTCTATCTCTAATTCATTAAATTAATGAATAGAAATTTATGATTTATTTTTTATTCTTATTTTTATTTTCTAAAAAACCTTTTGAATGTGGTTTTCATCATGTTACGATTCCTTTAGGTAGCTTTCCTTTTATGCATGCTAAAAGCGTCTAAAATAAGTATTGGAGAAGTTTTTAAATATAGATGAATGGTATGGTGCCTCTTGGCATCATCCCATTCATAAATTCATGCGTATGATTATTTACTAGTTTCCATTATCAAAATATTTTATGTGGGTAAATACGGTAGTTTGCTTTGACGGTACTACTCACTAGTGTTTAGAGAAAGAGTTGAAATTTTCCATTGTCCTGTAAAATCTAAGATAAGCTTTGTGGGTATCGGGACTGTTTCAATTTGATATTTATATTCTGTTATTTTGATGTTTGTTTCACATTGAGAAAATGATTATTGAATCCTTTTTAAGCTAATGGTTTTCAGGGTTTCATTATTATTGAGAAAATAATATAATAATTTGATGTTAGTTTCATATTAAGAGTGGTATTTAGCGTTTCATTTTTAATGAGGAAATAATTTAATAGTTTTTCACTATCTTATTAAAAATAGATAAATGTAGTTAAAATCTCATGAAAATCATGGGAATAAGTGTGGAAATATTTTGAAGATTTAAAGGATTATTTTGAAAAGACATTTGTGATATTTTCTTTCATTCTTTATTAAGTTGGAAGTTCTTTATAGTGTGTGGATTAGGAGAACATTGAAAAACTTGATAGGATGATAGTAAATGGTTTATTTATGTTAAGAAAGTAAATAAATCATTAATTTAATTTTTATAATATAATTTTATATGAATAAGTTTTTGAGGTAGTATTTCATTTTTTATTTGGTTTAAGATTTTTTTGAAAAAATAAAACATGATTAGTTATCTAGTGGTTTTTAAAGGCTTATTATCTTCAATTTTTATCTTTGTAAGTTTAGAGATCTCATTTTCACTACCTCCATATCATAACTATTCACCATCATTACTATATCCTATTTCACATCTTTATCCTTACTTTTTTTGGTAATTTGTATCACCGATTAATAATATTAGTTATTTAATTTATCTTAATAAAAAATATATGAAATACTAATAGCAAAAATCAATAAATACAAAAATCATCAAATCATTTTAAATACTCATGTCAATCATCTAAAATGCAAGGGAATCAACAAATTTTAAAACAAAGGAAAATAAGTGCAATCAAGCCACTCTTCATAAATCCAAAGCCGTATACACTCAACTCCCCAAATTTAATGGGTGTTTAAATAAATATGGCTAATTTGAATTTCAAGTTCAAAATCCTTTTTGGCTTAGAAAACTTTTCATTTTGTAAAGAAATAGAAATACTGAACTTGTGTAAAGATTTCTTAATTATTAATAGTATTATTTGAATTTTTATTGTGATTTCACAAATGTTTTAAGAGATTATATTATTATTTCATATGTATGTACTTGTTATTAAGGTGTGGATGAGTGTATGTGAATTGTAATAAAAACTCATTATTAGTTATGAATAAGTGAGAGAGAATAAAAGATATTTCGTAAAATCAAAAAATTGTATAAATGAAATTTCTAAAATAAAATAATATAACAAAATTATTCATGTATAATCTAAAGTTTTTTCATTATTGGTATAAACACATAGATCCAAAGAGTGAAGTATGGTGCGGTGAGTATGGAAAGGGATATTTTAATTTTTTTCATTCCTCATAATGAGAGATCATCTTTATGCAATATTTTAGAATAGTTTCATAGTTAAAAAAATATTCTCATAATTATTATGATGATTGTAAAATTATAATCATTGAAGCTTTTGTATATCTCTGTAATGTTATTCACCCATGTTCATTCCATCCATCCTATTAGCACTCTAAGTTGCAGTAAAATCCATTTGGTTTGTTATTTTGGTCCATTTTGGCATATGGATTGTTAAAATCTAAGCAGGTGATTGCTGTATTTAAAAGGTCGGTGGAGGAAGTTGAAGGTGGTGTTGACGATCCTGTCTAAGGAGATCATCGACGGTCCTTAATGTCTAAATGGTGTTATGTTTTGCATTAGTTTAGATTGTTTCTTGTGACTATCACGAGAGCTTCATGCTCATGCAGTCCATATTCGATGTTGATTTGTCCACTACGCAATCTGATCGTTTCGTACGCAGACCTGTGTACCTGCTCTTGTCGACTTGTGGATCATATTTTCCTTATTTTGTCTTTGCTGAACTATAAAATTAAAAAGTCATCTGAATACGACAATGTTGAATTTATTCACAGCCAATGCCTCCCATTTATGAGTCTATGAATGTCGACATGCAAAATTGGTGTGATCTATTATTCCCTCTACAACACATCCATGCCTTGAATCATCTAAAGCTATATATGTCACGTTTTAGTTTGTTGTTTTTAAATGTAAAGTTTAATGTAATTTGTTCAATCTTAGTCTTAGTATAAAATCGTGAAGTCTTAGTCTTGTTGAGATCAAGTTAAAAGTGCTGTCACTTTTTAGTCTATTTCCTTAAGAGTGTGGTTTTTAGCATGTAGGAGATTAAGTTTATTATGTAGGAAATAAAGTTTACTATGTAGGAAATTAAGTTTACTTTTAGTTTGTTTAATGTTTAAATACGTTCCTTACTCCAATTAAGTGGTCCTTAGTAATATAGATTTCTTAGTACTTTGATTATCGTATGTAGTATGAACAATGTAGTTTGTGATTTAGTCTTTTAGTGTCTTGCCAACATTAGTAATAGGTTTTATTTATTTATATTATAGTGGTTATGTGCACTTTTTAAATAGAATGTGTCATTAATTAAAAAATATATTTTTAGTGAAGAATATATATATTTTTTGGTTAAAACTAAAGTTTTTGTGCAATAGGTAAAATAGAAAAATAAAACTAAATTTAATGAGAAATTTTAAAGGAAATATATTCACACATGGTAGGTCAAAATACAATTGCTATCGATCAATAAGGACCTATGTAACATTATCTATAGGAAAACAAATAGAATGAAAGATACTGATGAAGGAGTTAAATGGGCTATCAAGGACCACAAGGTGATAGAAATTACTTGCTTAGGTCTACCTGATGATTATTTTCATCATATATATCTATCCAAGACATTCATTTTCATTTAGGAAACATTAATTTATTTTTTCTGAATCACAAACCAAGACTATTGCAATGGAATTTAAAAAAAAAAAATTGCTTCGAATCAAAATGAAAAAGGTGAGAGTATGGTAGAATATATCAATAATTTTCATTATGTGTTGAATCAATTAATTGGTATAAAATTTGAAGAAAAATATGAAAATACAAAATTTATTTTGTTGAATAGTATGCTAACCAACTATTTAAACATGATTTTTACTTTGAAAAAAATAAATCCTAGACTAAAAGACTTGATCTTCTCCTCAATTAATGAAGAAAATATAATCAAAAGTTTTAAATTAGAAAAAGAACATGTAATGATTGTAAAGAATAAACCCAACTCATCTTTCAAGTCATAAAAACATAAGTCTGCTTCAATAAAAATATGTCATTGTTATTGTAAGCAACATGTACATTATGCTTTAAATTACAAATAGAGAGCACAAGATCCCCTAGATGTTAAATTACAGTATAATTCCTTTATTTTTATTGTAAATAGAAAGGAAGCAAGTGGTTTTGAATGATATTATCCTAACATAATAGAGGAAAGTGACTACAAGGAATATTGTTATATTAAAAGTGATGAATATTTTTTATTTTATAAGCATGTTTTCTACAATAAAAACACAAAAATGCCTTTATTCATGTGTGAGGTATGTTATTAAAAAATAATCCATTTCACATGTACTATAGGAAAAATATGTTTTTGATAAGGGTTTTAGGAGTGTCATTCCTTCTACTTTTAATTAGTTTGGTTCAAGTATTCCTCTGAATTGGTTGCTGGGTATATATTCATGGTAGATATATTTCCACAATTATTTTATTTATCAATAACATTTTTTTGTTAACTTATTGTATGGCATTTTCTTCCCTTGTTTGTACTAATAAGGTAGGAATGGTGGAGTATTTAGTATTTCATATGTATATACTTCTTAATAGTGTGTGAATGAGTATATGCTAATTCTAATAACAACTCACTATTATTTTGGGATATGAAAGAGATAATAAGAGACTATAATACTTGACTACTGCTTCATAAGATCAAAAATATTTATAAATAAGCTTTCTATCATGAAATAACACAACTAAATTATTCATCTGTAATATCAGGTCCTTTCTCTCAAAATCCCTTGATTTTATCTAATTATTGTAATCTTTCTTTAGTTGAATATTATAAACCCATAATTGCTCAATAAAGATGTATGTGCACTTCATATAGCATTTAAAATTGATGTTTTCATTATTGACTATATTTATCATCATTCATAAGGCATTTAAAAGATACCTATAGAGAAATAATCTCTAAATCAAAAAGGTGAACAACTTGTACACCATACATAAGAATAAAGGGTTACCTCATAGTTGTCCTAACATTTGTATGATAAGCCCATAAATAATATATAATCTTATTTTTCTAATATTAACCATGTTTGACAAAGCTTTTGATTAATATTTTCACATTTATCTTATTGTTAGGTTTGACTTTACCACTTTGTTGTGGGTAATAATGAGTAGAAAATACATGTCAAATTTTATATTTATACCAAAAATTATTGACTTTATAATTACTTAAAACGTATCTATAATAATTAAATATGGGTGGCCAACTTGAGATATGATATGTGTTAAAAGAAATATAAATATGACATCACATGTGGTAGAGTCTAAATCAAATTTTTTAACTTATTTTTAAAAATATTTAATGGTTATAATAATAAAATTGTGACCTTTTGATGATGATGGATTAATATTTCTAATTAGATCAAAACCAAAAAAGAAAATGGTGAAGGAAACATAAGAGATTTTAACTCTTTAGATGGTGAATATGTTAAATTACTATGTTATCAACATTTATCACAAATATTTGTATATTATTTAAAATCATGTTGTGTGGAAGGATAATAGTTACCCATTCATAATAATTTGTTTGAAATTTTATTTCCACTACAGTATCTATTATGAACCTCTTGAAAGCTAATTTTATCCTATTCACACCCAAGTCATCTAAGTAACTGATCATTAAAGGATTGATTTAAAAGAGTGTCACCAATGATAATTTATTGAATGACATATCTTTTTAATTTCTACTTTTTTGGTTATTGTATTTTTTTTTGTCATAGTCTCATTCCATAAAAATTTATATATATGGTAGTAAAACAATCCACCAGTGTAGTCCCATAATATTATTTATAGCTTGATCATCTATAATATTTATAGGAAAGAAGGAAGAAACACTAATAATAGAAGCATGTTTTCAATATTAAAGTCATTTAAGTAAGTAATCAAATTTTGCACAATATATTGATATGATATTAGTTTCTCTTTCTTAGTTTGATAAATATGTATCATTTTATTTATGAAATGTTAAGAATCAATGTAAAATTTTATAAATTTTATCTTTAAAGCATAAATAATTCAAATATTTTTTAAGTCCTTATTATGGTCTTTGTGTATCTTTAATTTTCCAAAAATATCATCAACCTAATCCTCAATGATAATAATAATCATGACAGATATAAGTCATATCAATTAAATAAGTAGCACCAACATTATAAAGTCTAAAAGCCATGATAACATAGCAAAATGTACCCCATGGGATAGTGAAAGTAGTCCTATATCAATCAATGGGATTTATATCAATTTTATTACAATAAGGAGTCACATTCATGAATGAGAGCATCTCATACCCAATGGTATTATCCAAAATAGTATCGATTTTTTGAAAATGAAGTTAATCCTTTGGGCAAGCCTTATTCAATATCTAGAGTCTAGGAAAATTCAAATGCATCCATTAGATATTAAAATTGGGACATTGTAATAAATTATAGGTGAATAATTGATGTGTTTAATAAGCCTCACATTTAATATCGTTTGGATTTTGGCATATTTAATTGATAATTAGAATAAAGGATGTATGTTTAAAATATTTTTCTTAACTAGTTTAGCATCAATATGGATAGCTAAATTATGAAGCACAATGAATGGATAAATATTGGTTCTATCAAAATAAAATAATTTGGTAAATTATATCAAAATATCTCTATAGTACATTTCTTATTGAGGTTTCATTGATGCACTAAGTAATGAATCTTTAGGATCATTCTTGGTGCCATAGTTGAAATTAGTTTTCACTTCATTAAGTAATGTGAATAATTTATCATTATATTGGGTAATAGGTAAATAATATTAATAAAAACCATTTAATGAGATGTCATATTTGATAGGAGAAGGCTCACTTTTTTAAAAGTATGCATGATGACTAAGTTAATGAGGGAATTTTGTTTTATGATGTAAATATGGTAAATCAACATATGATCCCACATATTAATGAAGGGATTCATCATTAACAAGATTATCAAGAGTAAATAGCTTAGGTGAAACATTATCATCAATCAACTTGGAATATTTAAGTTATAGATATGTAAGATTCTAAAATTATTTTGATGGCATGTACTAGACTTGAAAAAGTGAGTTTTTAAAGGTTTATATGTTGAATAAAAATATTAATTAGAATCATTAATATTCTCATGATCCTATTGGGAGGGTTTTTATTTAGTTTTAGATTCTACACTGTATCTAAGGCCTGTATTGAATTTACAAGGAGTGGGAATTATTGATTCTATAATGTCTTCTTAATCTCACCTAATATTTTATCATTATATCCCATATTCTAAGCACATATAAAATTTCCCATATTTATTTAAACTAGTTTGAGATGGACTAAATGGACTAATAGAATTTTATATTTAATTAATATTTAGACACATTTAAGTCATAGGTTTCTTACTCTTATCCTCATAAGATGGCATGCCATTAAGTGTGAAGGATGGGTAGGGTCACCAATAATATTGGGTGGTATAATATAATTGACCTATACCAAATTTATGCATGTCATATATGTCTTTTCCAAGGCTACATTGTGAAAATTTAAGCTTTGATAAATGCCTTCTAAGTCATCAAGTTTATTATCATCATCTTTTTTGGCATCTTGAGTATGCTTATCTTGATTAGTCTTACTAATTTTTACAACATCATATGTATGCATCTATTTCATGGGAATATACTATGGAGGCTATATGATCATTGGATGAGGTATTTTAAAGTGTGAGACAACAACTGATTTGGGTTTCATAACATTATAAAAATGGAAATGTATATCATCTATAGGATAAGTTTAAAGACGACCATTGTGCAAAAATTTTAAGCATATATGTAATTTAGAGGGAATTAAATTTATAACATGAATTTAAGGTCTTCCAAGGAAAATATTATAGCTAGCTTCATTATATGTTACTTGACAACATATAGCTAGAGTCTTAGGCCTAATAGTTATTTTCAATAAAATTATTCTTAGGAATAGTCATGGTTGTTTTTTAATAATATTTGAATGTTTAAGAGACTTAGGATAAACCTGAAGTGCATTGAGGAAGGATTAACTATAAATATTAAACTAAGAAAAATTACCTACAAGGGTATGACTTATTCTCATTTAAATGCTTGACTGTACAAGGGAATGTTTTAATCAATGATTTCCATAGAGGGAAATTTGTGTGACTTGGAAAAATTTATATTATCATTATATTGTTATTTTTTAACAATATAATAAAAATAAGAATGTGTTGAGGATAAATTGACAAACTAGCATCATTTAAGGTGTCATACATTATGTCTTTAACACTATTTGACCTTTCGATTAACTCTAAGAGAAATATTGGTTGGAGTATTCTAACTTTGGTTCATAAGATCATCTAGCTTAGGTACCTAAATATAAATATTTAATGAAGGAGTAGTGGGATTATATTATTGATTGGGGGCATTTTTCTTAACCCCACCTTAAATTTTTGAGGAATGAGGATACATAGTGACATTGCTTTATCTAAATATCTATGTTTTTTATGGAATCAACCTAATACCAAATCATCATACAATCATAGATGTAAGGTCCATCACTATGAGGGTGGAATATAAAATACATCAAGTGTAAGGCTATCTTCACATAAATATATATAAATAACCATACCATTTATCAATTCATAGGTTAGTGTTATATGATAAATGCAAGGAAAGAAACATGGTAACATTTTTACGAATTTTTATAAAAATAATATGAGTAAACATAATAGCATGTTAAAACTAATTACTGATCATGTCACTTACAAAATTAATGTAAAATGGAAAGCTAATATACACATGAGCAAAGATAAGAAAAAAATTCTAAGCATAAGCCACCATGGGAAGTGAACCAGAATTAAACAAAGATGACATGATCCAAGCAAAGGGAAGCTCAATGATAATGCATAATCAAAGATAAGTTTTGATAAAATCTTAAAAATATAAAATATCATAACATCAATATAAAGAGTTATAATTTATCATTATAATAAGTGATGGGTTCACCAAAATAATTTAATGAGTTTTGTCTTATAAATAAATAGTATGTGCACAAACAATGAAAGCACTAACATAAGATAAATATATGATATAATAGTAAAGTATATAATAAATATCCAAGCACTAACTTAAATCATGACAAATGATTAAACAATAAAAGAAAATTAAAGAGAAGTAAAAGGTAATGAAATAAGGCACACCTATTTATTATTCTATAAATCTATAGATATAAATAGGGTTTGTAAACTATTTGAGATGGAACCCTAAAATATAGACATGTACTATATAAAGGGAAAAAAGCATTAGGCTATTAAATAACCCCCATTTGAAAATGTTAGGATATTAAATGTGTACTAGTTATATTTCTGATTAGTTACCTTGCCACAAAAGGTGTGTTCAATTGATTTTTAGGTATTGAATTTTTTTAGATGGTGTGAAATTAGATGCCAAGTAGGGTTATGTGATTTATTTGTTGAATTGGTGGTGGAAATATAATATTTATATTTTATTTATTTTCTCATAAATATTTCAAGAGGAATTAAAGAAGTGTAAGTTTAGTTGGTTGAGGAAACCTATAGGGATTTATAACTATAAATATTTCATATATAAAATTAGATTCAATGTGAGTGTCATCCCGACCCTTAAAGCTTTGGATATTTATCTCCATATGAAATAAAATCAAACTACATGAGTATTCACCTACTTATCCTTTTTATGAAAATGTACATATTAAAATATGATTTGTATAAGATCTTAGTATTATATACTTGACAAATACCTATCATGGATTTATAATTTAGTTCTAGACCTTCCTAATGTAGAAAGTCTCAAATTTTCCATCTCTCTATGCCTAATTGATTATCTTTTGGTATAAACCTATCACTCTCATGAAATAGATCTCTTGTGAAATATAAAAGTTAAAACCTTGATATATATAATTCATTGTTAGTTTCAGATCCTGAAAATCTTTTCTAGCATGCCAAATACTTACATCCCATATAGGGACCCTTGTGTTGATGCAAGTGTGAAAATTATTATCTAGTGCTTGTACCTCAAAATTCATCTAATATTTAAATATTTCAAATCTTGTGGGTTGGCTCATTTATTTATTTATTTATTTTTTGTTAGTTATTTCCAAAAGGTGTAGTAAAAATAAAAAACAAAGACCAAGTAATATTAATAAACTTACTAAGAATAAATACAAAAAATTACCTTTCAAGAATTCAAAACTATTGTATTATTCACTACTTCTATATTAGTCATAGAAGCAGTCATATAATAGGTCTAAATCACACAAAGATAAAATCATGAATAATATTTGTTAAGTTATAATCAAAATCATTTCATGCCCTTGCATATAAAATATGTCACACTTATCCATATTCAATCTAATACTTAGGGGATAAATACTCTTGTTTCAGTCCCTCTTCAAAGTAGTACTCTTGTTTGTAGGCAACATTGATTGACAAAGGGGTCCTTCAGGTCAGATTATTTCCTAATCCCACTAAAACATGTTTGGTAAGGTACACATACCTAAGGTTAAGGGATAGGGTTTGATCCATAAACAATCACATATAGCGTATGCATATAAATAAAATACATCATAAACATGTGAAACACACCTATAAAGCTCAAGGCAATTGCTATAGAATATAGTGATAATTCTTTAATAGACAAATCCATTGATATCATGACACCTACATTGACACAAGTGTCCACATGTTGAAGAAAGTGTCCAAGCCTCTAAAAACAATATTTATGTAATTTGAAAATTGTATCTTGATCTTGTTCCCACCTATTTTTAGCTGTACATATATTAGATGTTCATGTGAATTTTTAGATAAGCTAAGTGTTATTTATTCCTAGTGTTTATGCAATCATATTACTTTTTTGAATGTATTGTTATATATTTAACATATCTCAATGTTTTATTAAGAATATTCATTTATCTAAGTTCTTAATTAAATGTCCAACTTTAAAATAGCTTTTTCCTTGTGTATAGGTTATTCTAGCCTTTCACTCTCATCCATTGAGTAAAAAATGGTTAAACATTTGGTGATCCCAATATCTATGTATTCTCATGCAAATCCTAACTTGTTCTAGTGTTCTCAGCCTTCTATATTTTATTCTTGATTTATTTATTCACATTTGTTACATCATTTTATGCAACCTAGTCATAGTCTTAGATTATGTGTTATTCCTATTGAACATATTGAGCTACCTTTTGGGCCACCTAATATCTATCAAGCTAATTCCATGTAAAATTATGCTAATAATGAGAGTGAAAATAATCAAAATGAGTAAAATAATGAAAAAATATTATAGAATATGAATTTGTTCATGAGGATAATGAAAGACATGAAAACCATGAACATGGACAAGTATATCAATAATAAGTAAAATCTATTTCATTATTTTGAGAGCACATTCATGAAAATACTGAAGATCTATGTAAGATCCTTAATACCATATTGGAAACTTAAAAATCAAAATGGTATAAATGAACTATCCTTCCCCTAGCACAACATTTCATACTCCATATATTGAGGGAAAAAGATATGTTTTCAAAACATTATTCCCTAAAGATAGAACAACCATTGCCATATACTCTATGATAACCATTAATACTTCAAATACATTAAAGATTTCAATGCCCACATCAACACATGTGGTGATTTCAATCACTTTGGTGGCTTATCAAATATCAAAAATAAATCCCATTGGGTTTACTATACAAAATATTCTCCAAGTTATTCAATCTTTGGATGGTAAGGTTACTAGCATTAAAATAAATCATTTGAAATCAACTCATATGTTTAACTCACAAGTTGTATCACATGACCCTCTAACACACATGATATATCTTTTTTCCCATGGCCAACTATTTTTTTTTTACCCAAGTTCACATTTCATGATGGCAAGAGTGATTGTCAATAATATGTTTGGTATTTATATGTATCATGTCTTAATTATGCTTCGAATTATAAATGTTTGACCATTTTTTTTAATAGAGCCTAAGAAACTATGCTTTAATATAATTCTATGACTTACCAACACAATTAACGAAATCATTAAAACTTGTGTTAGATCAATTTCTAGCACATTTATCTATCAACATCACCAAAAAGATGTAATATGCATAAATTACTAAGATCAAACAAAGAATCAATGACCCTGTTAATGAATGCATTTTTAGGAATACAAAATATTTGGCCAAAATAACAAATATAATAGTAGATAAAGATATTGAATACATATTTAAGTAGAGTTTGCTTACACCATTACATGATTCGATTGTATTTAACGAGTTTAAATATATTGATTTCTTTGGTCATTTTTTCCAACATGATGAAATGAAATTATCTTCATTGAAAAAGATTAAGTATGTATCTAACACATCCACTACATCTACTACCAAGTTTCATATCACACCAAGCTAAAAGGTAAAACCTATAGAACCTAAAAAGGAAGCAACCAAAATGGTTAATTTAGTGTCACAAAAACCTAATCTTCTCATCTTATTCAGTGTATGAGTATGTGCACGAAGTAATGGATGATTTAGTTGACATTTTCCCCATCGTGTGCACATTATTTGAATTAAGGATAAAAAAAACCAAGCCATAATGTGTAGTTTTATTACCATAATGTGTACACATTAAGAGCAAAACATGTATGCATTATGAATTAAAAAATGTGTTACATTTATATTCCTTATACTTTAAATTTATATTAATAAATATTATAAATTAGGGTCACTCTACATATGGTAAATTTTGTCTCACATTTTCACACCTTATGATGTGGGAGATAAATTCTCAAAATCCAATCTGGTTAGTACTTAGGCATTTTCAAGTTCTTAGTATTGAACCTAGGGATTTTAAGGCATAAATTTTGAAATTGATGTCCATTTTGGATAACATATAGTCATTTTTAGGTTTTTTTGCCTTTTAGATTATTTGATAGAATTTATAGGAGTCATGGGTTTATCAAAATTGAAGTTTATAGACCACTCACTTTGATGTATCATATTAAAACAATACACATTTTTGAAAAATTAGGGGTATCCAAAACTAGAGTGGTATACATGGTCTCTTTTAGATTCTCAAAGACCTTGGTGTAGAATAGGATTACAAAGTAATTTAGTCCATGAATTAGTAGAGAAAATATAAAATAGGAATATAGGACACATCATGCTAAGCCTACTCCATCATGAGATAGTGTTAATGAACTTAAGGAACTAATTATGAAACCAGGACAAGAAATACCTTTCAAGTAGTGACTCTCCATCAAAAATGGTTAGTAAGCATACTTATACCCAGATGCAGTGCTCTAAGTCTTCATTAATGTGGTGTATCATGCACCTCCATCATATATTTATTTACTAATGGTTTTGGTTCTTATATTTATCAATTTAAGGGAATGATTGAAGCTTCTCTAATAGTACTTCTACATAATAACTTTGCACAATTGAATCATGTTTGAAGCTATTTCTGCATGATAACATAACATAATTAAATATTAAATGTCATAGCCATGGCTCATGTATTTATGAATTTTATTAAATTTTTAGAATCAACCATGACTATCCATCTTAAGATCAAGATGTGTGGCCATGAATTGATTCAATTTTTGAGGGATAAGTAATAAATATGGTCATTAATATTTGTAAGAATGGAGAATTAGTAAGGCATGGGTAGCCTTAATCTAAATATTTCCCTCTATTAATGCCTTGTGGATGACACCCCTATGATGATGTCATGGGTGATGCCAATTTGAAGAATGAATTTCCAATAAATAGACATTCAACAACTTTAATGGATCTTTCACTTAAGCTCCTAAATTGGTTTTGATTTACTTTAATGATTTTAGTTAATTTTCTACAATTAATTAGAAATTGGTCACACATTTAATAAACCTAGTCAAACATGTCAATTTTCTAAGTTACTATTTGAATAGAGTATAAACAGAAGAAGATATCAGTTTTGTAAAGGGTAATACCCTAGTTAGGGTTTTATAGAATTGAATTGACAAATGCACGTGACGTGAGGCTAAATTATAATATTTTAGTGGTCTAAGACATCATTTTACATGATCATAATTTGAATTGAAGTGAATTAAGAAAAAAAAATATTCCATACAATTCATTACCCCAATCAAGGATCAATAGATAAGAATCAAAACATGCATGTGATGTGTGTGAATGACTTATAGTGATTTTGTGATTTTGGTCTAGATTGTGCATTGTTGCAAAATATTTTTCAATTTTGTAATTTTATAAAAATAGTGATAAGAATTAGATGTCTACATTTTATGTTGTTTGAGAAGGCATGGAGAAACATTTGGTTGAAGCAATGACTTTTTAAAAAAACAAAAAGGTCACTTAAAATGATTACAATCAGAATAAATAAATTCATTCCCACTTTATAATAATTTTACATGTGTCATAGAGAAATGGGGTTATGAAAAAGTCCCAAACAACATTTTAGTGGCTCATAGTACCCCCTAAAGGAGAGGTTGGAAAAAATTATTTGACATATTTTCCCTCGAATAGAAGAAGAATAATCATGTAATTCAACAAAGGAGACTAAAAAATGGAGCAATTAAAAGAAAATGGTTTTAAAAATGGATAGATGGGGAAAACATTAGCACCTAAGGAAGATAAATAGGTTAATTATAGTCCTAGGGGGTGATTTTTTTAAAAAAATTACTATAATTTAACCTATTGGTAGTAATAATTATTCATTTTTACACTCCACTATTGTGATTGTGATCTTTGAGATTTGCACATGAGAGAGATGAACATAATGGCCAACATCTCACATTACCTACACCTTCGAGAGCACACATGAGGGTACCAATGACCAATAGGGAGAGTAGCATTGGTAGGTACATTATTGGTATTTAATTTCTATATTTATTATATTTAATGCTAGGTAGAAGTAAGTGGTTTAACAATCCCACCATGTGTTTAGATTTACAAATGGTGAGTTTTCCATCAACATCGATTATATCACCACTAAGAATGATGATATTTTCAAGTATTTGGTAGGGTCAGGAGTTAAAATACTAAGATCACAACTTAATCGATGATCTTGCTAATTTTGATAGAAATTATTGATCAAAGGGTGAGAATACTGAGTCAAACAATGAAATCATGACAAATAGTCATATCTCCCTACCAAAAAGTGATAACGACCTATATAATGGAAAATTTACAAACCTAAGAATTAAAATGGTGAGATCTAACCAATAGATTGGCACAATATCCCTGCTAAATGGAAAGATCATGGAGAAAATCGTGAGGTCATCATAAGGATCAAAATGATGAAAAAGAAGAGGAAATGGGGCCAATAAATGATTAATCTAGGCACAAAATTATAATAAATTAGGTAGATTTGAAGAACTAAAGAAAAAATTGTCGACCTAGGTCATTGTGTTTTGGATAGCAAGAGTAAGCTAGGGTGATTACGGTGTAAGAGAGGTGATCTTGATTTATACGATGATAGGGCATATAGATTAATGAACTTGTGGGTGTCCTAGAGGTAGTTGAGTTATATCACCTAACATGGTTGCTAGTGATTCATGTAGATAGGGCCTATTTGTCAGTGCTTGTAGAGAGGTGGCACTCTAAGATATCTATATTTGCTTTACTAAATGGGGAGGACATAATTACCCTAGAAGATATTCACATGATCCTATGGGTGCCGATGCGGGGCAGTAGGATTACATGGATGTTGGAAAGTCAACTAGCTATGTTGGAAGACTTAATTGGCATGACAAATATAGAGGTCTTCAAGGGGACCATAGACATTGATGCATTAGAGGACCTAGCTTATCCACTAATGCATTACAGTCAGTTTAACTATTGTGCCCATTGTATTTGGACTCTTACCTATGGAAGTGCATCTCCTTAGTTAAAGTGGTTCCTTGTACCTTTCTTCATATTACATTTTTGTTGTTTATCCCAAAAATAAAAAAAATGTTAGAAAATTATAAAACAAAAGACCAAAAACGTTACCCTCTACCTTTGTTTATTATGATCCTAAGCAATTTCACCATTTTAAAAAAAAACTAAATATTCACTCTCACCATTTTATGAGTCACCATCATGTGGATTATTCATTTGAAGTAAATTCATTATTTCACCCTTTGATTTTCTTATGGTCTCACCATTTTCTGAAGCACTTCTCATTTTAAATGTACTTTCAATTTTGTGAAACCTCCCAATATTCCTATCACATGTATCATGTTTCCTTATCAAAATTTTATACTATCCCATTTCATCTAAATTGAGCTTGAAGTTTATGTTTAATCTTGCATCCATGAAACTATGTAGGCAACATCTACTTGCCTACTAAATTTAGATTCAAATCAACTATCCCTTCCTTTTCTTCTCTTCCTTCCATTTTGATTATTTGTTTCATCGTCTCCTATAGCCTAAAGGCAATCTTTATCATCTTGTTTATGAGTCATTGTTTCCCTATAACCTAGGGGAAAATTTGTGTCTATTATTTTTATATTATTATATCGGTGTCATTATTATTCAACTTATGGGTCACCCTGTCATAGAGCATAATGACTCTATTACACATGCATGAACAATTTATTTTATATTCACACTAACATTTTTATTAACCATTGTTTGTCTCTATTTGTTTTTGTGTGCTTAAAATAGTTTGCTTACTGCATTTTTCTTTGCCTTGGGTTGTTTAGTTGTTTTTTAATTGTGTTGTTCACCTTTTATTTATTGGGTTTTTGTTGTATTTTTATTGGTTTTTTGTTGTGTCTTTGTTTATTTTTATTAATGTTTTTTTTTCCTTCTTATCTTTTGTATTTTTGGTGTGTTTTATTTATTTATTATGTTGTTTTATTTCTTCTTAGTGATGTGCTTGAATACATTTCCTAAACCTTTTGAGTTTGGCCTTACCTTGGGCTTGACTTGTTTACATTTATATTTAAATTTTTGTATTACTTATTTGTTTTTAAGTACACCTTGTTTATGTGTGGGTCTTGATTATTCATATCTTGATTCTAGGTTATTTAAACAATTTGTCTTTGATTTTTTTTTTTGTTTTCATATTTTCTTATTTTTACTTAAGTCTTGATAATTCATATCTTGATTTTGTTTTAGTTACATTTTTGTATTTTCCCTTCATTTTACCTTTTTCTACTTTTTTCTTTTAAATGTAAATAGTTGTAACTTTGGTTTTGTTAGTTTTTTTTATCATTATCCTTAGTTTTAAATATGGTCAAATCACAAATGAAATACAATATTATTATAAGTTATTCATACTTATGATGCATAATTTAATTTTTATAAAGTAAACACCAAATGCTCCAAAATCCAACAATCAATGTGGCACTAAATTACATCTTTGAAAGCACTATCCTACATATTTTCTACCTCAATAGGATATCCTAAGTCAAACATTGGAAACCAACAAAACTCTCTATCCATGACATGCATCTCCTGGCATACACACTAAGTTATACTAACTATTTTATGATTAGTTTTGGATATGCATCTCCTGAATTATCCTCTAGCATTTAGTCATACATTATACATAACAATAAATGTATCAACATGTATATGCTAACTAAGGACATGCACTCCTAACACTATCATATACCATCATATACAAATAAGAAAATAATAAATGTAAACATCATGAGACACAAAGAATATTAAAAGTCTTTGTACAAGTAGTAGTGATCCAAAAAATGAATTTTGTATATATATCTCAAAATAATGTTTTATACATTCAGAGAATATCTATACATCTCATATACAAATAGAGCTATAAAATCAGTTCTGATCATGATCATCCCTTGGGTGACTCTATTAAAAGCTTTGGCCCTTGTCTAATGCTGGTGATGGTAGTGGACATGGTGGTGGTGGCCCCATGACTACTTGTTATGAAAATGGTTGTTTCACTAACCGCTCTATCTCTATAACATGTCTATACCTAGAGGTATGGATAGTTTATTATAATATTGAATAATCTCTATAGGATAATATTATCCTCTCTATGGGGACTAGAGCCTTATATAACTTGTGCCAATATGGATTATCATCCTTCACACATAGGAAATCATCTTTCACATGTGAGGTATCATCTTTCATGGTAATCACATCAACCAAAGCTCTAGTTGACACTAAATCACTATCTATCCTAGCTTATCGATCCTCATCCTAATCCTTAGTGAGAATATCCTCCTATGATATCAATGAATCCTCATCAACCTAAGATCTATCATGCTTATCAGTCACTCTCAAAAGTTATGCATCATGAGTAGTTAACTGAGCCTACACCCTTATGAGCTAGATCACTTGTCCCTTTAGAGCAATAATCTCTACATGTTTAGATAAAATAAGCCCCTATAGCCTAACCATTTCTCCCTAGGTAGTATTTAACTATGAGTAATCCATCTATGTCACTCTATAGGCTTGTAATATTTGATAGTCATGTAGTGATCTCTTTATATAGCCTATCAATTAATGCTTGGTCCTATACAAACCTGTCTATACTAAATGGCCCTTCCTCTCATGAACCTATACCTATACCTATTGCATACTTATCTCAATATGTTTGTGCTTATAAATGATTTTATAATACTTCCTCGTAAAATAAAGCATTTTATTGCATTAGAGGTAATATTTTTTATCCTCAAACAATTATCTTAGCCTGTATATTCATTGGGTTTGGAAGGCATTTCACTATGCAAATTAGGACATTTAGTCTCAATAACACTCAGTGTGAAGTATAGAGTAAGAAAACATAATTGATCGATCCTATCAGTTAGTTCAACACATTTTTTTCCTAATATGATCTTGTTCACTAAAGAGTGAAATCAAAGTGTATCATTTCTTTGGCAAGTTTATCGTTAGGTATCTCATGGAGCCATTCTCGATTAACAAAATAGTAGTTGGTATAATTTTTTTCAATATTTTCAATAAAAAAATGGCATTTTTTCCTTGGAAGCGATGATGCATCATCAGATTAAGAATAAAATACCTAAATGTTAGATGACTAATAGGTATTTTATTATTATAACACATCAAATAAAGATCGTATTCATGTATCTAGTTTTTTTTAATTGAGTTAGTTTGAATATAGATTAACCTATAAGGAACAAAGTAGCAATTTTCATAGAAAGTAAACCTTATGTATTGTTTTCATTTACATGAGATGTGTCAAATTAAAACCATGATATAGTACATAGTGTTTATTGGTTTTTTTAATTATAAATATCTTTGTATTTCTTCTATTTCTATCCCTTTATTTAGGATACTATGAATGAATAAGGATGACAGTTGTGTTATATAGTAATAAAATGCAATTTATGATCTATTGAAATCTTGTTCAATTTACTAGGATTATTCAATGTTTATACATACACATAGAAGCATTAATGAGATGTATATAGGTTTAGTGGGGAGTGATGCAATGCATCATCATCAAAAAGGAAATCATTTTAATATGGGTCATGTGCCTTTTTTATATTTTAAAAAAATTGAATGTACCATCTTACAACATAAAAATTATAAGTTTTTCCTTGATAATCATGTATTTTAATAAGCATTATATCTAGTTGATTACTTTTTTGTGGAAGAGATTATTCATTGACAACTTCTGGACCCCCATCAAGATCATCTACCTCTTGTAGGATATAATCTTCATCTTTAAGAAATATTATAACTATGAAAACCGCTTAATTCTCCTTCTTGAACATAGTGTCCTCTAGAAATATTTTCTTGCCATCTTTTTTTAATGCTAAATTCCCTTTTCCTCTCACTACTCCTTTTAGTCTTCAAGACAACTTCATTTTAAATCTGATTGTGTATTGGTATTATTTCTAAACGTAGAACAATTGTATCATCCTAAAATCACATTGGACTGAAATGTGCAAACCACTCACATACCTTGAATTTTTTTTGTGTCATCTTCAAAATCACATGCTATGATGGTGAGTTTCTGAAACTATTATATGTAATCTTTTACTCATATTTATTTTTTCTTCAAGCTCTAAAAAATATTGAATGAACTCAACAAGTAGTCTAAAGGCACAAATATATTATTTAGTTTTATGAACATTCTATCCAAATTTTTAACTTTATATTTACAACTTCTAACTCTTTATAGATACACATGCTCCCACCATAACGATGCATGTCTCTTCAACTTTGTCAAAGAAAAAATCAATTTCTTTGGATATTCCATCTTTGCATTATAAAATTATTTATCCAACTTAATGATTTAATCATTTATTTTTTTAGGTCCACCACCTACATGAACAATCCTTAAGAACTCAGACCCCTCTCCAATGGCTTGTTTTGAACCCAAGAGTCAACTTCTTGCACTCAATACTATACGGACATGAGGCATGGTAGTATGAGCACCTAGGTATAATTGAGAGGGGTATTAAAATTAAAATTTGTGGAATTGGTATAGGGCTTGAGATATTGGGGTTTATGAAAAATAGTTAAGAACCAAAGTCATTTTAAACCCTACTAAAATCCTAGTAGAGACTTGATTTGAAAGATTGAATCCTAAGTGCATTGAATTACCTATGTTCATCATAAAACATCTTGAATATTATTTACTATTGAATATATTCTTAAGGTGTACATCATTTGTACTTGAAGCTATACATACTACATTAAATGCACTATTTTTCAAGGATTTTGGTATTTTGCAAAGTTTTAAATAACTAAACACTTTGAATCTATTATATGAGGTCATTTAGGATGTATTTCATCTATTCAAGCACAAAAATATACTCTATAAATTTTTCAAGTGATCCAACAAAGCTCGTTTTTCAAAGCAGTCTCAAACAGGCCTAAAATGAGACTAGCTTTCAAGACCATTTCATGGTTCTCAAACGTCCACAGGGTCTCGGGGCCTCAAATTTGATAGGGAGGTTGGTGATAAGATAATTAAAGTGAATACAATTATTTTGGTAGATTCACACATGTGATAAATATCTGTAGTAGAAAATTAGGCTTCTAAGCAAGCATGTCTTATTGAAGCTTAATAGAGGAGAGAGAAAGATAGAAAAAGGCACTTTCACTCACTCTCAAGACCTAAAATTTGGCATGTATTTGTAAAACTATAATGGGTCCTCAAGTGTTCTATTATTTTATCATTATCATCTCTATGTTACCATACGTAAGGAGGCTTATAGGTTTTCAGGTTTAAAAGGAAAATAGACCTAATGAGAGCTTAAGGAGCAAAATGGAGTTTGGGGGGTTATTCTAGTAACCAAAATGGATTGATTCAGGTATGATAAGGTATTTGAATACCTTTCATGGATAAATAATGAATACTTTTTATTTGTAATGGACTACAAATATCAAAGTGTACCAATTGAATAAGATGATAAGCCCTCCATGCACTACCTTGTGGAAACTTTTATATTGCATGTTTGCCTTTAACACATCCTTCACAAAAATATTTATCATATTCAACCTTTTTCAAATCATAAACAAATTCTAGAGATGTTATTAACTTCAAACTTTGAAAATTAAAGTGTCCATACCTGAGATGCCATAACCAACATTTATCTTCATATGCCATATTTGTAATGCTGGTACTATGCTCTCCAAACTTTAATGGAAAAATACTACTATTAGACATACGTACAATTTTAATAACCTTATTTAATTAATTTTTGTCATATATCATGCATTTATTATCCTAAAAATAACCTTATAATTCTTTTCACATAGCTATCAAACACTCAACAAATTATGTTTCAACTTTGGGGTATAGTAAATATCATTAATACTTTTCTTGAATTTTGTAGTATTCGCCTTTAGAATTTATTTTCTTACAACCTACAAATATTTATCATCATCAAGTTTTATATTGGTTTTGAAACTTCTATACATTATATAAAATAATGCATTATTCCCTAGCATGTGATTGGAACAACCTTAATCTAGATACCAAACCTAATTAGGACAGTTTTCATTTTTGTCATATGAAATGAATAAATTTCATGAAGCATCACCATACTCATTAGCATAATTATCACTTCTCTTTTCATTTCCTTCTTTTAGTCTACACTCCCAATCAAATTAACTAGGCCTGTGATAGTAATAGCATTGAATATTTCTCTTATCACATCTACTTATACCTCTTCATCTTATAGTTGAACCACCTCTTCTTCCTTTGTATCCTCTTGAATAATTTTAATTCATGTATTTATCTTTTCATTCATTACTTTTGATGTTTTATTTGTATTTTACATGTTTATTCTTATTGCTAGTGCTAGTACTTTCATTTTTGTGATCTTTAATTTTGAGGCAATGTCCTTCTCACCACTTTCATTTTAATTGTTTGTTAATATTTCTTCATGGGACACAAGATATCCAACCAGGTGATCAAACTCAAGAGTAGTTTGATCTTTATATTCTTCAATAATGATTTCAACATTATTCTACCTTGGTGCTATAGAATTTAACACCTTTTTTACCACAAGCTCTATGTCTAAAATTTCTCCAAATGTAGCCATCTTCTTGACTACATCATTTACTCTCTCACAATAATCACCCACACTTTCATCTACTTGCATCTTTAAATTCTCAAAGTATCTCTTAAATGTTTGTAATCTAATCACTTTGACTTGCTCACTACCTTTTTTAGCTTCTTGTAGATTATTCAAGGCATCCTTATATTTCTTTGCACATGAAATTCTTTGAAATAAGCTCTTGTCTAGAGTTCTTCTTCTTGGATTCATTTTTAGCATGCCTGTCTTTAGCTAACATTGGCATAATCAGTTGGTTCATCATAATCAATTGGTTTATCAAGTAGATTATTTTGGTCAATCTAGTATTTTTTCCATTTACATGTTTTCTTTCTTCAGTCAATTATATCATGTTGGTCAATGTAGTGTTTTTATCTATTTTTAGGTCCAAGATCTATAGACAACTAGATCATGATACTCAATCTCATTTTGTGCTTTTACTTGTAGGGTTTCATTTTAGCAAACTAGATCATGATGGTCGATCTACTCTTATTTTCCTATTTTCTAAATTTTCACTTAAAGTCAACTAGATCAAGTTGGTACATCTAGTTTAGTTTAATAGTTTTTAATTTTTTAATTTTTAACAAACTAGATTGAGTTGGTCAATCTAGTCTTAGTTTAGTTTTTTTTCAATTTTTAGATTTCTTATAGACTAAGTCAAACTATTTGATATTATGTAACCTCTGTATTTGTAATAATTGTATCTCTAGAGGATTAAAACCCTACTTGGATGACCCAGTCAAACAAAAATTTAGCACTTTAAAAAATACAACTAATCTATGGTCAATGTTCACTCTTAAAAACTTAGAATTCTCATATTATCACTTTGTAATTCCTATTTTTTGGTTCAAAATTCAAATATTTCTTTCCCATTTTCCTCAATTATGAGTTTTGTCAACCTATACCCATATAGTAAACTAAATCAACCAACATGGTCTAGTTTTATGTCTATGCTTACTACCAAAAAAATAAATTGATTTAGTTGATTTAGTTTGTTTTAACCTAATTTTCAATATACTTTGTCAAGTAGATCAATCTCGTAGCACCTAGCTAACCTAGTTCATCAGGTGGCCAACTTAGTTCAATGGGTGGTAGACCTAGTTTGTTTTTCCTGTATTTTTATCCATAGTTCATCATGTGGTTAATTTAATTAGTTAAGTGTTTGACCTAGATTTTTATGCCTATTTTTACCCCAATTCTATAAGATCAACTATATCGACTTAGTCAACTTAGTATGTCCTAGCTGATCTAGTTTAATCTATGAATTCCTCTAAAATACACTAGATCAACTTTTTCAATTCCATTACTTTTGGTTAACTTATTATATTTTTTTAGTCTTATTCATTTCTAATTTATATCTTGTTGTTTTTCTTACCACCCTAATTACCATTCAATAAATCACCTATATAATTATTTATTGACAGTCTCAACCCATTCTGAGTATATATGGGTTGTTCTATTTCTTCCCACCTATCCACCATGGAAGACACTCTTCATGGTGAATCTTTTCATGAAATAATTGTAGATCACAATTTTGATCTACCCCATATTATATACTAGATCCATAAAATACTCAATTATGATTCAAAATCATGATAATTATATAATTTATACCACTTTTACAGCTTTTAAACTTAGAAGTCTTAAATTCATAAATACATATACATCAACAGTTGGAACCTCACATTATGTTCCGCTATTACAACCAATGTTCATGATCCTCTTATTACACCCATAAGAAGAACACCTAGAATTATCACTTCACAATGTAACATGGTTGAAATCAATCAAACTAATATTGAAGACAATCCCATTTGCACTCCTAACAAGAATAGTGGACTTAACATGATTCCTTATTATTCTACCACATTTTGGACACCCAACACTAATGTTAGGAATCTTCATCCCCACCCTAATGTTTGCAATCCCCCTCCTAGTATTTCTAATAAAAAATAATGTATTGATATTACTAAAATCCTTGTTAAAATGGTCTAATAAATGAACATTATGAAAACATATACTACCTCTCAGTTTTTCCAAATGCAAAACCATATCTTACGAATGGAAACTCAAGCCCCTATCATTATGCCTCAAAATAATCAAAATTTTGTTCATCCTCCTATTAAAGATGTCAATGTGAATATCATCCATTGACTTCTCATGCATAACAAAACACTTCAACATCTTGAAAATGAAACTTTAGCCACACTCAATGTATCCATCACTATTGGAAACATTTATCAAACCGTTAAATATGATGGAACTAATTACCCTAACATTTTTCCTACATAATTTTTTAATCTCTATAAGGAATGGGTCCAAATCGATACTTTCACTACCACTAAGCATCTAGTCAAAACATTCATTGGAGATACTTTAGAGTGGTATAACCAACTTCCTAAAAATTTAATTACATAATTAGAGGATTTATTCAATGTTATATTAAAGGAATTCCAACATAATGACCTTATTATAAATTAACTTAGCCATTACATCAATGCCAACCATCTTCCAAACTAATCTACTCATACTTTCATGAAATGATGGAAATATCTAACACATAAAATAAATCGTAGCAAGAATGATGATAATCTTTTAAAACTCTTTTTTACTCTCTTAAATATCCTCTTAAATAAAAAGTTTGGATGTTTTCCCCTAAATTTTAGATTAAGCCTTAGACCAAGAAAAAATGCAAGACTTTATTATTAGTCAATTTGAATCATCTCAAGCAGATACTAAAGAATCTATCCAATCAGGTTCCTATAACATTTATTCATCTAAGTCTCCCCAACCTCAAAATGGAGCATTCCAATTTAAATAATTTTAACCCAATTCACCCTCCCTTGAGTCTAAATGAACTTAAGAATAAAATTCCACCCTCTAAACCTATGATTTTTGATCCTTCCAAATCTCCTCCAAAATGGTACATTGCTGCTGAGTTTTATTGATGGCATGCTACAACAGGTCATTCTCATGAAATTTCAGTGATATTAATTGATTCCTCCTTACCTTCTTATTTTTTACACATTTAAATATCGATACTATACTCAATAATATTTTCAAGATTATATTCAAGCCTTGCAAGCCAAATCTGAAGAATGACAATCACATCAACATCACTTAGATAATGATCAATAATGATTACCCCATACTTCCACCTCATCCACTAATATTGTCCAAACCATAGATTATCCTTATTCCTAAACAAGTAAGGAAAGGATAAATAACATATAATACTTTAAATGAGTGTTTGCATTAATTAAACCTCAACCCCTTAGGTCACACCAACCCAAAGAACACCTAGTTCAAATTCCTACTCTAAATTGCATCATAAATGATCCCTCTTTGGCTTATAGACTTATTCATACCTATCATAAAAGTCATATGCCAATTTTAAATTCCTAAAAATACAAATAAAAACACATTTACATGTCTCTGGATACACTCGTCAGCCCAATGCAACTCATTATTAAATAGTTATGTTTCATTTTACTCCATGTCACATGTTGGGGCATCTCGTGATGCTACTCCACATGTCACTTCAAATGTTGGGGCATATTATGATGCCCATCCCTACATCAAATTAACCTTTGGGGAATCTTAAAATAATTATTATTATTCTATATTTCATAATAATAAACAAATTAAAATTTAATAAACCTTCTAAGAAACATAGGCTTGTATTTCACATGCTTATATTTTTTATATACATTAACATATATTTTGTTCATTATTTTTGTCTAATGTTTTTTGTCATTTTATTTCATTTAATTTTATTTTATTTACACCAATGTTTCTTTTGGGTTCTTTGGTTTTGTTTCACTTTACTCACACTTTTGTTTATTTTTTGGTTCATTATTTTTGTTTCATTTTTTTGGCCTTTATTTCCCTTATGGTTCTTAGGTATCACCTTAATTGTCATCATTTATTAATTTTTAATCATTTTTTCCTTAGTATATTTATGGTTATATGGCACTTATTTAATTTCCCACTTTCTTTGGATGACTTTTTATCGTCATCTTCTTTTGGGATCAATACTTATTTCATTGGTTCTTGTGTGAGATCCATTGTAGGTTAGTACGACTTCCATAGTGACATGACCATCATAGCATAGCCCCATCCCTTTTGGAGTACTCTTATTTTCCTTGTGATCAGATAGCATATTCATCATTGTATTACTTATTACATGGATGGATCTCTCATGATTGCCATCTTTCCCTTATTTCCTTCTATTTGAGGAACACATAGGTCAGTTTTGAGATTGCACATCTACTTGTTGGAAAGCATAGGAGTATTTCAAAATAAATGTCTTTAGTTACTCTTCTCTAGCAACCAAGTGTAAATTCTCTTATGTTTTCCTCATATTTCACTCATGATTGGTTCTCCAAATCTGTACGAAAAAGGAAAATAAAAAAAGCCAAAAAAATTAAAATCTAAATCATAAAAGAAACAAAAGTCAATGATCAAAAGGAAAATACATTCTTAAAAGTCAGAACACACCAAAAATATGTTATCTATATTTGACACATCTCTTATCTTATTTGAATATCAAATTCCATAATTGGCCTCATAATAGAGTTAAGGTCCATTAGGGTGCAGTAGGAAAACAAACTAGGGTAGGGGGTGTCATCATATCATATAATTATAGTGCCACCTAATTTTTCACTTAATTACCCAATATTCACAATCGACCAATGACTTATAAGGGGTCGTGAAGAATGGGGAACATATTTTGAGAAGGTAGGTCCATTTTAATTTTCATGCATATAGCCTTCATGGGATGATCTATGTATTTTAGTTGTTATCCCAAGATTTGTGTTCATTAGTCAGAGTGTCCTAAGTCCTTTATGTTGATAATTATTAACCTTTCTCACTTGACTAGTGTGTCTCATTTTTACTAAGGATGATCACATCACCCATGTGGCACGTCACATTTCTTATTTGTATCATGTTTTCATGATATTCCCCTTGTTGACTATTTATTTCAACTGATCACATCCTTCATCACATTTACCTGTTTAAGCCTCTCGATTTATAGTTTTTGAGTTGTATTGTAATACCTTGGATATGACTAGGTTTTTCTCACAAATGATGTTTCACATTCTCTCACCACACCATACCATTTTAATACTAGTCACATCATTATGTGGTTGTGTTTTATTACATTTAATTTTAGAGAAAACATTAAGTTTTAGTTGTCATCATTTATATTTTTTGATTTTCATCTATCCATCATGTTCTTTTTTAATTTTTTGTGCATTTCACTTATCTTACATAGGACATATTACATTCTTACATGTTTTTATTTATGTATGACTTGACATTCTTGTCTAACATCTTTACTTACATTTTAGTCCTTTATGATTTCTTCATGCTTCATTCAACATGCTCATTTTACATCTTGACTTACATTTCATTTTTAGTCATTTGTGCTCTCTTCATGATTTATTTGACTTGATTGTCTTACATTTTGACTTACATTTTTCATTTTCAGACTTCTATGTTTTCTTTATGTTTGCTTCTACATGCTTATCTTATATGAGGCTAAGATTCACTTGATTAAATATATACGTTAGATTTTTATTACACGATATTTCATTTACTTACAATGTTTTACATACTACCAAATGTGATTTAGTGTGTTATACATTAATTTTATTCATTAATGTTTTACATGCTTTCCAACACTATTGAGTGTGTTCTACATTACTTTTTACCATTAACATTTTACATGATTCCCAACATAATTTAGTGTGTCTAAATTCATTTTGGTCATTAATGTTTTACATGCTTTCGAACATGATTTAGTGTGTTAAACATTCCATTTTTAGTCATTCACATTTTACATAATTCCCAACTTGATTTAGTGTGGTCTACATTCTTTTTTTTGTCATTCATGTTCTACATGCTTCGGAACATGATTTAGTTTTTATACATTCCTTTTTTTCATTCATGTTTTACATGATTCCCAACATGATTTTTTGTGTTCTACATTCACGTTTGGTCTTTTGGATCTAACTTAGCCTTTATGTTCCTGGCTTGCCAAATTTATAGGTAATTTAATTAGTTTTGAGAGTTATTCATTTCTAATTTGACCATCCTATGTACATATGCATTACTTCTACTGTTAGTCATATATCCTTAAGGTTTTCTAAATGTAATAACTACACCCTCCACAATCAGTACTACGATATTTGAATGTAGTCATTTAATGAAAAGGTAAGTCAAAGTATGTATATGGTGCTTTCAATTATTTTCATTTAATTTCAGCATTAATTTTAATATTTCATTTTTAGTTAGCTCAGTTATTATATGTTTCTATGTTATTTATCAAATCAACATTGCTAATTTCACCTTCATTAAATGTAATGACCTTTGATTGGTGTATATGTATACACATAATATTTTTAAGATTTATCATTCATTAACACTTTCTCTCTTCCAAGAACATGCCAACATTCAATCTCTCTGAGTGCATGCCTTAAAAGATGCATCAGGAAAAGGGTGAGTAAACCTTTGGTGATTCCCAAGATTATTTGTCCCTATATCATTACCTAAACCCACCACAAGTCACTTTTATCCAAATACCTAATAAATTAAATCTTATTTATTCACTTCCCTAAGCAATTCTCCTTTCAAAAATGCCCCTCACTAAGAAAGCACCCATTTTATTCATTTTACTACTAAGTCAACCCAATCAATCTTATTACAAAATCTAAGCTGCATGTTATATGACTACATTATTTGGGCCCACCTAATTTTATACCTAACAACTACTTTTCATGCCTAACAAAATAGAGCTGGTCGATCTTATTGGCTAAACTTCCAAATGGGATTAGGGTCAATCATTTTCTATAAATACCACCTTCATTTCATTCTAATAGAGATGAATATTCATTTTCACATGAATATAAATCAAATTTTTATAAATTTTACACTTGGTGAGTCATTGTTTAGGATTTTTTTCCTTGGAAAGAAAGAAGCTTATCATGTAGGAAAGTATTGGATGCAAAGTACGATTATTTTAGACTAGAGATGACTTATATAGTGTGATCCTTATAAATCCAAAAAAACCTCTTGAAAAAATTCTTGACCAAGGGAGAGATTGAGGCATGATAGGTTCATTCAAGGTAAGTATTTATAACTCTTACTCTTTCATATTTTTAGATAGATATTACACAAAGTAATAGGTTGATTCTTTTACTCTTTGCTTAAAACCACCTCTGTATTGACTTGAGTAGAGTTCTCCTCTGCATGTTATGTTTTGTTTGTTTAATTGTCCCCATTTATGCCACCAAATTTAATGAGAACTAGATTATATTTATTTTATGTATTTTAGACCTAGCTAGGGTTATTGATACTTAACTAGAAGCTTTGGAACCATCTATAGTGGTGTTGTGTGATAAGAGATCCCTTAGGTAAGTTTAGTGGATCTAAATTGGTGATGTCCCAATATAAATAGATATGCAATGAGTTGTTGATAATATTACCTTATTCAAGATTAAAATTCCCTAAGTAGGACAAGTTGTAGATCCATCATAATTTATTCCATATGGGTCCCACTAGGCATACCAAGAATTTATGCACACAAGATAGAGAGAAACAAATAGAAATGAGAAAATAAGACCAATTTATACTTCAATAAACATACACTATACTTTAAATTAGACATCAAAGAGAACTATTTAAATGCTATACCTTTATCTACCAATAAAATTCCTCTTTATTGTGTAGATGGTGTTTATATTATGGTTGATTTAGTTGGAGATGCGCATGTATTTCAATAACATGTATCCTTAGAAATTAGTGATTTTACTTGATGAGTGTGTCAAAGTGTAATAATGTGTCCCCTTAGGTAGTCAAGTAAAAATTCATAAATAAATCTGTAAAAATACTTAATTATTTTTTTAAGAAATGGAAAAATATATATGCTCTATGTATATATATATATAATCTAAAGCACATTTGTTTGACTAATATCAATGATCCAATATCAAGAAAGTTTTACGAGAGACTGGAAGTGTATGTGGCTTCTTTATGCCAAAACGTGGGACACACTATTAAACTTTGACCATAGTATATTGATGGCTTGATTGACTTGATATCAATGAGGTGGAACATTTCTAGACTTTAAAATGTTGTTGAAAGTGAGGGGTGGGATTCAGTTTATAATTTTTGTAGATGAAAATAGACAATTAGATCCGATTCAAGATTAAGGGATATATTTGAGTCAAACTCATCATTGAATCAGATGAGATGAGTAATAAATATGTGGGGTTGTGGATGTAAGGCTCAATGATTTTGAGGAGTGGCTTGATTTTTGATTTATCCTTTGTCATTAGGATTTTTTTATTGCATTAGATAATGGGTGATTGGCTTTTGATTTGGAGTGATTTGATGATTTTTATTTAGTGTATTTGTTATTATTTGAGGATTTTAGATTTCCATGGATTTTATTAGTTGTATTAATAAATTACCCAATATGATTAGTTATTTAATTAATCCAAATTTACATTTTTGGGGATTGGATAGGGCTCAAGTGTAATATAATTAAGTGATTGGGGGCAATGGTCAAATAATGATGGGTTGGGCTAGGGATGTTGGAGATAGAATTAGGGTTAATTAGAAATATGATGATGTGTTATATTAGGGTTATATGATGAATTGGGATGAAATAGGGATGTGATATTGGAATTAGGGTTGTGATAATGTGTTAATGTATATTAATGAATGGTGAATAACTATGATATTAGGGTGGTAGAATTTGAATGTCTACAACATATAAATTAGCCTTCAATCTTTTAATTTTCTTCTTCTTTATCTTGTTACGTTTCTCTTATAACTTTTATATTTATTTTATTCTATTAAAAATAGTCCAAATGGCCATCAACTTCAAACAACTAACAAAAAATAGTTCAGTGACTCTTATCCCCACATACATAAATAGATTTGAAATACATAATTCTTAATTCACTTGACTCTTTTGTTTATAGTTAAAAAGTGAATTGTGTAAATAACTAATTTATGTGCCTATGACTGATCACATGAATTAACACCATACATAAATTTAATCTCTAAGGCTACACACAAACATAAAGCTATGCAAAAATTCTTACTATTAATCTAAGTGTTTTTGGTTGATGAAATATTACTTGTGAGAAAGGATACTTTTGCATCACCTATATTCATAGTGACTAAGGGTTTTAAATGCTGACTAATTGTCTAGCCCCTCAACAATGTAAAATATTGAAGACAACACACCAAGTAAATGCTATAATGATTCATCCAATAAAATCAATGTGATGCAATATGTCATAGATGTTATTAACTTCATTTCTACAACAGATTATCTCCAAATGTTATGTTTCTTTAAAATGCTTATAAATGTTAAAAATATTTATATGACAATAAAAGATAGATGCTCTTTCATATTGTAAGTTCAATAAATTATTGAGGCCTTCACGATAATACTTTGCATTACAATATGTTCAAACATTCACATGCTCCGAAACTTGCTCACTTCCTTCTTCTTTCCCCACTCCAACGCAAAAAACCACATACAATAAAGAAAAAAACATGTTAAGAGCATCTCCATGCTTATAAATACTCTCTCCATATTAAAAATTAATCACCAAAGGGAGCTTGAAATGGAAGTCAAAAATACTTAGAAGATCAAGAGGAACCATCTATAGTCATTTATTGCATCATTATTTGTCTTGTGACAAAAGCACCAAAATTATAGTCTAGAACCACTAGATGTAATGAAACCATCAATTAAGTTTATGGTGGTTACATAAGCTTATGGTAGTTATGAAACTATTGGGGTGATTTCTTCACTGAGGAAAATGCACAAACTTATGGAGGCCATAAATTTCACATAGTACTAGGATTGACATGCCATTTTTTAAAATTGGATATTTTTTTAATAAGAACACAAATATGCAATCAAATTATGATTTTGATGATATATCCATATTATTTTATCCTTTGTACCAAAACCTATATATTTTAGGTCATATAGTGTCATAACATTTTCTTAACCCTCTCAATGGTTACAACTAACAAAGATTAATAGAAATAGCATTTCAAGTTACATTATTATGAAATGGTAATAAAAAATTACTTAACTTATGTGGCTAACATTTACATCTAAAATTTAGATCATGCCTCCCAAATTTGGAGGCTTTTGGTCCCCAAAATGTTAGGAACTCTTATGGTCAGGAAATTTATTTTCCCACAATTTTAATCTCTCTTATACTTGGAGGTGCATATGGTAAATGGAATTATCAACCTTGTGAGCTATTGATTCCACCTTTTCATTCCCATTATGTGACTATATTCCTTGTTGAGGAATATCCATATGTGGAAGGTGACATCCTCATAGTAATTACATATCATGCTCTTCATTAGTATATACATAATATGAGTATCCTTTAATTCTCACTCATATTTAAAAATCAAAAAATAAAATTTCCTATTTTCATTAAGTAATTGGTTATCTGGAATGAAACTTACCAAAAAGAGCTTAGATTTGCCTTGATAGCATTTTATGGTGTAGATTCTCCCATCCTTTACCCAATGGTACTAATTATACCTCCTCATGAAAATACCATCTCTAACATACATATATGGTATAGCAAAGACTATACCACAAATGTTAACATGTGCCTATCTGTAACAACTTCATCAATGAAATGTTCATCTTTTTCCAAAATTGACTATACTTTGTTCAAAAACCCTTATCTTTACTCCTTTTTTTTCCCCCATCTTAAATCATAAATATTAGGATGGTCATATATTTCCAGCCCAAGTGTTTCTACCATCTCTTTGCTAATCAAATTTTATGGAGAACAAGAATAAAAAAGATCATTGACTTTTACCATCTAATTTGAACTCTGATATGGAAATGTTTATAGGGTTCACCTTTTTCATGAGAATCATTACTATCGAAACAGACCTTTTTTGCATAGAGGTAAAACATAACTTTTCATCCAAATCAGAGTTACATTCAATGTCTTCTCCTTAAAGTGACAACATGGCCTTTTTCTTTTTCTTTTTAAATGGATGCAATTTTTTACATAACTTCCAACACTTATCCTCTGAGTGGCTATCAACATTGCAATGCCCATAATGTTTTTAAACTGTCCTTCTTGGAAACTATAGAAATAACATTGACCCCACATTTCTTCTTTGAAACTTCAAAATAATTTGAAGAGGAGGATGGACTCTTATTATCATACATCTCCATATAGTATGCTTGAGAACAAGCCTGGTCTATTTCCTTTGGATTGGAAAGTAAAATGAGCCTTTTTATGTGACTATGCATGCCTCCAACATACTTCATGAGCATATCACTAACAAATGCATCTTTTCCCATTCAGACTGCCTTTTTTCAAAACTCACTTCTATAGACCTATACACTTTGGCCTTCTTGTTGTTTCAAATATTCCCATTCATAATATATTTACTTTGCATAGCAAATAGGATAGAATTGTCTCTAAAATTAAGTCTTAAATTGATCCCACTTACTAATTGTTGATAGATTTTTAACAATAAAAAAACTAAGGTAAATCATAAACCAAGTTAGAGCATGACTAGTTAGGTTCAAATTTGTAAATAATTTTTTTTTCTCTTCACCAATTAGATGCAAATTAAATTGAACTTCTAGTTGGGTAACCAATGATCATGTTTATCCAGTTTCACATCGCTTTAATAGGGGTGAATGTCAATCTTCACCTCTAATTTGAATGGAGGTGGATCTTGGATGAATTGAGGCTTCTCTTTCTCATGGTTGGAAGTATTAAGCTCATCACTTTCTTTAGAAGTATCCATGGAAACTACTAGCTTTTCCATGATGACTTTCATAATTTTCCCAAGCCCATTCATGAAAATACTAAAGCAAATCTTATATAATCTTAACAATTACTTAATTAACTAAATAAAGTTATTTGCTTGAGAAATAGTCATTTAATGTGCTTAGAAGTTGATTACAATTGTTGCATACTGAAAGGAAGCTTGAACAATAAAAATAGCCTGAAATTAATTATAACAAAACAAAATGGAAAAAGACACCATATTACCCTGAAGAAACTCAAATTGAGAAAACTCCAGCAAAAGTAAGGTATTTCCTCCTTGTTGCACTACCTCATGCTATAATTAAAAGTTTACTACTTTGCATTACAATATGTTCAAACAATCACAAGCCATGCAACTTGCTCACTTCTTTCTCCTTTCCACACTCTAACTTAGAAAACCACATACAATCAAGAAGAAAACTTGCTAAGAGCATCACCATGCTTACAAAGTCTATCTCCATATATTTATATTTAACTTAGGCACCAAAGAGAGTTCAAAAGAGAAGCCAAAAGACTCATAAGATGAGGAAGAATTGTCTACACAATTGTTTCTCGCATCATTCTTTGTCTCATGGTAGATCCACCAAAAATATCAGTTTAGAACTATCGAGGTGGTTTCATCACCAAGGGAAATGCACAAACTTCCTAGAGGCCATAACCTTCGCATACAGACTCAAATTGATATGCCATTTTTTTTGAAATTGCATAATTTTTCAAGAGGAAGACAAATATGCCATCAAAATTTACTTTCGATGAAACATTCATATTATTTTAGCTTTTATACCAAAGCTTATATGTTTTAAGTCTAGAGAGTCGCAACTTCTTCTTCAATCCTATTAATGGTTACAACTAACAAAGAGGAATAGAAAGAGGGTTTTTAGTTACAATATTATGAAATGAGAATAGATAATTAATTAACCTATGTCATTGACATTTACCAATCCAAAATTTGAATTCATAAGGGATGATAGAGAAAAAGGTGTGGACATGACATAAAATGCTTAAAAATATGACAATAAAGTCTAATTTGTTATCTTCTTCTTTACTTCAAAAATACCAATGTTAGGGATCTTCTTTGCCATTGTTTAACTAGGACATGGAAATAATCCACAATGGTATATAAATTTGATGGCCATCTATACGTATGAAACATTAGTTTTATATATGTCTATTGATTTATTTTTAAAAATAGCCTTTACTCTCTGACACACACACACACACACACACACACACACAGATATATATATATATATATATATATATATATATATATATATATATATATATATATATATATATATATATATATATATATATATATATATATATAATTTTTCCCTAATACACTTCTAAATTTTTTAGATTGTAACAACAATGTTGAGGGAGTATCTATTACGATTTGAAGACTTTTATATTTATTTCATAACTTTTTTTCCAATTAATTTTTTAACTTAGTTTCAATGATTGAAAGGTATCTATATTATCAAGTGTTAGAAATTTTATTGATTCATTGATAAATTTATTCTTGTTGAATGTTGAGATTAAACACCACTAAAAATGAAGTTTATGTAATTTTAAATTTATTCCAAATTTAATAGAGAGAAAATATGATTTAATGGTGAAGGTGAACTATCTGAATTGACATAAATAAATCATGTACCAACATTGTAGATTTGATCCAAAGTGTCAACTTCAAACAGCTAAGCGTGAAAGAAGCTCTTCCATATAAGTGGGTCCCTGCATATGTAAGCTCTACATAAATGAGTTAATGAACTCAAATAAAGCACTTTTTGGGCCCATAGCAGAGGGAAAGGATGTCATCATCCTTATTGAAACTCATGAAGATGATGGGTGTAGGATTCCATATTTTGAAGGGTACAAAAAAACTTTAGTGTGGAATGAAAGAACTGATAGTGGCAAGGGACACAGTGGAGTAGCAGTCTTAATTAAAGAGGAATGGGACAGTTTCATAAAATTGGAGAAAGAAGATCCAAAAAAGCAATTCATATGGATTAAAATTACAAAAAATAAAGTCACAATAAGGATGGGAGAATGCTACTTTGCTCTAAAGGGATCAAAATTTAATAAGAAAAGGAATCTAAACCATGAAGATCCATTTGAAACTCTAAAAAAAGACATTTCTATTTTTAGTAACATGGGAGAAATAGTAATAATTAGGGACTTTAATGCAAGAACTACAAACAATCAAACTCTCAATTTGAAAAACAACATAGAGAAAGATAACCCCCAATGGTTAGAGGAAGAGAATGACCAACTTTGGGGCAACATCTCACAAGACAACAAAGGTGTAATGTCACACTTCAAGGCTGAACTCTTAGGGATTTGTAAGTCTTACAACATGGTCATCTGTAACGGTATGAGAGCATGGCCCGTATCAGGAAAAATCAAATGCAAAACATACAATGGCCAAAGTTTAGTAGATTATCTCATTTGCTCGCAGAGCTACACCTAGAAGTTGATGGGGGTTATGATTGGGGATAATGTCTTAGAGTTGAAATCAGACCATAATCCAATTCACATTAAAGTTTACATTCTCATAAGGAAACAACAGGAAGAACAAGTCCACTTTGGCCAAAAGGAGGATACTCCCCAAGGTAAAATCCTTTTAAATCATGAGAATTAGGAAATCTTTAGAGCTACAATCAAACAACTATTTAGAGATCACGAAGAAAAAATAGCTAACATAAAGAATCAATTTCTCAAAGAGAACATGTTGATTCCCCTAATGCACAAAGCCTTAAATGGTTGTAAGAGAGTTAGACCCAAGATAGGAACAAAAAATACTTTCCCAGCAAACCCATGCTTCGATGAGGAATGCAAGATAGCAAAAATAGAATTGTGAAAGAGAGGTATGGACAAAGAGCATAAGAAGGAGTAAAAAAAGATGCTATGGAATAAGAAAGAGAACTATGTAAATAGAAAAAGAATAGAGCTGATTCCCCTAAAAAAAAATTGTCCTAAAATCTTTTGGAAAGAGCTACGTCAAAAGAAGAAACAAACAAAAAACAATATCATCAGAAACCAATGGCTTGAGTATGCAAAGTTACTATATGAGAGGGACCAAGATAAATATAGACCCTCAATAATCTATGTGAACCCAAAACTTTTCAACAACGAAGACGTCAATCAAGGCATAAAATAATTAGCAAGTGGGAAAGCTTAGGATATTGATGGGCTACAAGCAGAGCACTTAAAGTGGAGTGCTGAAGTACTGACACCTCGTATCAAACACATATTCAATAGGTTCATCTAAGAGGGCTTCTCGAAAGAGTGGATGACTAGTGTGGTTATCCCTATCTTCAAAAGTGGGGATACCAATAACTTGTCAAATTATTGTACTATCATGGTTAATCCCCTTCTTGGTAAACTCTTCGAAAGCATGATAGAGTACATAATTAGTAGGTGGGCAAAAAAAGAAGGAAAAAGAGCTAAGGGCCAAGATGGATTTAGACCAAAGCACTGTACTATTGATCATGGGGCTACACTTAGGTTCTTGATCAAAAAAATATGGAACACTCAGGGAGACGAGGCCTTTTGCTACTTTGTTGACTTCAAAAAAGCCTTTGACACAGTCCTCCATGACAAACATTAGAATAGGATGAAGGAGCTAGGGGTTCCAGATGAGCTTAGAGCTGGTGTCCATAGATTATATGAGTAAGTAAAGGCTAAAATCAAAACTAGTGATGGAATGTCAGAGTGTTTTGGCAGCGATATAGGCATCAAGTAGGGTTGTCCACTTTCACCAACTTTATTTGGACTGTACATTGATAAATTAGAAGAATGGTTAAATAAAGATAGTGGGGAGGGGATTCAACTAGCTAAGTTTGTTATAAAATTACTTCTTTATGTGGATGACCTCATTTTAATCGCTAAAATAGCCAACAGCTTGAGGGAACATTTGAGAGCACTAGAAACTTTTTGTCAAGAGGTTGGAATGTAGGTGAACACAAGCAAAACCAAAGTAATGATCTTCTCTCTAAAAATAAAAATAATAATAAACCTTTACCTTTGAAGGCAGCCCGTTAGAGATAGTCGAGGAGTACAGGTGAACACAAGCAAAACCAAAGTAATGATCTTCTCTCTAAAAAGAAAAAAAATAATAAACCTTTACCTTTGAAGGTAGACCATTAGAGATAGTCAAGGAGTACAAGTACCTCAGGCTTAATTTTCACCACAAGCTCAGCTGGGAAATGTGTAAAGCAAAAAGAATTCAAGGAGGATGGAAAACATTGTACTCTCTTCAAAATAAGTGTTGGATTGCCGAGTTATGTGATTGGAAGACCAAGAAAACAATCTTCAATTTGTTGGTGATCTCGGTGATTCTCTACAGGTGTGAAATTTGGGGCAATAGTATTTCAGATTGGAAATGGAAATAGATAGAGAGAATCTAGAAACATTTCATCATAAGCAGTCTCAAAGTCAAGAATTCGATGTCGTATGAGATCTTACTTGCTGAAACGGGGTCCTTCCCTCTAGAGGCATCAGCGATGATACAGTTACTAAGCTACCTCTATAAGATTCAAAACATGTAGAAACACAGGTGGCCTAGACTAATTATGGAGGAAGAGCTAACTAGAAGAAAGAACACTTGGAGGAAGCAAAATGACAAATGGGTAAAGAGGTGGGATATTAGCATGCAGGAGTGCTTAAATACTATGAAGAAATAAAAAATATGTGAGAATAAAATTCAAGTGCATAATGTGGATAAAACAAATGGGCCGTAAAAAGGAATTCTATCTCAAAAAATTCAACCCCACAGGGAATTTTGAAGAAAAAGCCTATATAGGAGCAGACATTAAGTGGAAAGCGAAAATATTGATTGCGCAACTTAGGATGAGCTCTCATCATCTTAGGTGTGAAACGGGTAGATGGCTAACTCCTAAAGAGGATTGGGAGGAGAGAATATGCCTCTTTTGCAACAAAGGCATGGTGGAGACAAAACGACACTTCGTCTTAGAGTGCGAGGCATACAACGACATCTGATACAAGTACAGTGAAACTTTGAAAATTGCCAACTTTGACACACTGTTTGAAGTGACAATGCTGGGTAATATGGCGAACCTCGTGATCAAACTTCACAACAGAAGGGAATATCTCAAGAAGAAAGTTCAGGTAACTTAGAGAATATTTTGTCGTTGATGTCCCATTTTGAAGGGGATGTATGTGACTGATGGGTCCCATAGGCTGCAACGGCCTCGTTGATGTTATGAAAATCCTTCATTCATCCATTCATTCATTTGGTCATCACTTTGTAAAAAAGGCTGAATTAGATGTTCGAGCAAAATGGATAGGTTTGTTCAGACAAATTTATTTTGTGGCAAATATTGTTAATCTTAAATTGTGTGTGTGTGTGTGTGTGTGTGTGTGTGTGTGTGATGTTATATAATTATTGTAATATTATATCTTTTTTTGTTTACTTATTTAATTCATTTTGAGATAAATTTTTATTATTATATAATTTTAAAATATTCATACTTTATTTTGATTTGAATATATATTTACATTATCTTTTTCTAATTTATCTTCTTGTTTATTTTATTGTATTTTTTAAAAAAGGTTCATTCTTATTTCCATTAATAAGATGTATGTATTAACTGATTTATTTTATTATGCATTTTTTTTAATATCTTCAAATATTTTTTTATTATACATTTTTTTCCTCGCGATGATTATAAATGCCATATTAACTCATTCAATCCACAAAAATATTTTTAAATAATTATAATAAAAACATAGCAACGTAACTTTTTCAATGGCCTTCCCACTTATACTACGTTTAGGGAAAAACTCATATTATATCTTATTTTTATATTCTATAAATTATGTCTCCATCATTATTAATCATTATTAAACTATAATTTAAGATCCAATTTTATAGTAGATTCTATTTATCTGGATAAGAAGTATATATTAAAATTTTATTTTTTTAAAAATTTATTTTCAATAAATTTTTTATTGATAAAAATATTAAATTTAATATTAAAAATTGAAGATATCCATTTAATAAATGTTGAAAGATCATTAATTTTTTTGGAAAATCAAGTATTTTTAATTATCAAAATCAGATATTATATTTTAAAAATTGATTAATTGAATGATTAAAAATTGAAATTTTTTTACTTTAAAATTTAACTTAAATTTTGAGGGAAAAAGAGGTACTTTAATTGATTTTAAATAATTTGTATAAGAAAAATATAGATTCATTTAATTGATTTTAAATAATTAGTATAGGAAAAATATAAATTCGCTTCCCAATTATTTAAGGGAAAGATTTCAATAACAATGCATACTAACTTTACTTAGTGAATTAAAATATCATAACATCACATTAAATTTCAAAAATTTAAAAAATCTAACTCGTCACTAGTTGGTTGTATTCCTCTTTACATTTATAGTTTTTGCCTTTACTGAACCGTGCTCATATACATATGGTTGGTTATTTTGAACATGTCCAACCTACGCCCTGGAGACTGCTGTCAAAACAATTAAAAAATATTTTTCAAAAATAAAATTATTTATTATTTAAAACTTTTTCTCTTTTGAATTTTTTTACTACCTTTATAAACAGAATAATCTTAATTAATATTTGATGTACTAAATGTATTATTATTCAAAACTGTGCAAAAGTGAGAGACCCAGGGCTAACCTGGGCAGCAGTTTTCACTACTGCAATGCCTAGTAGGGACAGGCCTGGGGCATCCTTAGCGCGCTCAGGCCCTTTTTAACAGGCCCTGATTCATCAGTTGAAGTTAAGTTTGGCCGATGAAACATTGGTGAGATTTCGTTCGAGTTTTGGCAGGGGGAACAGTTTAGCAATCATGATTTCATTGGATTGTAAAGGTCAGTTCCTTCTTTTACTCATCCTCACTACTTTTCTCTTTCTTACATTTTCCTCCAATGAGTTCAACCAAGACCAGAGGAGGATTGATTCACAAGCTTTGCTTGAACTGAAAATGTCTGTGAAAATTGGGCCAAATATTTTCATCCAATGAGTTCAACCAAGACCAGAGGAGGATAGCTGGAAATAATGTTTGCAACTGGTCTGGAATAACATGTGACCACAAACAACGAGTCGTGAGCGTGGTTCTCAAATTCAAGAATCTGGCTGGTATGATACCCCTTCATATTGGCAATATGTCCTTCCTCACCACTCTCGATCTCTCTAATAATCGTTTCTCCGGGGCCATACCCAAAGAGTTGGTCAAATTAAGAAAGTTGCAGGTCCTCAAGCTGTATGGGAACAGCTTGGAGGGTTCAATTCCAATTACTCTGCGTGCATGCACCAATCTGTTGCAGCTCAGATTAAACAATAATTTCTTGACTGGAAGTATTCCGCCACACCTGATTTCCCTGCAGAACTTGGAAAAAACCTTTCAAAAAATAATTTGACCGGAATAATTCCACTAGAGTTGGCTAGTTTTGCTGCACTTAAAAGCTTAGATCTTGCTAGTAACTCTCTGACTGGCCGCATCCCCTCCAAACTGGGTGCTCTCACGCATTTAAGAGTACTTAGTCTAAGTACAAATAGGCTTTCCGGTGAAATTCCCAAGTCTCTAAGTAACTGCACAAAATTGTATCGCTTGTCGCTGTCTAATAATGTGCTTGATGGACCAATTCCATCCGAGATTTTAACAAATTTGACCAGACTAGAATACCTGCATCTGGATTCCAACAAACTTCGAAATAGCATCCCCGAAGAGATTGGAAAATTATGGAGAACGAGGGATCTTAACCTGAGCAATAATGCCCTTACAGGGGACATTCCCAAGGCCCTGGGGAACTGTTCTTTTCTGCAAACGTTGGATTTGTCTTTTAACTCCTTGTATGGGACCATTCAGGCAGAATTGGGTTCACTTACGCAATTGCGGGTACTGCGGCTCCAAGAAAATAGCCTAGGAGGATCGATTCCATTGTCTCTCAAGAACTGTACGGAGATGATAAATTTGATACTGCGGAGGAACAAACTCAAAGGACAAATTCAGGAGGATATAGGCTATAAGCTAGCCAAATTGCAAGTGATGGACCTGGCAAAAAATCGGCTAAGTGGCAGCATCCCAAAATCGCTAGGAAATTGTTCCGCTCTCATTTTCCTTCAAACATTTGACAACCAGTTAAGCGGAGTGATACCCCGGGAATTGGGGATGCTCACTTGTTTACACATACTTGAACTTGGAATGAATAGCTTCACGGGCCCTGTTCTTCCTGTTCTCTTAAACTGCACACAATTGACAACCCTTGGACTGGAATACAACATGCTCGTCGTCTCCATTCCTGCAGAATTTGGCATGAAGCTAACAAAACTACACACTTTCTATATTGGAATGAATCAATTCAGTGAGAGGATCCCAAAGTCTCTGGGAAATTGTTCTCATCTGTCTATTATTGATCTCGGTAACAATCAGCTAAGTGGTGTGGTGCCTCAAGAATTGGGAATGTTAACTGCTCTGCGAAGGCTGTCCCTTTTCAACAATAAGTTGTTGAGCGGCAACTGCCGTACAATATGTTTGTTGGATGTGCTTTCTGTTAGAAATTAAATATTAAATTGGAGATAATTTCTCCCACCTCCACTCCTCATGCATGCAAACAGTTAGTAAGTAGTTAAACATTCAGTTGAACAATCAGTTAGTAAACTGATAGTAAGCAATCAGTTAGATATGAGTTAGTTAATTTAAAATTAGATATTAGTTATTTTTGCATGTAAAGACTAATTTTAGTCTTAAGTTTATTTTCTAATTATTGTTTGTATTCAATTCTATTTAAAGACCCTAAGGGCATATTGTAATTTGAACAAGAACAAGATCAAGAACAAGATCGAGAACAAGATCAAGAAGATTATTAAAAATCTTGTTTCCAGAATTGCTGTAGCAATCTGAATTTTAAATCTGTATGTTTTTATATGTTTTTTATTTTCTAACACTTTCCAAATGCTCCATCCTAGAAGTAGTAGATCTCTCCACAGACTATTTCAGTGGGACTTTGTCAAAGAGCATAGGAAACCTCTCTCCCATGCCCTCACAACTGCAGTTATATATGAACAATATCACTGGCAACATACCAGAAGAAATTGGCAACCTTGCTGGGTTGACTAAATTTACTCGGGTAACAATGTTATTGGCAAAATTCCTAGTGCACTAGGCCGTCTGAATAAGCTAACATTGTTAGACCTGAGCTATAACAAATTGCAAGGTAGATTCAGTCACAGTTTAATGAGCTGGTAAAACTTGAATATCTACACCTTCAACAAAATCATCTATCTGGAGACATTCCTTCATCTCTAGGAACTCTGAAACAGCTGAGGAAACTGGACCTGAGTCATAACGAACTCAAAGGAAGCATACCAAATGCCATTGGACAATGTTTCCGTATGGAGAGCATTGACCTCTCATACAACCACCTTACGGGAAGTATCCCCCTGGAGATCTCATGGCTTCATTCCTTACAAATCTGTCTCAAATTTTCACACAATATATTGACAGGAAGATTGCCTTCGCTGGGAGGGATGCAACATATACAAGCCATAGACATCTCTGTTAATAAGCTCACAGGTTTCATTCCTTCAGATATTGGCAGCTGTGCAGGATTGCTGAAACTAAACCTTGCCAACAACCAATGGAAGGGACTAATTCCAGAGTCAATAGCGCAGCTCAAGAGTCTTCAAGACATTGACTTATCTTTCAATAATCTATCTGGGGAAATTCCAGAGTCTATTGCAAATCTAACCATGCTTCGCCATTTGAATTTCTCGTATAACAGCTTGAATGGATCAGTGCCAAATCAAGGAGCTTTCAAAACCCTCAGCGAAGCATCATTCTTGAGAAATCTAGAATTATGTGCACCGTCAGGTTGGTTGAATTTACCAAATTGCAGAATCCATATTCATTCAAATGAGTTTAACACGAAGGTTGTCTTGGTTGCTTCAGTTGGCACAATTTTAGCGCTGTCTTCTATTTTTGGTGCATTTTACATTTTTTATAGAAAGACGAAAAGAACACGATTCATAAATAGTTTGTTGGGGCGAGGTTTCATGCAAATTTCTAGCCAGGAACTTCATAGAGTAATGGAAGGATTTAGTGCAGCTAATTTTCTGGGTGCGGACAGCTTTGGGTCGGTTTATCGAGGTCTCCTGTCTGATAACACATTGGTGGCTGTCAAGGTATTTGATCAGGATCGTCAAAATTAATACAAGTATTTCTACAGAGAGTGCAGAATACTGAGTAAAATCAGACACCGCAATGTGTTCAAAGTGTTGTCCTCTTGCTCAACTGTAGATTTCAGGGCTTTGGTATTGGAGTTCATGTCTAAGGGAAGCCTAGAACAACATCTGCACGATCACAAAACGCAAGGCAGGTTGAATTTGAAGATGAGAATGAACATTGCACTTGATATGGCACACGGGATGACATATTTACACCATGATTGTTCACCCCCTGTTCTTCACTGTGACTTGAAGCCCTCAAATGTGTTAATGGACGAAACCATGACTGCCCATGTGGCTGATTTTGGGATTGCCCGTCTAATGACGTCCAATGATCCCCGTAGCAGCAGCAGGTCTAAACTAAAAGGAACAGTGGGTTACCTTGCTCCAGGTAAATTCCCTAGCAAGAATAAAGCCCAACATTGTGTTGAATTTGTTTGTTTGTTTGTATCTTTGTTTTTTTTACATATAAACTTAGTATTGTTTTCCGCCAATTGCTAATCCGAACAATGAGATTTATTTGTATTATCGCAGAGTATGGAATTGGGGAACAAGTGACGAGTGTAGAATCTAAAAAACTAAACCAAATCTGAAAAAAAATAAACTAAATTTATATGCCCACAGATTATGAGATAACAGCAGAAAAACCAGAGTATAAAACTCAAAAGAAAAAAATAGAGCACTCAGAAAAATCTTTATTTCCAGGTAGAAAATAACAGTCTTTAATGATGTATATATAAAAGAATTACATTGCTGCCCAGATCACAGCGTTCAGAAAAAACAAATTGAAACCTAGAGAAAGCCTACGCATGCAACAAGCATGCATTATTCGTTGAATTTAGAGACACTCAGTTAACTTTTACAAACTATAATTAATCCCACTAAAAATATGGCGCATGGATCAAATGACCATCATGCAGATTATTCTACAAAATAAAAAACTAGACAAAATCTGTGCATGAAACACATCGATGGATGCACTGAACATGTAGCTTCAGTTTTCAACATACTCCCCCTTGATGCTGAGAGGGCTTACAATCTGATCTCTAAGTGTCAAAAATTGATTTGTTGCAACTGCTTTCGTAAAGATATCTGCCAACTATTTTTTATTGTTGATGTATTTTGATTCTACTACCTTCATCTGCACTAAATTTTAGACAAAATGATGCTTTAAATCAAAATGTTTTGTCCTGCAGTGATGGACTGGATTCTTGGCCAATTTAATAGCACTAATGTTATCACAAAAAATAACTGTGGGCTGAACTTGAATCTCGCCAATTTCTTCAAGAAGTTTTCTAAGCCATAATGCTTGTGTACCTGCTAAAGTGACTGCAACATACTCTGCTTCTGTAGAAGAAAGGGCAACTATACTTTGTTTCTTTGAGCTCCAAGTAATCAAACCAGAACCAAAAGAAAAACAATTCCCAGATGTTGACTTTAGGTCATCCAAACTACCTCCCCAATCAGAATCACTAAAACCAACAAGATTGAACCTTTTAGAAGTGTAGTAATGAATACCAAAATCTAGAGTGCCTTTCACATACCTCAAAATTCTTTTGGCTGCCTTCATATGTATTTCTGATGGCTCTATCATGTACCTTGAAATAAGTGAAATTGAATAAGAAATATCAGGGCTTGCATGAGTTAGAAACATTAAGCTTCCAACAATACTTTTATAATTTGTCTCATCAACTCTTTTAGCACCATCATCTCTACACAACACAACTCCATGAGCAACTGGAGTGGAGAGTGGTTTACAATCAGCCATATCAAGTTTCTTCAACATATCTTTAGCATACCTTGTTTGACAAATAAAATTTTTATTCTCCCTTTGATAAACCTCCATTCCTAAAAAATATTTCATAAGGCCTAAATTTTTCATCTCAAATTCATTCATCATGAAAACTTTGAATTCATCCTTCATCATAGAACTGCTACCCATATACAACAAGTCATCAGCATACAAACTTACAATTAGAATATCATTACCTTTTGTTTGTAGTAAAGGGTAGGTTCACTCTTACTTCTTTGAAAGCCATTCTCCTGAAAATATCCATCAATCCTAGCATACCATGCTCTTGGTGCTTGTTTGAGGCCATACAAAGCCTTCTTTAACTTGTAGACATAATTTTATTTTCCTTGCACTTCAAAACCTTGTGGTTGTTCCACATATACTTCTTCTTCTAAGTACCCATTCAAGAAGGCAGTTTTCACATCCATATGATGGATGCTCCAATTCTTTTGAGCTACTACTAAAATCAGCATTCTAATGGTCTCTTGTCTTGCTACTGGTTCAAATGTCTCTTCATAATCAATGCCATACTTTTGTGTGAAGCCTTTAGCAACTAATCTTGCCTTATGCCTTTCAACACTTCCATCACTGTTACACTTAGTCTTATAGACCCATTTGATGCCAATCTTCTTCTTGTCATGTGGAAGCTGGATAAGCTCCCAAGTGTCATTCCTGTGAATAGAATCCATCTCTTCTTGCATTGCTTGCATCCATACCTCAGTAGTATATGCATCTTCAAAACATGATGGTTCAAAATCAGCCTTGGTAAGTAAAGCAAAATTCAGTGTCTCACCTCTTGGATTTTTTTCATGTGCTTGATTTGAACTCCTTTGATAAATGTCACTCAATCTTCTTACCTTCCTTGCAGAACTAGGACTTGAAGCTGGACTTACACTTGGAATTGAACAACTAGATGAGGGGTTACTTGATGGATTTGTAGCACTTGGAACAGAAATATTAGTGGGCTGCCCATGATCAATATCATCTATAATAACTTCATTTAAAACAGATTTTGACTTTTCCATATGGCCTTTTTGTTGACCATAAACTCCCCCTTCATCAAAAATCACATCTCTTGACACAATAAGCTTATTAGTGAGAGGATTATATAACCTGTAAGTCTTACTTTCCTCACTATATCCAACAAAAATACATGACTCACTTTTGGGATCTAACTTTTGTCTCTTTTGATTAGGAACATGATCATAGGCTAAGCAACCAAAAACTTTGAAATAATTAACATTTGGCTTTTTCTCATACCAGGGTTCATATGGAGTCATCCTGTCAAGTGCACTAGTGGGACTCCGATTGAGAATGTATACTACTGTAGCAACTACATCTCCCCAAAAAGAATTACTTAATCCCTTTGTTTGTAGCATGCTTCGTGCCATCTCCACCACTGTACAATTCTTCCTTTCAGCTACACCATTTTGCTGAGGTGTGTATGCAGTGGTGAGTTGTCTTTTAATGCCATGCATATCACAATAACCTTGAAAGGCTTTTGAACAAAATTCTCCCCCACGATCAGTCCTTAAGCATTTGATTTTGCACCCTTTGTCATTTTCTACAAGGGCTCTAAAGCTCTTGAATGTCTCAAGAGCTTCACCTTTGGTCTTCAAAAAATAAACCCAACACCGTCATGAGCAATCATCAATAAAAGTAATGAAATATGATGACTTACCCAAAATCTTTGTCTGCATAGGACCACAAATGTCTGAGTGAACTAATTGGAGTGGATAATGGGCCCTCCATGCATTGCCTTTTGGAAATTTCTCTCTTGCATGTTTTCCTTTAGCACATCCTTCACAAACTTCCTTGTGCTCTTCAACCTTAGGCAAACCAGAAACTAATGCTTTTGATGTTAGAATCTTCAAACTATGAAAATTTAAATGCCCATACCTGAGATGCCACAACCAACTTGTATCCTCGTATGCCATATTGACAAGGTTCTTGTTATGTTCACCAAACTTCAATGGAAACATCCCATTCTTTGTCATAGGCACCACTGTTACCACCTTATTTCCTTGATTCTTATCATAAATTATACATTGTTGATTTTCAAATACAACTTTATAATTCTTCTCACATAATTGTCCAACACTCAACAAATTATGATTTAACTTTGGAGTGTAATAAATGTCTTTAACACTCTTCATACCTTCTTTTGTATGGACTTCCATAGCTCCGTTTGCAGCAACCTCCAATGATTTGTCATCACCAAGCTTGATCTTGGATTTAAAACTTTCATCCATTATAGAAAAAAGTTTTTCATTCCCTGACATGTGGTTAGAACATCCCGAATCTAAACACCAAACATTTTTAGAAACATTTTCAGCTTTGTCATAAGATAAAAATAAATTATCTGGAGGATTCCCATCACCTTCTTGAGCATAATGAATGATTTTACCATTATTACCTTCTTTTAATCTACACTCATAATTAAAGTGGCCATACCTATTACAATGATAACACTGAATATTTCTTTTATCAAATCGGCCTCTACCTCTTCCTCTGAAACCACTCTTCCTTAGAAACCACCTCTACCTCTATTTCCTCTTGAGTAATTTTGATTTTGACCTCTACCTTGGCCTTGATTACTTTTGATGCTACTATTAGCATCTTCATTCTTTGTGATTTGTAATTTGGAGGAAAAAGCTTTCTCTTCACTTTCTCCAAATGAATCTCTCAATCTTTTTTCATGAGACATCAAAGATCCAACTAGATGATCAAATTGAAGGGTAGACAAATTCTTGCTTTCTTCTATGATTATGGCAACATGGTTCCACCTTGGTGTGAGAGACCTCAAGACCTTTTTGATCACAACCTCATTGTTCACAATTTCACCAAGTGTAGCCATCTTATTGACCACATCTTTTACTCTGACACAATAGGTACTCACACTTTCAGCTTCTTGCATCTTTAAATTCTCAAATTCTATCTTCAATGTCTCTAACTTGACAACTTTGACTTGATCACTACCTTGGTAAGCTTATTTTAGAGTCTTCCAAGCATCCTCTGTTGTCTTTGCTCCTGTAATTCATAGAAATAAGCTCTTATCTAGCGCTATTTGAATATGAAATAAGGCTTGAGCATTCTTCTTCTTAGCCTCCTTCTTAGCTGTTTTATCATTTGCTGTGAGGGCATTCCAATCCATTGGCTCTGCATAACCTGATTCAATAATCTCACACAAATCTTTTCCTATCAAAAAATTCATCATTTTGATACACTAATAATCATACTCATTTCCATCAAATTGTGGAATGGGCAAGGAGTTAGAATTTGACATGATAAATTTTTGGCAAAATTCCAACTACTAAATCTTTAACCCAAAAGAAAAAATACCTACTCTGATACCAAATGTAGAATCTAAAAAACTAAACGAAATTTGAAAAAAATAAACCAAATTTATACGCCCACAGATTATGAGATAACAACAGAAAAAATAGAGTATAAAACTCAAAAGAAAAAAATAGAGCACTCAGAAAAATCTTTATTTGCAGGCAGAAAATAACAGTCTTTAATGATGTATATATAAAAGAATTACATTGCTACCTAGATCACAACGTTTGAAACCTAGGGAAAGCCTATGCATGCAACAAGCATGCATTATTCGTTGAATTTAGAGATACTCAGTTAACTTTTACAAACTATAATTAATCCCACTAAAAATATGGTGCATGGATCAAATGACCATCATGCAGATTATTCTATAAAATAAAAAACTAAAAACAAAATCTGTGCATGAAACACAGCGATGGATGCACTAAACATGCAGCATCAGTTTTCAACAACGAGGAAGCAAGATGTTTATAGCTTTGGAATGGTCATTCTTGAAATGGTGACAAGGAAGAGGCCGACTGATGACATGTTTACACCAAACAACAGTTTGGCGAGATGGGTAAGGATAGCATTTCCAGAGGAAGTGAACGAGGTGGTTGACACAGAGCTACTGGCTGATGAGTTGCTTGTGGTAGGGTCTAGCAGTGTAATAGCTGAAGGTGACAGTGCAGAATTTGAATCCTCAGAGCAGGATAGCAGACTGGTTAATTTTATTGGGGTAGGGCTGCATTGCACAAGGCAAAATCCAGGCGAGAGACCAACAATGAGAGAAGTGGAGGGCGTGCTTGAAAAAATCATGTATGGCAGAGCATATGGAAATTTAGAAGAACATGCATCTATGTCAAATCTGCTAAACACAAGCAATAGAAGCCATCAAACTTCATCTGATCAAAGCTAGAGCAGATAAGTATAGATTATGTCAATATTCCATTGTGTAAAATATTTGATAAAATCTAGAAAACTAAAAAATGTCTATTTATTATATGCAAGGAGTGAACAAACTTAAGTTACAATCACTTTTATTTTTATTGATTGTAATTAGTTTTAAGTTTTTATATGATAGTTACAATTAATAATAATCAAGGTCAAGAATTCACGGATCATATTAAAGACAATGTAAAATATGAAAGCGATAGATGATTCTAGAAGAATATTTGGAGGAGTGATAATCTATAAAAAGCAGAAGTGTGTATGTTATTTAAAGTTATAAAAATAAGATGTAGTTATTTAGTAAGTGTATTTGTTAATATTATATTAAATATGTATTTGTGGAAAATGAGTAAAGAGGATTATTTAGAAGTGTTAAAATTTTACATAATGTAATATACAAATGGTATTGAAATAATGATAGCTTAGTGACTAGTCTCTGTCATTTTAGTTCAGAAGTAATTTTATGAAATTATGATATAATAGAAATGCTAAATTGTAGTCATAGTTATCCTAATATGATTTAAAGATATTTTCAAAAATACATATATAGTGTTAATCTAATCATGAAATGGCAATAAAAACATTAGAAAATTGAAAAAATATATGTTAAATATATCTAAGCAATTGAAAAGTTTTAAAGCACATACAAAAATAAATATTTACAAAAATAAGTTTCATCACTTATTTTATTGTATATCAAGCTTCTACGATAATTAAAATGAGGACCTATCACCAAATCAATTGATGATCAGTGATTGTCAATGCCATTGTATCAAATGTTGAATCGAAAAACCAATGAAAGAAGAAAAGGAAATATCGACAAAATTAGCCAATGTTAAGTCAAGAATTAATAGAATATTTTGTGGTCCAAACTTTGATGAAAAAATGAAGTGCTAGATTTTCAAAGTACAAACCCAGTAAACTTATTTAAAATAATCTGGTGAAGATTAATTAGAAAATACCTCTTGGATACGACAAGATCCAATGAATATGAATCACAATGATGAGACTCGACAAGTCTCTAGAAAATATGTTGAGTCCTTAGCCGATTCAGCTCAAACAAGTTGATCTGTTGGAGGGTGTTGCTTCCAGCTTTGCATACTATTTATTCTCACCTATCGCAGCTTATCTCTCTTCACCATTTTGCATTATATTGTCATTAAAATTTTTGTTGTTGTCTGCATACCTATCTGTTACGCTCACCTAATTTATTTAATGCTCTTTCTCTCTCTTGTTTCTAACTGCTTCTAGAGCCTTCTTAGACATGTCTTTCATTACTCTATTTTTTATATTAATCTTTTCTTTTGCTCCATTTAAAAAAAAAGGATGAAAAAAATACAGCAAAGCTCTACTTCTTTCAAAAACATCAAATAATTATGTGGGAAACGTAACTCTATTAGGAGTGGATTATAAAAGTTTGTAAAGACATTCAGACAAAGATTAATGTATATATAACTATTATGTATTCTGTTTGAAAATCTTACTCTATATCTCTATGTTATTTCAAGTGTCTAGTTTCAAGTCTATAAATGTTTTCTGAGTTGTTTGTTCACTCTACTCATCTAGCATAAGAGAGCACTCTGTGTTTGGTTGTTTATTAGGTGTTTGTCTCCAACAAACTCGTATCAAAGCACATAAAAGGACTGGGTAGATTGTTGGAAGAAAAGAGCAGGAAAGAGGAAGAAATTTAGAAACAAAAGAAGGGTAAAGAATTGCAGCAAAGATATTTGGAAGGGGGAACATTCCAGCCAAGGTAAGGCATAATATTTTAGTCTATTATTTAAAAAAGAGAAAAATAATCCTCATAGTAGTAAGCAAGGAAAAGAAGCACATTGTAATTTTGAGAAATCATGGCAAGAGTAAGTTGAAGTATATCTCAACCCCAAATTCCAATGTTCAATGACAAAAACTATGATTATTGGAGCATTACAATGAAAACTTTGTTTTGCTCCCAAGATGTATGGGATTTGGTTGAAAATGGATTCCCTGAACCAGTAGACCATCAAGCATATCTTACTATTTCATAGGTAGAGAAGGATTTGTTGAAGGAAAATAAGGACACCAAAACATTATTTTTTATTCAGCAAGCAATGGAGAAATCAATCATTCCAAGAGTAGCTATTGTCATAAGATCAAAATAGACATGGTATAGTTTGCAAATATCATACCAAGGCACAAGCAAGGTGAAAAAAAAAAATTACAAATGCTTAGAAGGGATTTTGAAAATTTAAAAATGAAGGATTCAGACTCAATAGATTTATTCTTCACTCATGAAATGGCAATAGTAAATCAAATTAGATCCTATGGAGAAACCATTGAAGATCAAAAAGTCATTTAAAAAATACTTAGAAGCTTGCCTACAAAGTTTGATTCAATTGTAGTAGCTATTAAGGAATCTAAAGATCTTAATTAGTTTTCAGTAGATGAATTAATGGGATCACTCTTAGCACATGAGAAAATATTAAATCGATCAAGGGCATCATCATTGGAGAATCCATTCAAAACCTAACTTTCATTTGGTAGAACAAGAGGGAGAATAAATTACAGTAAAGGTAGAGGACATTTTACAGTAAGAAGAGGAAGAGAAAATACACAATTTAAAAGCAGAAGACTAGCATCGAGCCCTCATACACATTCTACACCAACAAGAGTTAGAGGCAACAGTCATTTTCATAGCCAACATCAAGGTGAAATGTATGATAAATCCTACATCCAATGTCACTATTGTAAAATATTTGGGCATCTTGCATTTGAATGTATAAAAAGGCAATATGATATGAATAAACAAAAGACAAATTTTAAAAATGAAAATCAGCCCAACACTAATGAACAAAACACAATGTTGATCACATGTAATGTTGCACAAAAGAGCTCAAAAGAAGTATGGTTTTTGGATATCAAGTGTAGTAATCATATACGTTTAAGCACGGAGCTGTTTGAAATAATAGATGATTCAATAAAATTAGAAGTGAAGTTAGGAAATGATCACAAAGTATCAATTATGAGGAAATGGTCAATTAACGTAAGAACAAAACAAGGTGAAAATAATCATATCCTCAATGTATATTATGTCCATAGATTGTAACATATTCTAATTATCATTGGTCAATTGGTGAAAAAATGATATAAGATATATTTTGAGAATGGTGAATGTGTGACTTTGGACAAGCAACCAAGCAATACATTGGTTGTAAAAGTTGAAATGACAAAAAATAGGATATTTTCTCTTAGAATACAAAATGAACTATTCGTAGATCCTCAAGGATTGCAAAAGGTTACTGAATTAACTTTCAGAGCTTCATACAAAAATGAATCTTGGATATGGAATTTGAGATTTGGACATTTAAACTTCAAAGGATTACAATTGTTATATAGGAAAAGAATGGTGTATGGATTACCATCAATAGAGCCACTTAAGAGAAAATGTGAGAGTCATATACTTGAAAAACAACATAAGCATAAATTTCTAGTTGGTAAATCTTATAGAATAAGGCAACCACTTGAGATAGTCCATTCAGATCTTTGTGAACTAATGCAAATACCATTTATAAGTGGAAGTCTTTATTTCTTGACATTTATTGATGATTTCAGCAGAAAAGTTTGGGTTTATTTCTTGAAATATACATCAGATGTATTTGTTGTTTTTAAAGAGTTCAAGGCAAAAGTTGAGAAAGAAAGTGGATATTAGATCAAAATATTGAGAGCCAATAGAGGTGGTGAATACATATGAAATGATTTTCAAACATTTTGCAAGGCAAATGACATAAGGAAACATTTTATAACAAGGTATACTCCTCAACAAAATGGAGTAGCTAAGAGAAAAATATGATAATTATGGAAATGGCATGAAGTATGATGAAAGCCAAATGCCTTCCAAATGAATATTGGGCCGAATCAGTTACATGTTCATTATACATATTAAATAGATGTCCAATAAAAGTACTGATAAATAAAACACCATAAAAAACTTGGAGTAAAAGGAGGCATAATATTGCATATTTGAGAGTTTTTGGATGTGTGGCATACTCCTTGATACTTCAAGAGTTGAGAAAGAAACTAGATGATAGAGGAGAGAAGTGCATATTTATGGGATATAGTGAACAATCCAAGGCATATAAGCTATACAATCCTATTACAAAGAAGGTGATAATAATCCATGATGTTGAGTTTGTTAAAGAAGAAGCATGGGATGGCAGCATTGATAAAACAACTACTATTACAGCTAGTGTTCCACAAGAGAATTAAATTTAACTTGTGAATCTTACTACACAAGCAAATGTTCCTACAACACCTTCTAAGGCACCTACCACTCCAAATCCAACTATTCCAGCAAGTAATAACAACAGTGAGTCTTCTAATCCAACACTTGCATTATTAAGATCAAGGTATATAAACACTTCAAAGAAAACACGTAGTCTAAGGGAGATTTATGATGAAATACAAGAGGCTTAAAACACTGATTTATGTTCTAATTTTGCATTCTTAACACAAGATGATCTAATTTATTTTGAATAAGTAATTAAAGATGTCAATTGGATGAGGAAATTCAATCAATTGAAAAGAATCAAACTTAGGATCTAGTATAGCTTCCTAAAGGCAAGGATGTGATTGGAGTTAAGTGGGTTTACAAGATAAAGTATAATGCTGATGGAAAAGTAGAGCAACATAAGGCAAGATTAGTAGCTAAAGGCTCCACACAACAACTTGGCATAGACTACAATGAAACATTCGCACCTATGGCAAGATTGGATACCATTAGAATGGTCTTAACTATAGAAGCTCAAAATAATTGGAAGGTTTACCAAATGGATGTAAAATTAGCTTTCTTAAATGGCATTTTGGAAGAAAAAGTGTACATAAAACAACTACCCAGTTATGAAATTTCAGGTAAAAACATAAGGTATATAAGTTGACAAAGGCACTATATGGTTTGAAGCAAGCTCTTAGAGCTTGGTACATTAGAATAGATTCTTATTTCATAAAAAATGGGTTTAATAGATGTGGAAATGAACCTACCTTGTATGTGAAAGTGAATAATCAATGGAAAATCTTGATAGTTTGTTTGTATGTAGATGATTTGATATTCGCATAACATGTCAATTAACTCATTCAAGGTAGCCATGGAAAGTAAAGTTGATATGATTGATTTGGGGCTTATGATATTTTTTCTTAGGATAGATGTAAGTCAAAGTGATCAAAGCATTTTTATATGTCAAAGTAAGTATGTTAGTGATTTATTGAAGAGATTCAAGATGACAAAAGTGAATCTAGCCCCTACATCGATTGCATTAGGTTTAAAACTTAGCAAGGATGACAAAATTCCTAGTGTTGATGGAACTTTATTCAAGAGACTAGTTGGAAGTCTCATGTATCTAACTGCCACAAGACCATTCTGCAGTCTCATGTATCTTTCTTTAAACCTTTGATGTTGTCCACACACCTATCTGCTACACTCACCTAATTTATTTTAATGCTATTTATCTCTCTTATTTCTATCTATTTTGAGAGACTTCTTAGACATGTCTTTCATTACTCTTTTTTTCATATTAATCTTTTTGTATGCTTTGTTTTAAAAAATGTGAAAAAATACAATGAAGCTCTACTTCTTTCAAAAGCAACAGATAACTATATGGGTAGTGCATCTCTGTTAAGAGTGGATTATAAAAGTTTGTAAAGACATTCAGGCAAAAATTAATGCATACATAGCTATTCTATATATTTTTTGGCAATCTTACTCTCTATATTTCTATGTTATTTCAAGTGTCTAGTTTTAAGTCTATAAATGTTTTCTGAGTTATTTGTTCACTCTACTCATCTGGTATAAGAGAGCATTATGTGTTTGGTTGTTTGTTTTATGTTTATCTCTAACATGATTTGAATTGAATCAAAGACATGGTACTTAATAAAATACACAAAAATAGAGTAGATAAAAACCCTAAAATCTATAAATCTACCTCTCCATTCCTTTATCTATCATCTAGAATTATGTTTTGTAGTTCATCCAAGAGAAATACATGATATGTGATTTTACAGAGTACAGGATTATTTCCTGATGATTATGGTCATTTATAATTTTTTCCTACCTTATTTCACTGAGAATCTAAAGCACAAAGCAAAGATAAGTTAATCATTCACAATTCTCACTACTTTTGAATACCTGATCTAGTGCTCACCATTGCATTACGAGGCTTCCTACTCCTGATGAATCTAATATACAAGACATAATAACATGTCTTCTCCACTTTTATAAGATGTTCTTTTATTTTTCATCCTTGTACATCTCCATCCTTGGTTTGCTACATGTAACACCTTCACTGCATCCTTATCCCCTGAGCCATCATAACAATTATCATATTGATGTCTATATCAAACATGTAGCAATATTGGCTATCCAATTTGGCTCTTCATGAAGGTACTAAAATTCCTGTACAACATGTGTGACATCTACATCAACCTATATAGTGATTTTAAATTGTAAACTAGTAACTCTTTATCTCAACTATTTTTTTCATCTCTCTATAAGAGAGATCATCATGTAGGAATCATGCTACTCCAACTCCTTGAATAAAAACTAAAGCACGTAGCACTGTTAATAGTAATGAAGAAAGAAGATGACATAGAAGTCAATACTAGACTTTTCCTCATAGCCTCTAGTTATCATCATGACACAAGTGGACCAATCACATATCTATGGAATTTATCATAATACTTGGTGCATCAGTATACCTATCAAGTTTTTGAGCCTCAAGAATGCATCATGCTCTACCAAATGTTGCCAAACACCAATCATGTGACTCCATTGTTATTCCATGCATCAGTTTACCTAGCCAATCACCATAATTGTATATATAACACTCTAGCACCCTGAGTCAAATGGTCAACACCAACCTTCTCCTTCTAGGAACACCAGGTCTCACTTGTTCATCTGCATCTTAATCTTCATCTTCTTCAACCAGTTCAAAATAGGTACAACTTTAGGTTTCTTTATACCTCCTTCCTTTACATGGATTTTTTTCTTCTATAACATCTCATGTAACAACATGTGGTTCATAGGATACCACATCAACACCCTTTCTATTTATTTCCAAGAATCATAATAAGGTTACCACCTTGTCTTCACCTCCTCCAAAGGATTTTATCTTGCTCCTCAAGCTGTAGAGTTTATTCTCCACCCCCAAGAACACTGTGTAGGTTGTTAACTCGTTTGGAAAATCTTTTTTAATTTTCTCTTCAACTCTCTTACAGGGTTCTCCTCATCAATTTGAAGAGATCTGAATCTTCACCAAGAGATCCTCCATCATGCTCCATAGAGAGATACCTGTGAAAACAAACTCTTTTTTATTTATTAATCTCCACTTGGTCTCTCCTACTATCATAGTAGCTTCACCTTACACAACAACAATCAACAACATAAAAACTCACACAAGGTTTTTTTCACCATAGCTCTGATACCACATGTTAGAAATAAAGTCTTGATACTACATGTTAGATCAATGAACTATATCCTACAGTGCAAGGAAATAAATGTGGAATACAAGCTACACCAAATATAGACAAGCAAGAGGACACACTACACAGAGGTTACGTGGAAACGTTGTAATATGCAAGGAAAAACCATGGGTAGAATAGAAACTTTTGGACTTCATTTAAACACAATATCTACACTCTTTTATAGCATCTCCTCCATAGCAACTCCTTCAATACTTCCATACAAAGCACTCAATGATTCCACCTAAAATATTCAAATTATGAACCAAACTAAACTAGCCTACAAGATCCAACCTCCAAACATGGAAGCCCAAGGCTTGCATAGATCATCTAACATGATTAATTAATAAAGGATAGCTCATGTTATTAAATATCATTTACAACATACAGAAAGAATAGAGAGAGAGGAGAAAATTATAACACACTCTATGTGGGAGCACTATACATTAATAGGGAATCATGTCCCCCCATATGCAAGGTCAATCCTTTGATTGATATCTCATCATGCCCACTTGAACACTCCATGTGCATACCTATGTGCTCACCCACTTTACATGTGACCTCAATTTAGAATAGTGATAATTGTCTCTCACTTTTCATGTGCACTCATGTGTGAGTCATAATATTCTCACTTTTGACCTCACTTAACAAGAGCCCATAGACAACTACACCCCACAACCACATGCCAAAGTAGAAACATGTGATCTGCTATCATTATGTCCTCACATGCTTTCCATAAGTAGACCCATGTGACTTAGTAGAGAAATACGTCCCATTCTCTGTCACCTCCTCTTTTAAATTTCAAATATACTCTGTGGGCCATATCACCCACTATGGGTCATGCTAAGTCATCACCTAACCACATCACTAACCATTCACATCACCATTAGAACATATCATCATAAATAGTGACCATGAATAGTGCCTATGAATAGTGATTCATGGATAATGATTGTGAATAGTGACTTTACATCTTAACAATAATGTCATGTCAGTGTTATCTATTTGCTTAAATTAATAATCTTCCATCCATGTCCACTCATACTCTGTGATTTTGACATCAACAATTGAATCAAAGAAACTCTTCCAATTAGGCGTAGGACGCATCCTCAAAAAACCACTTATGTTCAGCAGGTAGTTGGAAATTATCTTTATCATGTCAGTTTTGACAAATTATTTCATTTCTACTTATGGTACCTTCAGTTGATAATATATATATGTAAGAAAATAATACTAATAATGACTTTAATGATGAAGTTAATAAGAACCCTAATTTTGAATTAAAAACCTTCATATTTCTTTACTTCCATTAATACCAAAGAATTTTAGTGGTGAAACCTAGCCAAAGTTTATGATAAAAAAATATGAACTTTCTTTTTGGAACACATATAACCAAAAAAAAAATTAAACCAAGAGATATCATAGGCAAACAAACAAGGCCAACCGCTTAAGAAATATTTTCAGAGTCTGGTAGCATAAAAACATTAAAAAAAAAATTGTGTTCAATAATTTCTAACTCACCAGATATTATATAAAAAGACTTACTCAAACCACCTTTAGATTCAACAATACCAATAACAAACTTGTTGTGACGAAGCAACCATTTAAAATAATATTTTTTAGTTTCAAGATAAGAGGTCCAAATCAAATTAAACCTAAACATTCAGATATACGTCTGCCATTCTTTTCTAAATTCTATCATAGTAAAAATATTATGGGATTTAATGATGACAATAATTTTAATCAACAAACCAATAAAAAATAATAATATTTCATCAACAATAAAAAATTTAATTTTGAAGAATTTTTTAACTCTAAAAAATATTAAAAACAATATATTTAACATTCTATTAATTAAAGATGCTTAAACTTTTTATTTTATTATTAAAATACATAATTTTTTATATTTAAAAAAAAATTACTTAACGTATGAAAAAACTTAAATCATTAAGTACCTTTTTGAAAAAAACTAAGGGAAAATCTTGTCGCGGATTTTAACGTGGTGAAGGACTAAGGGAAAATCTATCAACATCTTCATAATTCATAGGATGCTGAGAGCGCACTCTGAGTCCACAAAAGCTCATCATATGTATTAGCTCTCCTCTTGTCGTACTATAATAAGATATTGACAATACATCTGTCAATTACATTGTGACAGGTAAAATAGTGTTATGAACGGAAAAAAGAAAATTACGACTGTAGCAACACTTAATGGCAGACAATCTCAATTCCTATAGCTACTATTTAATCCAATATTTGACATCACATTACTAACATCAACCAATGCATTGAGGATAATTTATCATTTAATTGCGCAATCCTTTTTTTATTTATGTATCTTCCGGGTCAAACCTGCATGTTTTTCGAGGACTAAAATGTATTATAAAATATTATTTGATGCGAAATTTTTGTGTCGTGAAGCCCCAAATGTACGGTTCACTACTTACCACATATTTTAAAGTGTGTCAAATCGTGAACAAAAGTTTTGTTGCTTTATGTACGAGCGAATGAAAGTCCCTGACAATGCATTCGCAGTATTATAAGTGAAAGACAAGCTTTACATAGTACGGTTATGGAAATAGGTTATATCTATCATTATTTCGTCATAATTAAAGGTTTAATTCCATGCTAGATTGTAATTACAGGGTGAGAGAATGGCCATCAACTTCAAACAACTAACATCCAATAGTCCAATGATTACAATCCCCATGTAAGAATTAATATTCAGTACATCTTTATGCCAGAGAATGAAGATGAACTTTACATATAATGTGGTTCATTATTTAAGTTTTCCAAATATATTTAATCACGACTCATTTTAATATTCATTATTATAATTCATTATTAGTTACATGTATTCCTCTCATTCATCAACATAAGTATAGTTTAGAGGTTATATAATTTTATAATTTATGGGTTATAATTAAATATGATTAATGTTAGGCAACTTAACCACATAATCTAGATAAGACAGTGACTACGATTTATTATAGGTAATAAATAAATATTATTAATATTAGGCAACTTAATCAAATAGTGTAACTAAAACTATATAAAAAAGATAGCATTCGTGTATGCACTGTTCAATCGCTAAATCCTTTCCCTCAAACTCTCAAAACATAATAATATGAGTGCTTTCATCATATATTTTTAGGGACACCATTATTTTCTCTTCATTATTATGGTTTTCAAACATGGTCGAAATATTTATAATTTTTTGTGAAATAGATTTTTTTCAACAATTAATGCTTCACTAAACCTGAAAATCCTAAAAGTGTGATACTTGCATCAAACAATGCAATGCAACTACTTTATTTGAAATGGCCCTCATATGCAGTTGTTGATGTTGATTTTGTGTCAAATATTCTATAATTTTTGGTAACTTAAATTTTCATTTATGTGGGACTACCTATTCTCACTTGTAGATCCGAAACCATAAAGATTGAAGCTTATTTTCTTTAAAATTTAGCCTGATATTAAATGTAATAAGATAGATACCTAAATTGACATAAATAACTCTTGTACCATTAGTTTAGATTCTATTTAAATTGTTTGGGGCAGGGAAAAACCCAAAAAAGGTCCATATGGACATCAAATTCAAATAACTAACAATGAAATAAGCTCTTCCATATAATTCCAAGGACTCTAAATATGCAAATAAATAAAATTTTATAAAATATTTAGCCAGGGTATCCATAATCATAACCTAAAAATAATATTTAGTTGTATGAAAATCAATAGAAGAAATTATTTTAGAAAAATTAAATGCAATATAGAGCATTTTATTACATACTTATCTTATATATATTTGTGCTTATAGATGAATTTATAATACTTTCTTGTAAAATAAAGCATTTTATTGCATTGGAGGTAATATTTTTTATCCTCCAATGATAATCTTGGCCTGTATATTCATGAGGTTTGGAAGGCATATCACTATGCAAATTGGGACATTCAGTCTCAATAAAACTTAGTGTGAAGTATAGAGTAAGAAAACATAATTGATCGATCCTATCAATTAGTTCAAGACAATTTTTTCCTAATATGATCTTGTTCACTAAAGAGTGTAATCAAAGTGTATCATTTCTTTGGCAAGTTTATCATTAGGTAGCCCATGGAGCCATTCTTGAATATACAAAATAGAAGTTGGTATAATTTTCTTCAATATTTTCTTTAAAAAAATGGCATTTTTTCCTTGGGTGCGATGATGCATCATTAAATTAAGAATAAAATAATATACACATTAGATGACGACTAGGTATTTTATTATTACAACACATCAAATAAAGATCGTATTCAAGTATCTAGTTTTTTTTAGTGAGTTCGTTTGAATATAGCTTCACTTATAGGGAACAAAGTAACAATTTTCATAGAAAATAAACCTTATGTATTATTTTCATTTACATGAGATGTGTCAAATTAAAACCATGATATAGTACATGGTGTTTATTGGTTTTTTTATTATAAATATCTTTGTATTTATTCTATTTATATCACTTTATTTAGGATACTATGAATGAATAAGGATGACATTTGTGTTATATAGTAATAAAATGTAATTTATGATCCATTGAGATCTTGTTCGACTTATTAGGATTATTCAATATTTATACATACACATAGAAGCATTAATGAGATGTCTATAGGTTTAGTGGGGAATGAGTTAATGCATCATCATCAAAAAGGAAATCTCATCATCAAAAAGGAAATCATTTTAATATGGGTCATGTGCCTTTTTTATTCTAAATAATTTTGAATGTACCATCTTAAAACATAAAAATTATATGTTGTATTTTAAAAAGCATTATATCTAGTTAATTACTTTTTTATGAAAGATATTATTCAATGACAACTTCTGGACCCCCATCAAGATCCTCTACCTCTGGTAGTATATAATCTTCATCTTTAAGAAATATTATAACTATGAAAATCGCTTACTTCTCCTTCTTAAACATAGTGTCCTCTAGCAATATTTTCTTGTCATCTTTTGTATGCTAAATTCCCTTTTCCTCTCACTACTCCTTTGAGTCTTCAAGACAACTTCATTTTAAATCTCATTGGGCATTGGTATTATTTCTAAATGTAGCACAATTGTATCATCTTAAAATCATACTGGATTGAAATGTACAAACCACTCACATACCTTGAAATTTTTTTGTGTCATCTTCAAAATCACATGCTATGATGGTGGGTTTCTAAAACTATTATATGTAATATTTTACTCATATTTAATCTTTCTTCAAGCTCTACAAATTCTTGAGTAAACTCAACAAGTAGTCTAAAGGCACAAATATACTTTTTATTTTTACGACCATTCTATCCAAAGTTTTAACTTTTTTTTTTATCTCTTCTAAATCTTTATAGATACACATGATCTCACCATAAGGATGCATATCTCTTCAAATTTGTGAAAAAAAAAATCAATTTCTTTGGATATTCCATCTTTGCATTCTAAAATTATTTCTCCAACTTAGTGATCCAATCAATTAGTTGGTTAGGTCCACCACCTACATGAACAATCCTTAATAACTCAAACCCATCTCCAATGGATTTTTTTGAACCCAAGAGCCAACTTCTTGAACTCAATATTATACTGACATGAGACATGCGAGTATGAGCACCTATGGATAATTGAGGGGGGTATTACACTTAAAATATGTGGAATTGGTTTAGGGTTTGAGATCTTGGGGTTTATGAACAATTGCTAAGAACCAAAGTCACTTTAAATCCTTGTAAAAACCTAGTAGAGACCCGATTTGAAAGATTGACTCCTAAGTGCATTTAATGACCTATGTTCATCCTAGAAAATCTTGGATATTATTGAGTATTGAGTATATTCTCAAGGTGTACTTCATTTTTACTTGTAGCTATACAGACTACATTAAATGCATTATTTTGCAAGAATTTTTGGTAATTTACAAGGTTTTAAATAACTAAACACTTGGAATTTGTTATAAGAGGTCATTTTGGATGTATTTCATCTATTCAAGCCCATAAATATACTCTATAATTTGTTTAAGTGATCAAACAAAGCTCATTTTTCAAAGCAGTCTCAAACAGGCCTAAAATGAGACCAACTTTCAAGGCCATGTCGTGGTTCTCAAACTTCCACAGGGTCTCAAGGCCTTAAATTTGACATGAAGGTTGGTGATAAGCTATATAAAGTGAGTAAAAACATTTTTCATGGATTGACACATGTAGGAGAGATCTACAATAAAAAATTAGGCTTCTAAGTAAGGAGGCCTGATTAAAGCCTAATAGAGGAGAGAGAATGGTAGAAAAAGGTACTTCCACTCACTCTCATGACCTAAAAATTGTCATGGATTTGTAAAATTATACTGGGTCCTCAAGTATGACATTATTTTATCATAACCATCTCTATGTTACCATACACAAGGAGGCTTATGGGTTTTTAGGTTTAAAAGGAAAATAGGCCTAATGAGATCTTAAGGAGCAAAATGGATTTTGGGGAGTTATTTTAGTAACTAGAATAGATTGATTCAGGTATGATAATGTATTTGAGTATATTTCATGGATAAATGGTGCATTGGAGAAGATGAACTCAAGTTTTGAGCCACTTGGACAAGGTTAGGCATGGGAAATGAATGAGTTTCAAGATCCCTGGGCATATGAATGATAGTTATTACTAAAATGTCAGTGCATATGAGTTTATAAATATAGGTAAGGTGTTAAATGATAATACACAAAGGTATTCATGGTGAATGTATGATTGATAATCCCATTTTTCACTCTTATTATGTAAGGAAGGATAATTTTCAATAAGATGATCAAGGTGTCAAGATGAATTATAACTCTTACACCACTTGTAGTATAGAGCATCTTTAGAGGAGAGACACATGACTTTGGTTCCATAACTCCTTGTTTTTAAATCTCACATGGACACTTGGAAATCTCCCTCTTTTATGCCCGCCCTCTCTTTTCCTTGTTCCTCTATATAAGTTGCCACTTTTAGCCTTGTAAGATATCCACATCTAGTATGGTGAAGCCCTACTAGTTTGAATACTGATTTTGGCTTAAAATAAAAATTTTCAATCTAGTTTTAAGTTCTCAACTTTTGGTTTAAGTGTGTGAAGTAGTTCATGGATGAATAGCAAGTGATAGTTACCTCTCATAGTGTTCATCTCACTCTTTCATGTTTTGTGAAAAAAAAAATTTCAGGTCACATGATGTGTAGTTAGTTTTTTGTGTGTATTTAAGTTAAGGAATATTTTTGCTATATATGATTGTACATACTATTCATATACCTTGAGAAATACATTGCATCTTATCTTCATGTTCAAACACTTTTATTGAAAGAATTGGGTGTTGAGATTGGTTTTACAGATTATCTTTCATAGTGTAATTTCAACTAGTCTTGTGGATTTAATCTTGGTACATCAACTCTATTAGGTTAGTGTTAATCTATTTATATCCATTTTATTTCAAATCAAGTAGATTTGTGGCTAGTTGTAGAAGTGGTGTAAAGGAACTAGCCCTTCAATCTAAAGACTCATTTCTCCCATAGGTTACCACAACTTAAGAGATGTTTCCATGTTACATCAAATTACATGAGGTTAGAGTGGACATCACTACGGTGAAAATTTGATTGATAACATGATGACTTACCAAAAAAATTTATTTGCAAAGACTATAAATATCAAAGTGTACCAATTGAATAGGATGATAAGCCCTTCATGCACTACCTTGTGGAAACTTTCCTATTACATGTTTGCCTTTAACACATCCTTCACAAACTTAGTTATCATATTCAACCTTTGTCAAAGCATAAACCAATTCTAGAGATGTTATTAACTTCAAACTTTGAAAATTAAAGTGTCCATACCTGAGATGCCATAACTAATTTTTATCTTCATATGCCATATTTGTAAGGTTGTTACTATGCTCTCCAAACATCAATGGGAAAATACTACTATTAGACATATGTACAATTTTCATAACCTTATTTACTTAATTCTTGTCATATATCATGCATTTATTATCATAAAAATAACCTTATAATTATTTTCACATAGCTATCAAACACTCAACAAATTATGTTTCAACTTTGGGGTATAGTAAATATCATTAATACTTTTCTTGACTTTTGTAGTATTCACCTTTAGAATTTATTTTCTTACAACGTACAAATATTTATCATCATCAAGTTTTATATTGGTTTTTAAACTTCTATACATTATAGAAAATAATGCATTATTCCTTGACATGTGATTGGAACAACCTGAATCTAGATACCAAACCTAATTAGGACTATTTTCATTTTTGTCATATGAAATGAATAAATTTCATGAAGCATCACCATACTCATTAGCATAATTATCACTTCTCTTTTCATTTCCTTCTTTTAGTCTACACTCCCAATCAAATTAACCAGGTCTGTGATAGTAATAACATTGAATATTTCTCTTATCACATTTACTTATACCTCTTCATCTTATAGTTGAACCACCTCTTCTTCCTTTGTATCCTCTTGAATAATTTTAATTCGTGTAAATATCTTTTAATTCATTAATTTTGATGTTGTATTTGTACTCTACATGATTATTCTTATTGCTAGTGCTAGTACCTTTATTCTTTATGATCTTTAATTTTGAGGCAATGTCCTTCTCACCACTTTCATTTTATTTGTCTGTTAATATTTCTTCATGGGGCACAAGATATACAACCAAGTGATCAAACTCAAGAGTAGTTTGATCTTTAATTTATTCAATAATGATTAAAACATTATTCCACCTTGGTGTTAGATAGTTTAACACCTTTTTAACCACAACCTCTTTGTTCAAAATTTCTTCAAATGTGGCCATCTTGTTGACTACATCATTTACTCTTACACAATAATCACCCACGCTTTCATCTTCTTGCATCTTTAAATTCTCAAAGTCTCTTTTCAATGTTTGTAATCTAATCACTTTGACTTGATCACTACCTTTGTTAGCTTCTTTTAGAGTCTTCAAGTCATCCTTATATTTATTTGCACATGAAATTATTGGAAATAAGCTCTTGTCTAGAGTTCTTCTTCTTAGATTCATTTTTGACATGCCTGTCATTAGCTGAAACATTATCATAATCAGTTGGTTCATCATAATTAGTTGGTTTGTCAAATAGATTAGGTATGTCAATCTAGTATTTTTTTCCATTTACATGTTTTCTTTCTTCAGTCAATTATATCAAGTTGGTCAATGTAATCTTTTTCTCTATTTGTAGGTCCAAGATCTATAGACAACTAGATCATGATAGTCAATCTAGTTTTATCCTTTTACTTGTAGGGTTTTATTTAAATAAACTAGATCATGTTGGTTGATCTAATATTATTTTCCTATTTTATAAATTTTCACTTAAACTCAACTAGATCAAGTTGGTAGATCTAGTTCAGTTTAATAGTTTTTATTTTTTTAATTTTTAACAAACTAGATTGAGTTGGTTGATCTAGTCTTATTTTAGTATTTTTCAATTTTTAGATTTATTATAGACTAAGTTAAACTATTTGATATTATTTAACCTCTATGTTTGTAATAGTTTTAGCTCTATAGGATTAGAACCTTGCCTAGACAACTTAGTCAAACAAAAATTCAGCACTTTCAAAAATACAACTAAACTATGTTCAGTGTTCACTCTTAATAGCTTAGAATTCCCATATTACCAATTTTAATCAATTTGTAATTCCTAATTTTTGGTTCAAAGTTCAAATATTTCTTTACTATTTTCCTCAATTATGAGTTCTATCAAACTATACTCACATAGTAAACTAAATCAGAGAACTTGATCTAGTTTTATGTCTATGCTTACTACCAACAAGCTAAATTGATTTGGTTTACTTAGTTTGTTTCAGCATAATTTTTAATATACTATGTCAAGTAGATCAATCTTATAGCTCCTAGTTAACCTAGTTCATCAAGTGGCCAACCTAGTTCAATGGGTGGTAGACCTAGTTTGTTTTGCCTCTATTTTTATCCATAGTTCATCATGTGGTTGATTTAATTCATTAAGTGGTTGACCTAGTTTTTTTTGCCTATTTTCATCCCAATGTTATAAGATCAACTATATCAACTTAGTCAACTTAGTATGTCCTATCTGATCTAGTTTAATTTTAAGAATTCCTCTAAAATACACTAGATCGGCCTTGTCAATCCCATTGCTTTCGGTTAACTTATTATATTTTGTCAGTGTTCTTCATTTCTACTTTTTATCTTGTTGTTTTTATTACCACCCTAATTACTATCAATAAATCACCTATATAATTATTTATTGACAGTCTCAACCCATTCAGAGTATACATGGGTTGTTCTATTTTTTCCCACCTATCCACCATGGAAGACAACTCTTCATGGTGCATCTTTTCATGAAATAATTCTATATCTCAATTTCAATCTAGCCCATACTATATAGTAGATCCATAACTACTCAATAATGATTCAAAATCATGATAATTATACAATTTATATCACTTTTACACCTTCTAAACTTAGAAGTCTTAAATTCATAAACACATCTACATCAACAATTGGAACCTCACAATATGTTCCACTTATTCCAACCAATGCTCATGATCCTCTTATTACACCCATACGAAGATCACCTAGAGTTATCACTTCACAATGTAACATGGTTGAAATCAATCAAACTAATATTGAAGACAATCCCATTTGCACTCCTAAAAAGGATAATGGACTTAACATGCTTCCTTATTATTCTACCATATTTGGGACAACCAACCCTAATGTTAGGAATCTTCCTCCCCACCCTAATGTTTGCAATCCCCTCCTAGTAGCTCTACTAAAAAATAATGTATTGATATTACTAAAACCCTTGTTAAAATGGTCTAATAAATGAACATTATGAAAACTTATACTGCCTCTCAGTTGTTTAAAATGCAAAACCATATCTTACTAATGGAAAATCAAGCCCTTATCATTATGCCTCAAAATAATCATTTTTTTCATCCTCCTATTAAAGATGTAAATGTGAATATCATTCCTTGACCTCTCATGCATAACAAAACACTTCAACATCTTGAAAATGAACCTTTAACCACACTCATTGTATCCAACAATTTTAGAAACATTTCACTTTACAAAACCTACTTTACCAAAACAAAAAATCAAATCCCTCATAATTTACACTCTTTAGTATGGTAGCTCTAGCCTACAAAGGGTAAGTTATAAAAATTACATTGACAGGTGTCTCATGTCACTAAACTTTACATGTACACCTACTCATATTCTTTGCACGCATCCCTTGAATTACCCTATCTTTTCCCTTTACCATCACTGCCTAGCTCGCCTTTAAATTATTCCCCAGTTATATGTTATATATGGCCATCCCCTTCCACTACATTTGGTCATTACATGAGGTCATTCAAAATGGAAAGTCTCCTCCCTACACAACACCCCACTTTACCAAAATAGAAAACTAAATCCCTTATAAAAGAACACACAACCTCATTTTTCACTATCACCTCCACTAGAAATATTAGATTATTGTTGCACACTTCATTGTACACAAAAGGTTAGACGGGATGAGTGGTCATGGATTTCAAGTAAGGTGCAACCACTAATTTGCATTCTTTCTCTTTACAAAACCTACCTTTGATAAATAAAAAATTATGGCATCCCTTTTAACGTAACTTACACCTTTTAAACAACTACTAATAATTATGATATTGAAAGAGTATATATTAAAATATTACAATTTATTATTTATTATTAGATCTATTAACTAAATATTTTAGTTAATATTAAATATTTAAAGGTATCCATGTGTTAAATGTTGAAAAGGCATTGAAATTCTTACTCAATATCAAGATCGAACATTATTAAAAAAAATATTGGCTTATTTACTTTAAAACTTAATCCTATAAAGAGAGAGAGAGAGACGTGCTTTAATGGTGAAAGTGAACTATCCAAATAGCTAACAGCCATAGTCCAGTGACTTCAGTCCTAACGTATTGAAAGGAATTAGAATTTGGCAGATAGTGGACCAAAGAACATCTTTATGGGTAGAGAATCAAGACAAGCTTTTCATAGTGTGGCTCACTATTTGAGTTTTCAAAATATGTTTAATCATGCCTCACTTTTCATAGTGATGGTCATCATTAAGTTTTTTGAATATCCATAATTATAACTCACTATAGCATAAAGCTCCCACTAGCTGGATGTATTCCTCTGATTCATCCGCTGAAATACAGTTTGGATGATGAAGCATTGTATCTGGTGAGATTTCACTAAAGTTTTGTCAAGGGCAACAATTTAGCAATCATGATCTCATCTTCACTACTTTTCTATGTGTTACATTTTCATCCAATGACTTCCACCAATACCGAAAGTAGATTGATACATAGGCATTGCTTGAACTAAAAATGTCTGTGAAAATGGGGCCAAGTATTTTCTTGTCTGACTGGGTAGCCATAAATAATGTTTGTAGTTGGTTGTTAGAAATTGAAGTCAATTGGAGTTAATTTCTCTAAAACTACCAGTTCCACCTCCTTCTCATGCATGCAGCAACAGTTAACATTCAGTTAGTTAAACAATAGTTAGAGAATTTGTTTTAGTTTAATTTTGCATGTAAAGACTATAATTAGTCTTTAGTTTGATTTTCTAATTATTGTTTATTTTCAAATCTATTTAAGAGACCCATGGGCATAGCTTTGTAATTGGGAAAAGATCAAGAAGATCTGCAAGATTCAAGAAGATTAATAAAATCTTATTTTTTCCCTAATTGTTGTAGCAATCTGAGTGTACTCTATTTTTATATGCTCTATTTTTCTATCAAATTGGTATCAGAGCCCATGGAGAGTATCTTGGGAAGTTGTGGTCAGTTCAGACTTGAAGGTTGTGGGAATCCCCACCTAGAAACTGACGGTCCCTTGAAACTCGGGAGTCCCACTATGGGCATTATGCGGTGAAGCAAGGAGTGTCGCAAGTTTGCTCAAGGCCTATTTGTAGGTTAATGGAGAGTAGCGAAGTCACTTAGGTGGCAGGCTTTGGAATGGGTGCATCAAGGGTGCACTACCACCATTTGGAGCATACAAATTTGATGAGGTCGAATCACCTCGTGTACAAGGGCAGTCTACAGAAGAAATGTTGTTCATGGAATATGATCTTAAGTGCATTGCATATCCAAGAAGCTGTGAAGGTGTTGAAAAGAGCTAAGCAACGGAACAATTAAAGAAAGAAGGTAGCGTAAGAGGCATGTGTGAGAGATGGTAAGAGCTTTGCAAAGCTCAAGTTGCATAATGAATGAAGCTGTGAAAGTGTGTGAGTTGCATAGTGAATGAAGATGTGAAAGCACATGTTGAACAGTGAGATTGAAGATTAGGTTGATCGTTGGCAAATCTAGACCAACGTGGAAAGAACCCAGTAGAGTCCTTGGAGTAAAAACCTGAGCAGTTAAGCGTCGGGTGAAGGAAAGGTAAGCAAGCAAGAAGCTTGCAATTTTGGACATAAGCATGTCCGTTGATAGCCTTTCAAAAGGCTACTCCTCAGTCTTAAACATTGAGTGAACGCTCATTAAACAATTGTATTTGTTCATAGCCTCAATATAGGCTATATCAGGTGGTGTAATCCACTTATAAGGCAATGTATTTTGCAAGGTGGTGTATTCTGCATGAGAGGTAGTGTATTGACAAATTTTAGGTATTGTAAATGCTGAAGTAGTTAGTGGTAGAAATTAAGGGGGAGTGTTAGAAACTGAAGTCAACTAGAGTTAATTTCTCCAAAACTACTAGTTCCACCTTCTTCTCATGCATGCAGTAGAAGTTAACATTCAATTAGCTAAACAACAGTTAGAGAATTTGTTTTAGTTTTAGTTTTCATGTAAGGACTATAATTAGTCTTCAGTTTACTTTTCTAATTATTGTTTGTTTTCAAATCTATTTAAGAGACCCATGGGCATAGCTTTGTAATTGGAAAAAAATCAAGAAGATCTAAAAGATTCAAGAAGATTAAAAAAATCTTGTTTTTTCCCTGATTGTTGTAGCAATCTGAGTGTACTCTATTTTTATATGCTCTATTTTTCTATCATTGGTTTGGAATAACATGTGACCAGAAATAATGGGTTGTGAGCATCATTCTCAAATTTAAGAATCTGGTAGGTATGATACCCCCTCATATCAGCAATTTGTCCTTCCTCACCACTCTCGATCTCTCTTATAATCATTTCTCCAGTGTCATACCCCAAGAGTTGGCCAACATACAAAAGTTGCAGGTCCTCAAGTTGTATTGGAACAACTTGCAGGGTTCAATTCCAATTACTCTGCGTGCATGCACTAATCTACTGCAACTCAGATTAAATGATAATTTCTTGAGTGCAAGTATTCCACCACACCTGAGTTCTTTGCAAAACTCAGAAAACCTCATCCTTTCAAAAAATAAATTCACTGGAATAATTCCACTATGTTGGCAAAAAATATAGAGAATGTGAAGACCCAGGTGGGCAACAACCAACAATAGAAAAATAAAATAAGAACTAAAACTTCAGAGATAATCTGTAACCAATCAGTTGAGTGCTGTAAATATACTAAAACACATACTAGAATCATAAAACAAAGGAAACATAATATGGCTGAAAATAACACAAGTTTGCATATATTAATTTGCTTCAAAAAACTCTATTACAAACTAATTTAAATCTCTATACTTGCACAGCTATAGTTGTTTATAAAAGACTCACAAATACTTTAGTTTTTCTCGTATCTTGCTGCTGAAATCATACTCTGACTACTGTCATGAAATATTCCTTTGTCTTGTTTATTCTATCCCCTTTTCTTTGATCTCTGTCTATTGTAGTTTATTGCTGCTATGCTCTTCTCTACCTGTTGCATGCATTTATCCTCTAGGTTCTTCTTCTCTAGACCGATTGCCTATTTTTCTGCCCCTTTTACACAATCTATTTTTGTGCATGAATATTTTCTCTTCTATGCCTACCACTGACTGCTGTGTATTTTCTTCTCTTAATTTTTATTTATCTTCTTTCCTTTTGTCCACTTTTGACTATTCTTCCACCTACCACCGTTATTCCCTCCAAAACTTTCAAATGACTCCCAAATTTCAAATTTGAAATATGATGTAATTAATTTGTTTGATGGTTGTAGCTATTGAGTGTGGAGGTAGGTATGTGAATAATAATAATCTATTTTAACACTACCCATTATTTTTGACCTTCCTACCATGGTCTACATAACTTTTATCACCCTTCAATACATCCTTATAACTTTTCTTCACCTATCCATATCCTTCTTGGTTTATTTTATACATGTCCTAAGCTTCACTAATGAAGTCCATAGATTTGCTAATGTAGTCCTTAGATGGACTGGTAGAGTCTGTAGTTAGACTGACAGAGTTTGTAACTAGACTATAGACTTGACTAACATAGTCTGTCGCTGAACTGGGAGAGTCCATAGTTGCATTTTGGGAGTTCGTAGCTTGGCTATAGGAATTAGAAGTCAACATAAAACCTTGTAGGCTCAATGTTTTTGCATTAATGACCCCTAACCTTCCTCTTAAGTGAATAAAAATATCTTCTTACAATGATTTATTAAAAATACCAGTGAGTTGCTAATCTGAATTATAAAATTTAAGCTCATTACATGATCTTCAACTAACTCTCAAATTAAGTGATACCTAATTACAATGTGCTTAATCCTATCATGAAATACGAGGTTCTTTGACAATGCTATCATGAAATACAAGGTTCTTTCACAATATAATGTAGAAGCTCCTTACCGTTCCTCATGCAAATATGAAAGTATCCATCTAAACCATATAGCTTGGCATGTAGTTACATTGGCTACTATATACTCTGCTTTGAATGTAGAATGTGATATTATAGGTTATTTATTTGAAGCCTAAGATATGGGTCTCAACCCAAGATGAAATACGTACTCAAAAGTGCTCTTTCGATCACAAAAGGCTACTAGTCCAATCACTATCCGTATAGCCTACTAGATGAAACTCATCTTTTGCTACATACAAAACTCCACAATCTCTTGTTTTATTCATGTAACTTAATATCATCTCACCCACTTGCCAATGTGTCTCCTTTTGGTGTCTCCATGAATATAGATATGATGCTAATGACATATATGATGTTCAGCCTAGTTGTAGTCAAATACATTAATCTTTCCATTAAACTCTTATATAGTGTGTCGTCTATATTGTTGGTACAATCATCATTGCAAAAATTTAGGCTTGTCTCAGGTGGTGTAGATACCGGCCTACCATCAAACATCGTAAACCTCTCCAAAATCTCCATTGCATACTTGGATTGACATATAAAGATGCCACTATCCATTTGCTTAACTTTTATTCGAAGAAAGTACTTCAAGAAGCCTAAACCAGTCATTTCAAACTCCTTCATGGTTATTTTAAACTCTTTAATTGATTGTTTTACATTTTTGGTGAATATTAGATCATCTACATACAAAATTACAATCAAAATACCTTTTTTGCTCACTTTGATGTAGAGTGTGGGCTCACTAGTGCTTTTGCTTAAGCCGTTTCTCAACAAGTAAGAATCTACATGACTATAGCATGTTCTTGAGGATTGTTTGAGCCCATACAATACCTTTTTCAGCCTATTCACATTGTTCTCATGATGAAGAATCTCATATTTTAATATTTGTCCCACATAAACTTCTTCTTCCGGTACTTCATTCAAGAATGTTGACTTGACATCTATTTGATGCACCTTCCACTTATGTCAAGAAGCAATGGCTATGATTTTTTTTACCATTTTTAGCCTTACTATAGGTGAAAATGCCTCATTATAATCATGTCCAGGCCTTTACTTATAGCGCTTCACCACTAGTCTTATGTTATACATCTATATCTTGCCTTCGGGAGTGGTTTTTGTCTTATACACCCACTTAACTCCTATGACCTCTTTTCTTTTTGGTAGGTCAACTAACTCCCAAGTCTAAATTCTATCTATTGTATGCACTTCTTCATCTATTACCTCACACCACTTTCTATCCATGACATCCTCTTCAAATTAAATAGGATCAACTGATAAAAAGAGAGCATGATTTATGGTTTCATCTTTGTTTTACTCGTACATTGAATACTCATAGATCTATTTTAAGCTTCGTGTCATGAATAACAATGAGAGAAATCCAAAATTGGAAATGAAAATTAAAAAACACAAGTGAAAAAATTGCTACTACAACAAATCCCAATCTTGATCCTAGTAGCTCGCACAAGACAAGTGAATCATTGATCACTCAAAACACACTATCAAGTCCATTGGGATAATAGACCTTAGCCATATAAAACACCTCCTAATCAAAGGATGTGTCAGAATAATCAAAATAATTGGAGTAAGTAGAAGATCTACAATTATAATGATCAACATAATTTGCCTCAACTTTCTTTTTATGTGGAGAATTGGGTCATCGAGAAGGACATACATCTGTAAGATATCCATTAACATCACATTTGAATCATTTTATTTGTTTCTTATGTTGATAACATCTAGAAGAAGCTAAATCACTAGAAGAACTATAGGAGTGAGAAGAATATCTATGGTGATATATGCATTTGAAAGACCCTAGAGAGTGCTAATGTGAATGTTGTGAAGACTGTCGAGAACAATGTTGAGAATGTCACTAAGAGTGTTTCAAAGAATGCTTATGAAAATTTAGTTGTGCATGGTGATGATCTATGTGCTAGGACCTACTCTTTACATAGTGATCCTCTTCAATAGATGGACTTTTTTATTTTCAAATTGTCTCTCATGCTGATTTAACAACTCACAAATAGTGTCAAATGTGGCTCCACTTATCACTAAGTTGTAGTATTTCAACAAAATTTGTGTATGTATAACTAAGCCCATTCAATGTGATGAAAGTCGACATGTCATCATCAATTTTACCCCCTATAGTATATTATTCTTGTTTAAGTGTTTTCATACAAGAAAGATATTCAAAGACATATTCATTATCTATCAGTTTATAGTTTAAAAGTTGCATAAGAAGGTAAATCTTATTGTATGTAATTTACTTGTCATACCAATATTATAATGCTTTCCACAATTTTGCACCAATTTTAACTACCTCAATATGAATGATAACTTGTTCAGTGAAAGAGGATTTCAAAATTGATAGTGCATGTTTATCATGTTTCTGATACTTAACTGAATTTGTTGCTTCAGTTAGTGGTCTGGTCTCTTTTTTAGTGATTTATCACAAATCGTTAAATATGAGGGTGTTTTCGATGTTTAAACTCCATTATTTGTAGTTTTTAGGTGGCAATTTTTTATTTTTAAATATGAGACTTACAATTTTAGTTATGATACTAAAAGTACAATCAAGTCAAGTAAAAAATGAATGCTATTGAGGTTTTGCCTTTACCTTCCAAATAGCTTCCAAATATAAGATATTATGAAACTTATTAAAATATAAAATAATTACACACTTTTTGCACCAAAAATTAACTTTTCACCAATTATAACTCCCTTTATACAAAAAATAAGATCAAAAAATAATTTTGATCAAAAGATATGTCAATGGGTTTTTAAAACCTGAATTCCTTTTTATCAAGTGAATATCAAAACATATATATCCACTTCCCCATCAATTATATTGATCATTGAAAGTCAAAGTTATATATATATATATATATATATATATATATATATATATATATATTTTAGGATGTGAATAATAAAAAATATGCATGAAAATATTATTTTAACAAATATATAACTTTACTTGCACATGAAAAAGTTCATTATGCCTTTGGTGGAGCCCATGGTAAAGCCTTTACCTGATGTTAGGTTTTTAAAAAGCTTTATAATCTCATACAGTATTTAGGCCATGCCTACAAGTAACATGCTATCTGATTGCATTATACTATTAAATAGACTTTATTCAAAAGTCAAAGTGATTTGGTAATTAGGTTATTAATTTAAAATTTGTGCCATCATCCCATCTTAGGAAGTCACCCATTGTCATTCCACCCTTTTTAGATCTTACTTATGAAACCGATGAATGCCACTATTTCCTGGTTTGCACTGTTATTGCTTGCCATGCATAGAATCAAATCAAAGAATAAATTATATTTAGAAGACAATAAAAACTTAATTGTATGAAAAAATGTTGTGATAGATGAGATTGTGTTTGTGCTCAATAATGACAAAAATTTTACAACATATCAAAGTGATTCTACTAGAGTAATTTTTAATGTCAATTCTAATGATGAAAATCGAGTAACTTGATTTAGAGTTTGAAATTAAAATTTTCATATTTCTCATAAAATGTAAGGACAACATAAATTCATCATATATATTTAATCATAGAGAAAGAAACCCTATACACTGACTAATTTGATGAAAATATTGTAATTCTCAGAATTATTATACATCGGCATAGTGCTGGTGCTATACAAAGTCTATGAATTTCTTCTTCAAAAGATGTCATACAAAATAATATATGTAGGAAGAATTTTATCTTAAATTGAAGTATGCTAGCATTAACAAATCAATCGAAATAAATTACCTTTTGATCTTCCCTTAGTTGTGTGGCTCTGATCAATCTTCAATAATTATCTTCCCTTCATTCCTCCTTAACTTACTTGTGCTCTGATACCAGTATTCATATCATTAGGGAGGAATACATTCAAATATATTCAATAATGTGTTGTTTTTATACATAGAAAATAATATTTAAAAAACCTACAAGAGAGTTCATTAAGAAAAACCAACTAATGGGTAAATCAACTACCTTGAACAACAAAATATAAACAAAAAAACTAATTAAACCATAAAATTGGACCATTAAAAATAATCTAACAACTAATTGGTGGTAGCTTCATAACATCCAAATAACTAATATAAATCTCAAACCAAGTTAGAGCATGACTAACTAGATTCAACCTTGCAAAAGAATTTTTCTTCTCTTCACTAATTCAAAGAAAACTAAAGTAAACTTATAATGGGAATAACTAATGATCAAGTCTATCTACATTAATTTCATCTTCATAGGGATGAATGTCAATCTCCACCTCTGATTTGAATGGAGGTAGATCTTGGTTGAATTGGGGCTTCTCTTTCTCATGGTTGAAAATGTTAAGATCCTCACTTAGTTTAGAAGTATCCATGGAAACTCTTAACTTTTCCATAAACTATTTCATAATTTTTATAGGTCCATTAATTGATTAAGATTGCTTGAAACATCCTCTTCTAATTTATGGAATATTCCTTCATCATTTTTAGGAATCTTCTCATATTTGGAAGCCATATTTATCAAATCTCTATTCCACTTTCTTTTGGATGTCTATTTTCTTAAGTAGACCAAGTCATATTTTCCACTATAAATTTATCCTCTTATAATAGGCATATATCTATAAAATTATAACAAGACAAACAACACACTATGGAGCACTAACTACCTATATTATTAATATGATGATTAAACTAGGTGGATATTCCACACTAAGTTTGACTAACATGGATCCTATACAATCTTAACCATTATATGATTGACTAAATCAATAATTGTTTGAGAAACAATCACTAAATGTGCTTAGAAATGAATTGTAAGTGTTTCATATTGAAAATAATATCGAACAATAAAAATAAAGAAAGGAGCTATATCAAAACAAAATAATTTGAAGTAAACACAAAATTACCCTTTAGAAATTCAAATCAATAAAAATCCAGCACAAGTGAGGTATTTCCTCCTTGTTAGACTATCACATGCTTTAATTATAAGTTTAATAAGCTATTGAGGCCATCACGGACATAATTTACATTACAATATGTTCAAACATTCACATGCTCCAAAACTTGTTGACTTCCTTCTCCTTTCCCCACTCCAACACAAAAACCATGTAAAATCAAGAAAAAAATGTGCTAAGAGCATCTCTATGCTTACAAAGACTCTCTCCATATTATAAATTAAGCACCAAAGGTAGCTTGAAATGGAAGTAAAAAATAATTAAAAAATCAATAAGAACCATCTACATTCATTTCTTGCATCATTATTTGTCTCATGACAAAACCACCAAAAATTATAGTCTAGAACCACTGGATGTGATGAAACCATCGATTAAGCTTATCAAAGTTACATAAACTTGTGGTAGTTATGAAACCGTTGGGATAATTTCTTCACCATGGAAATGCACAAACTTATGGAGGCCATAAATTTCATAGAGTACTTGGATTGACATGCAATTTTTTAAATTTTTTTAAAAATTGGATAACTTTTTAAGAGGAACACAAATATGCAATCAAATTATGCTTTTGATGATATATCCATATTATTTTATCCTTTGTACCAAAACCTATATGTTTTAGATCATATAGTGTCATAACATTTTTTTAACCCTATCAATGGTTAGAACTAACAAAGATTAATAGAAATAGGGTTTGAGGTTACATTAATATGAAATGGTAATAGACAATTAATTAACTTATGTGGCTAGTTATCATTTAGATCCAAAATTTGGATCATGCTTCCCAAATTTTGAGGCTTTTGGTCCCCAAAATGTTAGGAACTCATATAGTGAGGAAATTTATTTCCCCACATTTTTAACCTCTCTTATACTTGGAGGTGCATATGGTGAATGGAGTTATCAACCTTGTGAACTGTTGATTCCACCTTTTCAATCTCCTTGAGTGGTTACATTCCTTGTTGATGAATATCCAATATGTGGAAGATGATATCCTGGTAGTAATTTCATATCATGCTCTTGTTAGTACATACATAATATGAGTATCCTTAAATTCTTGCTCATACTTAAAAATTATAAAATAAAAATTCCTATTCGCATTTAGTAATCAGTTACATTGAGTGAAAATTAACAAAGAGAGCTTCGATTTGCCTTCATAAGAGTTTATGGTGTAGATTTTCCTATCCTTTACCAAATGGTACTGATTGTACCTCCTCATGAAAATACCATCTCTAACATACATATATGGTATACCAAAGACTATACCATAAATATTAACATGTGCCCATCTACAACAATTTCATCAATTAAATGTTCATTTTTTTTCCCCAAAATTGGCTATACTTTATTAGAAAACCCTTATCTCTACTCCTTTTCTTTTCCCCTCCTAAATCATAAATATTAGGATGGTCACATATTTACAACCCAAGTGTTTCTACCATCTCTTTGCTAATAAAATTTGATGGAGAACAAGAATAAAAAAGAGCACTGACTTTTACCATCTTAATTTGAACTTTGATATGGAAATGTTTACAGGGTTCACCTTTACCATGGGCATCATTAATATCCAAACATACCTTTTTTTGCATGGAGGTAAAACATAACTTTCATCCAAACCAGAGTTACATTCAATCTTTTCTCCTTAAAGTGACAACGTGGCCTTTTTTTTTTAAACGGATGCAATTTTGTATATAACTTCCAACACTTATCCTCTAAGTGGTTGTCAACATCGCAATGCCCACAATATTTTTAAATTATACTTCTTGTAAACTATAGAAATAGCATTGACCCCACCTTTCTTCTTTGTAACTTTGAAATAATTTGAAGTGGAGGATGGACCCTTATTATTATACATCTCAATAAAGTATGCTTGAGAATAAGCCTGGTCTATTTCCTTTGGCTTGGAAAGCAAACTGGTCTTTCTTAAGTGACTATGCATTCCTCCAACATACTTCATGAGCATATCACTATCAAATGTATCTTTTCCCATTTGGACCACCTTTTTTCAAAACTCACTTTTATAGACCTACACACTTTGGCCTTCTTATTATCTCAAATATTCACGTTCATAATATATTTACTCTGCATAACAAATATGATAAAATTGTCTCTAAATTTAAGTCTTAAATTGATCCCACTTACTAATTGTTGATAGCATATTAACAACCAAAAAACTAAGTTAACTATCAAACCAAGTTAGAGAATGACTAACTAGCTTCAACTTTGTAAATAAAATCTGTTGCTCTTCACCAATTCAATGCAAAAATCGGGTAACCAATGATCATGTTTATCCACATTCACCTGACTTTAATAGGGGTGAATGTGAATCTTCACCTTTAATTTCAATGGAGGTGGAGCTTGGATGTATTGAGGCTTCTCTTTCTCACGGTTGGAAGCATTAATCCCATAACTTTCTTTAGAAGTATCCATGGAAACTTCTAGCTTTTCCATGACCAATTTCATAATTTTCCCAATCCCATTCATTAAAATTCTAAAATGGGTCTTGTACAATCTTAACAATTACTTAATAGACTAAATAAAGTTATTTGTTTGAGAAATAATCATTTAATGTGCTTAGAAGTTGATTACAAGTGTTGCATACTGAAAGGAAGATTGAACAATAAAAATAGGCTACAATTAATTATAACAAAACAAATTTGAAAAAGACACCATATTACAATGGAGAATCTCATAATGAGAAAACTCCAGCAAAAGTGAGGTATTTCCTCCTTGTTGCACTACCTCATGCTATAATTACAAGTTTACTACTTTGCATTACAATATGTTCAAACAATCACAAACCCCACAATTTTCTCACTTCTTTCTCCTTTCCTCACTCCAATTTAGAAAACCACATACAATCAAGAAGAAAACTTACTAAGAGCATCACCATGCTTACAAAGTCTCTCTCCATACATTTATATTCAACTTAGGCACCAAAGGGATTTCAAAAGAGAATCCAAAAGACTCATAACATGAAGAGGAATTGCCTACAATTGTTTCTCGCATCGATCTTTGTCTCATGGTATAATCACCAAAAATTTCAGTCTAGAACAATCGAGGTGGTTTCGTCACCAAGGGAAATGCACAAACTTCCCAGAGGCCATAACCTTCACATACAAACTCAAATTGATATGCCATTTTTTTGAAATTACATAATTTTTCAAGAGGAACACAAATATGCCATCAAAATTTACTTTTGATGAAACATTCATATTATTTTAGCCTTTGTACCAAAACCTATATGTTTTAAGTCTAGAGCGTTGCAACTTCTTCTTGAACCCTATTAATGGTTACAACTAACAAAGGGGAATAGAAAGAGGGTTCTTAGTTACAATATTATGAAATGAGAATATATAATTAATTAACCTATGTCGTTGACATTTACCAATCCGAAATTCGAATCCATAAGGGATGATAGAGAAAAAGGTGTGGACATGAAATAAAATGCTTAAAAATACGACAATAATGTCTAATTTATTCTCTTCTTCTTTACTTCAAAAATATCAATGTTAGGGATCTTCCTTGCCATTATTTAACTAAGACATGAAAATAATCCACAATGGTATATAAATTTGATGGCCATCTATACGTATAAAACATTATTTTTATAAATGTCCATTATTTTTTAAAAAAAATATGTCCTTTAATCTCACTCATATATATATATATATATATATATATATATATATAATTTTTCCCTAATACACTTCTAAATATATTAGACTGTAACAACAAGGTTGAGAGAGTATCTATTACGATTTCAAAACTTTTATATTTATTTCGTATTTTTTTTTTCCAATTAACTTGGTAACTTAGTTTCAATGATTGAAAGTGTTGGAGATTGGAGTTAATTTCTCCACTCCTCATGCAAGCAATCAGTTAGTAAACTGATAGTAAGCAATCAGTTAGATATGAGTTAGTTAATTTAAAATTAGATATTAGTTATTTTCGCATGTAAAGACTAATTTTAGTCTTGAGTTAATCTTGAGTTTATTTTATAATTATTGTATGGATTCAAATCTATTTAAAGACGCTTAGGCGCATCATTGTAAGCAAAGAAAATTAAAGATCAATAAAATCTTTTTCTTTCAAGAAATTGCTGTAGCAATTGTTCAGTTTTTATTTATTTTAGTTATTAGAGTTCTTGTTTTTTGTTCTCTAATTTTCCTACAAATTGGTATCAGAGCACAGGTTGTGGCAGAAGAGCCTGGTTAGGAAAGTCATTTTCAACGTGAGAAATGGCAGCGTACAACAGTATTTCACAGCCTCAAATTCTCGTTTTCGATGGTAAGAATTACGATTTTTGAGCAATTAAGATGAGAACTTTATTTTGCTCACAAGATGTATGGGATTTGGTAGAAAGTAGTTTTGTAGAACTACAGGACGAGGCAGCCCATCTGGGATTAAATCAAGCACAAAAGGACCAGCTTAAAGAGAACAGAAAGAAAGATGCAAAAACGTTATTTATAATCCAACAGGGATTGGATGAATCTATATTTTTCAGAGTTGCAGCAACAACAAGATCCAGAGAAGCATGGAAAATCTTGGAAACTACCTATAGAGGTAATACAAAGGTAAAAATTGCTAAATTGCAATCTCTTAGGAGAACTTTTAAAAATTTGCAAATGAATGATTCAGATTTAATAGATCAGTTTATGGGTCAAGTTTTGAATATAGTGAATCAAATTAGATCTAATGGAGAAACTATGACGGATCAGAAGATCATAGAAAAAGTACTCAGATATTTACCCAGTAAATTTGATGCTATAGTTGTAGCTATTGATGAAACCAAGGATTTGGAACAATTATCTATAGATGAATTAATGGGTTCTTTGTTAACACATGAATCCAGAATGAATAGGAATAACTCTTCTCTTGAGAATGCCTTCAAGTCACAGGTATCAGTTGGCAGAGGAAGAGGAAGAGCCAGGTCAAGCTTCAAAGGAAGAGGCAGAGGCCGATATGGAAGGAACAATTCAGATGAAGGTGAGAACAGTAATCAAAACTACAGTAGTAGAGGAAACTGGACAAATTTAGGCATAGTAAATGCTAAAATTGTAAGTGGTAGAAATTAAGGAGGAGTGTTGGAGATTGGAGTTAATTTCTCCACTCCTCATGCAAGCAATCAGTTAGTAAACTTTAGTTGAACAATCAGTTAGTAAACTGATAGTAAGCAATCAGTTAGATATGAGTTAGTTAATTTAAAACTAGATATTAGTTATTTTCGCATGTAAAGACTAATTTTAGTCTTGAGTTAATCTTGAGTTTATTTTCTAATTATTGTATGGATTCAAATCTATTTAAAGACGCTTAGGCGCATCATTGTAAGCAAGGAAAATTAAAGATCAATAAAATCTTTTTCTTTCAAAAAATTGCTGTAGCAATTGTTCAGTTTTTATTTATTTTAGTTATTAGAGTTCTTGTTTTTTGTTCTCTAATTTTCCTACAGAAAGGTATCTATAGTATCAGGTGTTAGAAATTTTTATGATTCATTGATAAATTTATTCTTTTGATTGTTGAGATTAAACACCACTAAAAATGAAGTTTTATGTAATTTTAAATTTATTCCAAATTTCAGAGAGAGAGAAACATGATTTAATGGTGAGAGCGAACTAACTCAAAGGAAGCATACCAAATGCCATTGGACAATGTTTACGGGAAGTATCCCCCTGGAGATCTCTTGGCTTCATTCCTTACAAATCTGTCTCGATTTTTCACACAATATATTGACAGGAAGATTGCCTTCGCTGGGAGGGATGCAACATATACAAGCCATAGACATCTCTGTTAATAAGCTCACAGGTTTCATTCCTTCAGATATTGACAGCTGTGTAGGATTGCTGAAACTAAACGTTGCCAAAAACCAACTGAAGGGACTGATTCCGGAGTCAATAGCGCAGCTCAAGAGTCTTCAAGACTTTGACTTATCTTTCAATAATCTATCTGGGGAAATTCCATAGTCTATTGCAAATCTAACCATGCTTCGCCATTTGAATTTCTCGTATAACAGCTTGAATGGATCAGTGCCAATTCAAGGAGCTTTCAAAAACCTCAGCGAAGCATCATTCTTGAGAAATCCGAAATTATGTGCACTGTGAGGTTGGTTGAATTTACCAAATTGCAGAATCCATATTCATTCAAATGAGTGTAGCATGAAGGTTGTCTTGGTTGCTTCAATTGGCACAATTTTGGCGCTGTCTTCTATTTTAGGTGCATTTTACATTTTTGATCGAAAGACCAAAAGAACACCAATCATAAATAGTTTGTTGGGGCGAGGTTTCATGCAAATTTCTAGCTAGGAACTTCATAGAGCAACGGAAGGATTTAGTGCCGCTAATTTGCTGGGTGCGGGCATCTTTGGGGCGGTTTATCGAAGTCTCCTGTCTGATAACACATTGGTGGTTGTCAAGGTATTTGATCAGGATCGTCAAAATTCATACAAGTATTTCTACAAAGAGTGCAGAATACTGAGTAAAATCAGACGCCACAATGTGGTCAAAGTGTTGTCCTCTTGCTCATCTGTAGAATTCAGGGCTCTGGTATTGGAGTTCATGTTTAACGGAAGCCTAGAACAACATCTGTACGAGCACAACACGCGGGGTTGAGTTTGAAGATGAGAATGAACATTGCACTTGATATGGCACACGGGATGACCTATTTACACCATGATTGTTCTCCCCCTGTTCTTCACTGTGACTTGAAGTCCTCAAATGTGTTAATGGACGAAACCATGACTGCCCACGTGGCTGACTTTGGGATTGCCCGTCTAATGACGTCCAATGATTCTCGTAGCAGCAGCAGGTCTAAACTGAAAGGAACAGTGGGTTACCTTGCTCTAGGTAAATTCCCTAACAATAATGAAGCCCAACATTGTTCTGAATTTGTTTCTTTGTACCCTTTTTTTGTTTTTTTTACATATAAACTTATTATGGGTTTCCACCAATTGTTCCAGGAAACCCAACATTGTGCTTAATTTGTTTGTATCTTTGTTTTTTTTTACATATAAAACCTTAGTATTGTTTTCCACCAATTGCTAATCTAAACACTGAGATTGCTTTGTATTATTGCAGAGTATGGAATTGGGGAAAAAGTGACGAGGAAGGGAGATGTTTACAGCTTTGGGATGGTCATCCTTGAAACGGTGACAAGGAAGAAGCCGACTGATCGCATGTTTACAGCAAACAACAGTTTGCAGAGATGAGTGAGGACAGCATTTCCACAGGCAGTGAAGGAGGTGGTTGACACAGAGCTGCTGGCTGATGACTTGCTTGTGTCAGGGTCCATCAGTGCAACAGCTGAAAGTACCAGTGCGGGATTTGAATCCTCAGAGCAGGACAGCAGCCTGGTTAATTTTATAGGGGTACGGCTGCATTGCAAAAGGCAAAATCCAGGTGAGAGACCAACAATGAGAGAGGTGGAGGGCATGCTTGAAAAAATCATGTATGGCAGAGCATATGGAAATCTAGCAGAACATGCATCTGTGTCAAGTCTGCTGAGCGCAAGCAATAGAAGTCATCAAACTTCATCTGGTCAAATCTAAAGCAGATGAGTACAGATTATGTCAAATATTCCATCGTGTATAATATTTATTAAAATCTAGAAAAACTAACAAATGTCTGTATATTATATGCAAGGGGTGAACAAACTCTGTTGTAGACGAGTTAATTTCTCCACTCCTCATGCATGCAGCAGTTTAGTCTCAGTTAGCATGGAGTTAATTTTAATTAATTATGCAGTTTATTTTCAGTTATTTTTGGATTTAAAAAAAAAAAAAAAAAAACTGAAAAAAAACTGCATAACTAACTAAAATTAACTCCATGCTAACTGAGACTAAACTGCTGCATGCATGAGAAGTGGAGAAATTAACTCCAGTCTCCAACAAACTCTTCTTTTGTCATTTGAACATTGGTATTATATACAGGTTGTGGAAGTTTGAATCACTTTTATTTTTGTTGATATTATTTATTTTTATGTTTTAATATGGTAGTTACAATTAATAATAACCAAGATTAAGAATTAAAAAATGTGAAATATGAAAGCGATAGATAGTCCAGGTAGAATATTTGGAGGAGGGATAACATATATATTATGTAAAGTTACAAAAGTAAGATGTAATTATTTGTTGGGTGTATTTGTTAATGTTTTGTGTGTGTGTGTGTGTAAAATGGGTAAAGAGGATTATGTGATTATAAGGTATTGTAGTATAGTTTAAGAGTACATAAATTTAGTAGTGTTAATATTTTAAGTAATGTAAAATATAAATGGTATTGAAAAAATCCTATAAGGTAATAAAAATTTCTACCATTCATATTATTTGGTAAATGAGTTGGATAGAAAGAATTAATTCAATTCCAAAGTGGTATAAATGAATTCAAAGATGACATGACTATTACAAATAACTATTGCAATGTAAAGATCTCCTAACTCTTAGCCTAATGCAATGCAAAAACGATAACTAGAATCAATGCAATAACAATTGTAACTTTTGTACTTTATGGTTTGCAAAAATCCAATTTGTTATACAATACATTTTTATTTATGTTATTTTTGAAAAGTATTCATTTATATTAAATATAGAATTTGTTTAATGTACTTTGTGTATATTGAAATTGATTTATTTATATATTATTTTTGTAGTAATTAGATTAAATTTTGCATATAGAAATTACAATTTGTTATGTACTCACAAAATTATATTATATATATATATACACACATAGATTCATTGAGTTGTATGAAGACTATGTGATAATGAAAAGAAAAGTAGATAGAAAAATAAAAATTGTAGTTGAATGTAGTGTAAAAATAAAATAGATATATCACATTTTGACATGTACATTTTTATCTTTATTTATTTTTTACATTAAAATTTTATGATAAAAACCATAGAAATATTGTCCATATCTATTTAGTTGATTTGATTGTAAAAACTTGAATTATATAAAAAGACGATGTGAAATTGATTGAAGAATTTATTTTGTATAAGAGAGTATATATATATATATATATATATATATATATATATATATATATATATATAATGTTTTTATTTTTTATAAAAAAACTTGTAATTTATAAATAAAAAAGTAATTTTAATTTACATAAATTTTACCAAATTATTATTTTAAAAAAATAGAACCATTTAAAATGTAAAAATGATAAGCATCTTTCTTTATCTTTATTTATATATAAACATAGATATAAATAACAACAAAAAAGAATATATATATATATATATATATATATATATATATATATATATATATATATATATAATGTTTTTATTTTTTATAAAAAAACTTGTAATTTATAAATAAAAAAGTAATTTTAATTTACATAAATTTTACCAAATTATTATTAAAAAAAAATAGAACCATTTAAAATGTAAAAATGATAAGCATCTTTCTTTATCTTTATTTATATATAAACACACATAAATAACAACAAAAAAGAATATATATATATATATATATATATATATATATATATATAAATAAAGAAGTGAATCATGTTAGAGTGGAATCAACTTAGATATAAATAGATAATTCAATTTAATGAATGCATAATACTTCAACATAATTCACAAATAAATGAAGTGTAAAAATAATATGAAATAAATATATAAAAATATCATATTTAATAATAAAATTTATATTAATTTTATGTAAAGCATGCTTAAATTTAATCATCAAATCTTGAGATGGCTTTAAATTAAGGCTAAAAATATAATCAAAATATTTTTAAAATAATAAAAAAACTCAAGTCATAATAATATTAATTATATATCTAATACATTATATTGTAAATTAATTAAACATATAATTAAATCATATTATTATTTACTCTAATTTTAATATAAAAAGCATAATAAAAAATTAAGAAATCATCTATATATTATTTTTAATACTTATCTAGATGAACTTGATGTAACAAATTAATTTTATGAAAAAATAGGATGACAAAAAAATATCACCACCTAATATAATTCTTAAAAACAGTATTGCAATTATAAAATGGGAAACCTCTAAAGTTTGATAAAGGCCAAACACAATACATTAAAATTAATGTAAGAAAAAAAAGTTTAATATATTAAAAAGGGAGTTATCAAAACAGATATGTCATTGACATTAAATGTAATAGAGAAATGATCAAACACAATTTATAAATGAATTAATGTATGATAAATATGATGGCTAAAAACGATAATTAAAAAAAAAATCTTAATACAATAGATATTTACTGTCAAAATCAATTTGGAATGAAGGTGTAATGCAATTGCAAAGCAACCCGTGCAATCCAAAATAAGTCTATAAAAATAAATCCAAAAGAAATAAAGATCCCAAATGAAATGAACACAAAATTTTGGATTCATGCATTGATTTTTCCAATGGGAACATGTAACTTTTCCGTTGAAAATGAACGGAAATATAAAATTACGTATTGAATTCTATTTTATGAAATAACTTGTAAAATAGCTTGCCAAAGTTAATGCAATGCCCTTTCGAATAAGAAATGTCAACTGAAGGTATATCAATTTAAAGGCAACACATTGTATTCTAAGTTAAAAGAATATAAAATGAGTCCATTCTAATATGTAATCTGATGTAGCTTAGAGTAAGCATCCAAGGAATAATGCAATATATTTTTTTAGACCATTCATACCTACCACTATGAATAATGCGATAATTTTTATTTAAGACTATTCATACCATCCACTCAATAGGTTTCACATTGATCGTCAATTCAATCTAAATAAAATCTAATCCAAAGTATAGTGTTGTAGTATATATATATTTCTTAAAACATGGATTTTTTGAGTGGTGAATTTTTGTTAATTCATGAATATTTTATTTTTCAAAGTTAGTAATTAATGATTTTGTGGGATAGTAGATTGTGTAGGATCACCTAAATTTTACGATAAAATTTAAATTTAAGAGTTGGCATACTTATTTTTAAAAATAAATTTCTCCTTATAAATATATATCACAAATATTAAGAAAGCCAATCCGGAGGCACTCTCCACTATATATACAATATTCATTCTTTGAGTACAAACTACCTCAAGCACTAGTATCCATTGTTGTACTTCTATAACCAGCCATCAAGCGACAGTAACTAGGTGATAGAAGATAGAAAGAAAGTGAGGAATGATAGTAAGAAGGTGCTAGACAATGGTAAATAGTTGTCAAATGATTGCATGCAAAGATAGCTAGAGCAAATACATGGCTTTGGAAAATTGGGTGAGGATGGAGAGCAAGGATAGCTAGATCAAGAAATCAAAAAGTGGAAAATGGGGTTTGTGGATGCATTATATCTAGGTGATTGGAGTGGGCTAGTTTGGTGACAACAAGGCTTAGATGGATGACAATAGTATGAATTCAGATGACTATGCGATGCAGTTGGATGATTGTCCCATGCAGTTGAATGATTTTACTATACAGTTGAATGACTACAAGGTGTAGTTGGATGACTGTGCCCTATAGTTGAATGACTATATAATGTCATTAGATGACAAAATAATGCAATCAGATGACTACATTATGCAGTGAGAGAGATTTATTGTGTAGTTGGATGCTTGAAATAGTCAGGTGGTTGTTCTTTATATTGCATTCACCACGTGTCACCGCCTAATTCATCTATATTGTTATACACCTTCTAACCTAATTCACCACCATTGTGAAACTGATTCTCCTAGTGACCTCCAATTTTTTTAATATAAACCTCTAAAATTTTTCCTATCTTAAAAATGATGTAAGAAAAAGGCTTATTTAGTTAAAAATTAAATCCTCAAAATTGTATGTATCTGAAGGTAACTATAATCCACAAATGGCCACATGCAATGAAAAATGGAGCAATATACCAAAAATATAAAAGATAAGCAATGAGAAATGAAATCACAATACAATATAAGTGAAGACATATAAGTCTATGAATTGGATGTTTTATTTAGTTGAATTTTATTGTGATTTAATTTCAAAATTTCTAATTCATCACATAATATATTATGAATATGGAATATAAACATAATACAAGATGTAATGAAATTATTTAGACAATTCATTACAATGGACTATCAAAAATAGATAAGCAATAACATATCAAAGAAATAAGTGTAAAATAATCAAATAAACAATAATAATTACTAGAAGAGCAGAATATTTGGTATATATGATTGAGGCACTTTGAGGGATAAATCTCCATATGATAAAATAAGAATAAAATTCTTAATATGATATATTGATATGTTAACCACTACCTCTTATATATATTATACTCTAGCCATAGTTACATCATAAGTTAACCGTAATAAAAATATAAGATCCTAGATAAATGTGACAAGATAAGGACAAAAATTATGGAATCTGGAGTTTGGTGACACATATCCTTAGAAATGCTATAGTTAAGGGTGTAGCATGTCCTTCCCCTTCAAAACAATGATTCCATTAAAATTGACAAAAATTGGAGGCTACTATAGAAATACTTCATCCTCCTATGTTGCATTCACACTAGCCAAATTATTCTATTTGATTAAATACTCTTTATTATCTTGTGTTTATGCATTTTTTTACACATCCAAAGTATCTCCTCAGGTTACCAAATGACATTGCCTTCCTCATTCAATTTTATTAGCATAGTCTATGCATATACTTTCTTTCCAATTACCTTTTTCAAATAAGAAACATGAAATATTGGATGGAATTAGGAATATTGGGGTTAATCCAACTTGTATGCTACACTACCAGTTTTCAACAGGATATGATAATGGCCATAATATTTAGGAGAAAGTTTTTTATCATTTTATGTTACTTCAAGGACATTAAATTATATATATGTATGCATAAAAATGGACAATCTCACACTTAAAAATACCTCTTATTATCATATTGGTTTAATTTTTTATTCATTCAATTTTGTGCCATTGATAAATTCTCTAAGACTAGCTAGTACCTCCTACTAATGTTGAATGTGATCTTTCATATCTCTAACCTTAGGATGGACCCTCAAGGACAAAGTGATAGATGGGGGTTGATGCCCATAGAGTTCCATAAATGGAGACATCATGGACCAAGTATGGAATGAATTTTTATGCTACCATCCTACTAATGGAAACTAATAAACCCATATCTCTTGTTTATGTGATGCAAAGAAAAAAAGATAAGATTATAGGCATATTTTAACCACTTCTATTTTATCATATAATTGAGGATGGTAGAACAGGATATGAGCCACCTGAGTACCCAAACATGAGAATAAATCAGTCCAATATTAAATGGAAAATATTAGATCATGATTATTTACTATTATCTTGGGGGTACCATTAAATTTTGGAATTATATCTATAAAGCAAAGGCTACTGTACTAACTACAAATAACTGTGACAAGGAGTAAAGAGGGACATATTTTGTGAGCCTATCCAAAAATACCATCATGATATTTCTACCTCCAAACCTTAATAAACCTATTATAAAATCTATGATTAACTCCTCCCATATATAGACAGGAAGGGATAAGCATTGAAAAAGACTTATAATATTAATCATTTCACCCTTGTTCTATTGATGCACCATACATTCAACCACACACTTACGTGCATCTACCTTGAGTCCTACCCAAAATAAATCCTTTTTGATGCTGTGATAGGTTTTCAAAAATCTGGCATCCTCCTATTGGGGATACATGAAGGTCTATAAGGATATTTTGTTTAATGATATAATTGTTACTTAGGTGTAATCAATATTTATACTAGAAGGCATTTCATTTCCACTTAAATTTGCTTACAACACTATAATATTATTGTATATTATGAATCAGAGCCTATGTATCTCTGTCACACTCCCATTCTAACTTTGCCTTTTCCAACCAATCTTCCTACCTAAAGGATATTGAAAATAAAAATTCCTTTGTGGATTCATCCTTCCTAGATGTTAGGAAACTGAACATTTTGCAACAACAAATAATCACTAAAATAATATAAGTTTGCAAGAAAAAAGATAATTAAAATAGATAGAATAAACATGCATGAGACAAAACACTATATTTATGTGGTAAAACCTCAGAAAAGCTAAGCAAACATATACATTGCAAGATCAAGATTTAGTAACTCCAAGATGAATAGATTACATGCAAGCTAGTCATAAATTACATGTGAACTCCAGAAAGATAAATACACCTAATTGGCAAAGCACTGTTAGGATTCCTCCTCCAAAAAAGAGAGTGTAAAAATTCCATTAGGAATTTCGTTCCTAAAAATAGAATTTGGTTGAATTGATATTCCTATAAAAATGGGTTTGACTGCTTAAATTTTTGCTTTGAGGGATCCACCTTAAAACCCCTACTAAGTGGGTACTCCATAACATGTTGCCATCCCCCAAACCCTTAAAACAATAGTGGGTGTGGGTGGGGGTGTGAATTTCCCATGACATCCCCTATCAAGAAGTGGGCTACAAAGTATGCCACAAAAGGGATCCAACATTTAACTTTGTTGTCACATATCTAACACTAGATAGGGAATTTGATACAACATTATATTTTATTTTCTTATAAATTGTTTAAAAGTTATATTCAAACATTTTAATCACTTATTTTTATTGTTCATCAGATAAAAATTGGTGATATATAAAATATTATAGACTATCATGATACATTTTTACCTCAAAGTGTTTACCCATCATATAAGATTTCCATTTCTTGACTGAATGAGGAATAAAAATAATCTTTTTCTCATAGAGTAGATGGAGCCTATTCTTACCCTTGGGTCGATGAATTTCAAATGCAAGGGATTTTTATTCTTGCGTAATTACTATGCCCATGCCATATCTTGATGTATCATATTAAAACAGTAAACATTTTTGAAAAAGTAGGGGTAACCAAAACTAGATTGGTATGCATGGCCTCTTTCAGCTTCTCAAAGACCTTGGTTCATAATAGGATTACAAAGCAAGTTACTCCATGCATTAGTAGAGAAAACACAAAATAATCATAGAGGGCACAACGTGCTAAGCCTACTCCATCACAGGGCAATGTTAATGAACTCAAGGAACTAATTATGAAACTAAGACATGCAATACCTTCCAAGTAGTGACTCTCTTTCAAAAATGGTTAATAAGCATACTTATACCTAGACTCGGTGTGCCAAGTCTTCATTAATATGGTGTATCATGCACCTTCATCATATCTTTGTTCACTAATGGTTTTAGTTCCTAGATTTATCAATTTAGGGGAATGATTAAAGCTTCTATAATAGTACTTATGCATAATAACATTGCATAATTGAATCTTGCTTGAAGCTATTTCTACATTATAACATTACACAATTCAAGCTTAAATGTTATGTCCATACCTCATGTATTTATATCTTTTCTGAAATATTGAAAATCAACCATGACCATCCATCTTAAGATCAAGATGTGTGGACATAAATTGATTCAATTTTTGAAGGATAAGTAATAAATATGGTCATCAATATTTGGAATAATGAAGCATTAATAAGGCATGGGTAACCTTAATCCAGATATTTCCCTCTATTAATTCCTTGTGGATGACACCCCTATGATGATGTCATGGGTGATGCCAATTTGAATAATGAATTTTTAATAAATAGACATTCAACAACTTTCATGGATTTTCCACTTAAGCTCCTATTTTGGTTTTGATTTACTTAAATTATTTTAATTAGTTTTCTACAATTCTTTGAAAATTAGTTGTACATTTAATCAACCTATTCAAAAATGTCAATTTATTGAGTTATAATTTGACTAGAGTATAATCAGAAGAAGGTGTTAGTTGTGTAAAGGTTAATACCCCAGTTATGGTATAATAGAAGTGAATTGACAAATGCACATGATGTGTGCAATCAAGTTATAATATTTCAATGGTCTAAGACATTATTTTATATGGTAATAATTTGAATCGAAGTGAATTAATAAAAAAAACATGATTCCATAAAATACATTGCCCCAATTAGGGATCAATAGACAAGAAATGAAACTTGCACATGATGTGTGTGGATGATTTATAGTGTTTTAGTGATTTTGGTCTAGATTGTGAGTTGTTTTAAAATATTGTTTAGTTTTTCAATTTTAAAACAATAGTGATAAGAATTAGGTGTCCACATTTTATCTTGTTTGAGGAGGCATGGTAAAAAAAAAAGGTCACTTAAAATGATTATAATCACAATAAATAAATTTGTTCCCACTTTTTTTCTAATTTTACATGTGTCACAAAGAAATGGGATTATGAAAATGCCCCAAACAACATTTGGGTGGTCCATAGTGCCCCCTCGAGGAGAGGACATAAAAATTTGATGGATTTTCCCTTGATCAAAAGAAGAATAATCATGTAATTTAGTAAGGGAGGCTAAAAAGTGGAGCAGCTAGAAGAAAATGGTTTTAAAAATGGATAAACGAGGAAAACATTAGCACCCAAGGAAGATAAATAGGGTAACTACATGCCTAGGGGGTGAAAATTTTGAAAATTTTAATATATTTTGACTTGTGGGAAGTAAAAATTAATCATTTTTACACTCCACTATTAAAATTATGACCTCTGAGATTTGCGCATGAGAGAGATGAACATAATGGCCAACATCTCACACCACCTACACCTTGGAGAGTGTACACGAGAGTACTAATGGCCACCAGGGAGAGGAGCATTGGTATGTACCTTTTTGGTATTTAATACATTTAATTTTAGGTAAAAGTAGTAGGTTTAGCAATCCCACCATTTGTATAAATTTGTAAATGGTAAGGTCACCCTCGACAACGATGATATCACTATCGAGAATGATGATATTGCCAAGTCTTTGGTGGGGTCATGACTTAAAATATTAAGATCACCAATTAATCGATGATCTCACTAATTTTGATAGAAATTGTCAATAAAATCATGAGCATGCTAGTTTAAACAATGAAATTATGACAAATAGTGTTATCGCCTTACCAAACAGTGATAATGCCCTATAGAATGGAAAATTCACAAACCTAAACATTAAAATGGAAAGATCAAACCAACATTTAGCACAATATCCCTTTTAAACGGTGAGATCACTGAGAAAATGGCAAGGTCAATAGTAGGATCAAAATGATGCAAAAGAAGAGGAATGGGGCCAATAAAGGATTAGTCTAGGCCAAAAATTACAAGAAATTATGTAGATTTGAATAATTATAGGAAAAATGGTTAACCTGGGTCCTTGTGTTTTGACTTATAGGAGCAAGTCAGGGTGATTATGGCATAGGAGTGGTGATCCCGATTGCTACGATGATAAGGCATATAGATTGATGAGCTTATGCAAGTCCTAAAGGTAGTTAAGTTATATCACCTAACATGGTTTCTATTGATTCATGTGGATAGGGATTTTTTGTCAGTGCTAATAGAGAGGTGGCACTTTGGGATGTCTATATTTGATTTTCTAAATGGGGAGGCCATTATTACCCTAGAGGATATTCATAGGATACTATGGGTGCTAATGCAGGGCCATAGGATTACTTGGATGTTGTTAAGTTTACTACTTATGTTGGAGGACTTAATTGGCATGATGGGTCTAGAGGTCTTAAAGGGTACCATAGACATTGATGTATTGGAGGACCTAGCTTGTCCACTAGTGTGTTATAATTGGTTTAGCTGTTAGGCATGTTTTATCTAGTTTAGCTATCATTTGGACTCTTACCTGTGGAAGTGCATCTCCTCGGCTAAGTGCTTCCTTGTACCTTTGTTCATATTACATTTTCATTGTTTATCCCAAAAATTAAAAAAATATTAGAAAATGATAAAAAAAAAAGACCAAAAACATTACCCTATACCTTTGTTTATTATGATCCTAAGCACTCTCTCTATTTTATGAGTAACCAAAGCTACGCTCTCACCATTTTAAGATTCACCATTGTGTGCATTGTTCATTTTAAGTAAATACATTATTGTATCCTTTAATTTTCTTATGGTCTCACCATTTTGTGAATATATTCTCATTTTAAATGCACTTGTCACTTTGTCGAATCCAAAAATGGTTTATCAAAATATGTAATGCAAGTTTAATAAATCTTGAAATATTTTCACTTCAAACACATTATTTAATTTGGTTTTGCAATCAAACTGGGAAAATATCTTCTACTCTAAGATACTTAGTAATCAAAAATATTTTCAACCACCTCCAAACCTATAATTACATCAAACAATTTTAAATGTCACATCCCAACTACTTCCATTTTATATAAACGTGACATAAAAATTTTTAGAGGGAAACAACCATTTAACAATTATAATTTTTGGTTGCAAAAGATTTTGGTTATCTTATGGCTTTTAGATCCAAACCAAGTTTAATATAAGGAATCATGATTCTAAATAGGAAGAATCAGATTATTCATTATCATTTTACTAAAGTATCATTTCTCACTCTCATTGAGAAATATGTTTCCTTATACTAAGTTCTATCTTTCATTAACACTTTCTTGTAAAACCTCTGGTTTGAGTTTATAGTGATCTAAAACCTGATGTTACTCCTAAAGTATGATATAGATGACTTTTTTTTAAACAATTATCATTGGAAATGGTTTAATAAATGGGAGATGTTAAAATTCTTGGGCATCCATTTTGTCTTTAAAATATCTTTCCTTCATAACTTTTGAAATATGTTTTACATATAATTTTAAAAATATTTACTTTTTAGCCCTCATCTTTATCATTGAAAATTTGTATTTTCAATAATATTCTCATGTCCATGAGGATCAAGGAAAGAATACATAAGTATAACAAACTGTAGGCAAATTTGCCTTAGTGCTAAAGTAGATGATTAAGAGTTTAAAATAAAATAAAAATGGAAAGAGAGTTAAGTAAGACTAAAACTAACATACTTGAGCATTGTATTTAAAATATAATAGTAGAAAAAAAGTTCGAAAGTTGCAAACAAAATGTTTTAGAATTTAATTATATTTTAGAAAAATATTAAAATCGACTGAGCACTAATTGTATTTAAGTCAAAATTGACAAGTAACTGGTTATGTCCCCTGAATGTGTCCCAATGCATCAGTTCTATTGTATTAAAAAAATTAGGTTTTATAACTTCTTAGTTCACCTTTCAGCAGTTGAGGTTTCTATCTCTAATTCATTAAATTAATGAATAGAAATTTATGATTTATTTTTTATTCTTATTTTTATTTTCTAAAAAACCTTTTGAATGTGGTTTTCATCATGTTACGATTCCTTTAGGTAGCTTTCCTTTTATGGATGCTAAAAGCGTCTAAAATAAGTATTGGAGAAGTTTTTAAATATAGATGAATGGTATGGTGCCTCTTGGCATCATCCCATTCATAAATTCATGCGTATGATTATTTACTAGTTTCCATTATCAAAATATTTTATGTGGGTAAATACGGTAGTTTGCTTTGACGGTACTACTCACTAGTGTTTAGAGAAAGAGTTGAAATTTTCCATTGTCCTGTAAAATCTAAGATAAGCTTTGTGGGTATCGGGACTGTTTCAATTTGATATTTATATTCTGTTATTTTGATGTTTGTTTCACATTGAGAAAATGATTATTGGATCCTTTTTAAGCTAATGGTTTTCAGGGTTTCATTATTATTGAGAAAATAATATAATAATTTGATGTTAGTTTCATATTAAGAGTGGTATTTAGCGTTTCATTTTTAATGAGGAAATAATATAATAGTTTTTCACTATCTTATTAAAAATAGATAAATGTAGTTAAAATCTCATGAAAATCATGGGAATAAGTGTGGAAATATTTTGAAGATTTAAAGGATTATTTTGAAAAGACATTTGTGATATTTTCTTTCATTCTTTATTAAGTTGGAAGTTCTTTATAGTGTGTGGATTAGGAGAACATTGAAAAACTTGATAGGATGATAGTAAATGGTTTATTTATGTTAAGAAAGTAAATAAATCATTAATTTAATTTTTATAATATAATTTTATATGAATAAGTTTTTGAGGTAGTATTTCATTTTTTATTTGGTTTAAGATTTTTTTGAAAAAATAAAACATGATTAGTTATCTAGTGGTTTTTAAAGGCTTATTATCTTCAATTTTTATCTTTGTAAGTTTAGAGATCTCATTTTCACTACCTCCATATCATAACTATTCACCATCATTACTATATCCTATTTCACATCTTTATCCTTACTTTTTTTGGTAATTTGTATCACCGATTAATAATATTAGTTATTTAATTTATCTTAATAAAAAATATATGAAATACTAATAGCAAAAATCAATAAATACAAAAATCATCAAATCATTTTAAATACTCATGTCAATCATCTAAAATGCAAGGGAATCAACAAATTTTAAAACAAAGGAAAATAAGTGCAATCAAGCCACTCTTCATAAATCCAAAGCCGTATACACTCAACTCCCCAAATTTAATGGGTGTTTAAATAAATATGGCTAATTTGAATTTCAAGTTCAAAATCCTTTTTGGCTTAGAAAACTTTTCATTTTGTAAAGAAATAGAAATACTGAACTTGTGTAAAGATTTCTTAATTATTAATAGTATTATTTGAATTTTTATTGTGATTTCACAAATGTTTTAAGAGATTATATTATTATTTCATATGTATGTACTTGTTATTAAGGTGTGGATGAGTGTATGTGAATTGTAATAAAAACTCATTATTAGTTATGAATAAGTGAGAGAGAATAAAAGATATTTCGTAAAATCAAAAAATTGTATAAATGAAATTTCTAAAATAAAATAATATAACAAAATTATTCATGTATAATCTAAAGTTTTTTCATTATTGGTATAAACACATAGATCCAAAGAGTGAAGTATGGTGCGGTGAGTATGGAAAGGGATATTTTAATTTTTTTCATTCCTCATAATGAGAGATCATCTTTATGCAATATTTTAGAATAGTTTCATAGTTAAAAAAATATTCTCATAATTATTATGATGATTGTAAAATTATAATCATTGAAGCTTTTGTATATCTCTGTAATGTTATTCACCCATGTTCATTCCATCCATCCTATTAGCACTCTAAGTTGCAGTAAAATCCATTTGGTTTGTTATTTTGGTCCATTTTGGCATATGGATTGTTAAAATCTAAGCAGGTGATTGCTGTATTTAAAAGGTCGGTGGAGGAAGTTGAAGGTGGTGTTGACGATCCTGTCTAAGGAGATCATCGACGGTCCTTAATGTCTAAATGGTGTTATGTTTTGCATTAGTTTAGATTGTTTCTTGTGACTATCACGAGAGCTTCATGCTCATGCAGTCCATATTCGATGTTGATTTGTCCACTACGCAATCTGATCGTTTCGTACGCAGACCTGTGTACCTGCTCTTGTCGACTTGTGGATCATATTTTCCTTATTTTGTCTTTGCTGAACTATAAAATTAAAAAGTCATCTGAATACGACAATGTTGAATTTATTCACAGCCAATGCCTCCCATTTATGAGTCTATGAATGTCGACATGCAAAATTGGTGTGATCTATTATTCCCTCTACAACACATCCATGCCTTGAATCATCTAAAGCTATATATGTCACGTTTTAGTTTGTTGTTTTTAAATGTAAAGTTTAATGTAATTTGTTCAATCTTAGTCTTAGTATAAAATCGTGAAGTCTTAGTCTTGTTGAGATCAAGTTAAAAGTGCTGTCACTTTTTAGTCTATTTCCTTAAGAGTGTGGTTTTTAGCATGTAGGAGATTAAGTTTATTATGTAGGAAATAAAGTTTACTATGTAGGAAATTAAGTTTACTTTTAGTTTGTTTAATGTTTAAATACGTTCCTTACTCCAATTAAGTGGTCCTTAGTAATATAGATTTCTTAGTACTTTGATTATCGTATGTAGTATGAACAATGTAGTTTGTGATTTAGTCTTTTAGTGTCTTGCCAACATTAGTAATAGGTTTTATTTATTTATATTATAGTGGTTATGTGCACTTTTTAAATAGAATGTGTCATTAATTAAAAAATATATTTTTAGTGAAGAATATATATATTTTTTGGTTAAAACTAAAGTTTTTGTGCAATAGGTAAAATAGAAAAATAAAACTAAATTTAATGAGAAATTTTAAAGGAAATATATTCACACATGGTAGGTCAAAATACAATTGCTATTGATCAATAAGGACCTATGTAACATTATCTATAGGAAAACAAATAGAATGAAAGATACTGATGAAGGAGTTAAATGGGCTATCAAGGACCACAAGGTGATAGAAATTACTTGCTTAGGTCTACCTGATGATTATTTTCATCATATATATCTATCCAAGACATTCATTTTCATTTAGGAAACATTAATTTATTTTTTCTGAATCACAAACCAAGACTATTGCAATGGATTTTTAAAAAAAAAATTGCTTCGAATCAAAATGAAAAAGGTGAGAGTATGGTAGAATATATCAATAATTTTCATTATGTGTTGAATCAATTAATTGGTATAAAATTTGAAGAAAAATATGAAAATACAAAATTTATTTTGTTGAATAGTATGCTAACCAACTATTTAAACATGATTTTTACTTTGAAAAAAATAAATCCTAGACTAAAAGACTTGATCTTCTCCTCAATTAATGAAGAAAATATAATCAAAAGTTTTAAATTAGAAAAAGAACATGTAATGATTGTAAAGAATAAACCCAACTCATCTTTCAAGTCATAAAAACATAAGTCTGCTTCAATAAAAATATGTCATTGTTATTGTAAGCAACATGTACATTATGCTTTAAATTACAAATAGAGAGCACAAGATCCCCTAGATGTTAAATTACAGTATAATTCCTTTATTTTTAAGAAAGGAAGCAAGTGGTTTTGAGTGATATTATCCTAACATAATAGAGGAAAGTGACTACAAGGAATATTGTTATATTAAAAGTGATGAATATTTTTTATTTTATAAGCATGTTTTCTACAATAAAAACACAAAAATGCCTTTATTCATGTGTGAGGTATGTTATTAAAAAATAATCCATTTCACATGTACTATAGGAAAAATATGTTTTTGATAAGGGTTTTAGGAGTGTCATTCCTTCTACTTTTAATTAGTTTGGTTCAAGTATTCCTATGAATTGGTTGTTGGGTATATATTCATGGTAGATATATTTCCACAATTATTTTATTTATCAATAACATTTTTTTGTTAACTTATTGTATGGCATTTTCTTCCCTTGTTTGTACTAATAAGGTGGGAATGGTGGAGTATTTAGTATTTCATATGTATATACTTCTTAATAGTGTGTGAATGAGTATATGCTAATTATAATAACAACTCACTATTATTTTGGGATATGAAAGAGATAATAAGAGACTATAATACTTGACTACTGCTTCATAAGATCAAAAATATTTATAAATAAACTTTCTATCATGAAATAACACAACTAAATTATTCATTTGTAATATCAGATCCTTTCTCTCAAAATCCCTTGATTTTATCTAATTATTGTAATCTTTCTTTAGTTGAATATTATAAACCCATAATTTCTCAATAAAGATGTCTATGCACTTCATATAGCATTTAAAATTGATGTTTTCATTATTGACTATATTTATCATCATTCATAAGGCATTTAAAAGATACCTATAGAGAAATAATCTCTAAATCAAAAAGGTGAACAACTTGTACACCATACATAAGAATAAAGGGTTACCTCATAGTTGTCCTAACATTTGTATGATAAGCCCATAAATAATATATAATCTTATTTTTCTAATATTAACCATGTTTGACAAAGCTTTTGATTAATATTTTCACATTTATCTTATTGTTAGGTTTGACTTTACCACTTTGTTGTGGGTAATAATGAGTAGAAAATACATGTCAAATTTTATATTTGTACCAAAAATTATTGACTTTATAATTACTTAAAACGTATCTATAATAATTAAATATGGGTGGCCAACTTGAGATATGATGTGTTAAAAGAAATATAAATATGACATCACATGTGGTAGAGTCTAAATCAAATTTTTTAACTTATTTTTTAAAATATTTAATGGTTATAATAATAAAATTGTGACCTTTTGATGATGATGGAATAATATTTCTAATTAGATCAAAACCAAAAAAGAAAATGGTGAAGGAAACATAAGAGATTTTAACTCTTTAGATGGTGAATATGTTAAATTACTATGTTATCAACATTTATCACAAATATTTGTATATTATTTAAAACCATGTTGTGTGGAAGGATAATAGTTACCCATTCATAATAATTTGTTTGAAATTTTATTTCCACTAAAATTTCCACTACAGTATCTATTATGAACCTCTTGAAAGCTAATTTTATCCTATTCACACCCAAGTCATCTAAGTAACTGATCATTAAAGGATTGATTTAAAAGAGTGTCACCAATGATAATTTATTGAATGACATATCTTTTTAATTTCTAATTTTTTGGTTATTGTATTTTTTGTTGTCATAGTCTCATTCCATAAAAATTTCTATATATGGTAGTAAAACAATCCACCAGTATAGTCCCATAATATTATTTATAGCTTGATCATCTATAATATTTATAGGAAAGAAGGAAGAAACACTAATAATAGAAGCATGTTTTCAATATTAAAGTCATCTAAGTTAGTAATCAAATTGTGCACAATATATTGATATGATATTAGTTTCTCTTTCTTAGTTTGATAAATATGTATCATTTTATTTATGAAATGTTAAGAATCAATGTAAAATTTTATAAATTTTATCTTTAAAGCATAAATAATTCAAATATTTTTTAAGTCCTTATTATGGTCTTTGTGTATCTTTAATTTTCCAAAAATATCATCAACCTAATCCTCAATGATACTAATAATCATGACAGATATAAGTCATATCAATTAAATAAGTAGCACCAACATTATAAAGTCTAAAAGCCATGATAACATAGCAAAATGTACCCCATGGGATAGTGAAAGTAGTCCTATATCAATCAATGGGATTTATATCAATTTTATTACAATAGGGAGTCCCATTCATGAATGAGAGCATCTCATACCCAATGGTATTATCCAAAATAGTATCAATTTTTTGAAAATGAAGTTAATCCTTTGGGCAAGCCTTATTCAATATCTAGAGTCTAGGAAAATTCAAATGCATCCATTAGATATTAAAATTGGGACATTGTAATAAATTATAGGTGAATAATTGATGTGTTTAATAAGCCTCACATTTAATATCTTTTGGATTTTGGCATATTTAATCGATAATTAGAATAAAGGATGTATGTTTAAAATATTTTTCTTAACTAGTTTAGCATCAATATGGATAGCTAAATTATGAACCACAATGAATGGACAAATATTGGTTCTATCAAAATAAAATAATTTGGTAAATTATATCAAAATATCTCTATAGTACATTTCTTATTGTGGTTTCATTGATGCACTAAGTAATGAATCTTTAGGATCATCCTTGGTGCCATAGTTGAAATTAGTTTTCACTTCATTAAGTAATGTGAATAATTTATCATTATATTGGGTAATAGGTAAATAATATTAATAAAAACCATCTAATGAGATGTCATCACTGATAGAAGAAGGCTCACTTTTTTAAAAGTATGCATGATGACTAAGTTAATGAGGAAATTTTGTTTTATGATGTAAATATGGTAAATCAACATATGATCCCACATATTAATGAAGGGATTCATCATTAACAAGATTATCAAGAGTAAATAGCTTAGGTGAAACATTATCATCAATCAACTTGGAATATTTAAGTTATAGATATGTAAGATTCTAAAATTATTTTGATGGCATGTACTAGACTTGAAAAAGTGAGTATTTAAAGTTTTATATGTTGAATAAAAATACTAATTAGAATCATTAATATTCTCATGATCCTGTTGGGAGGGTTTTTATTTAGTTTTAGATTCTACACTGTATCTAAGGCCTGTATTCAATTTACAAGGAGTGGGAATTATTGATTCTATAATGTCTTCTTAATCTCACCTAATATTTTATCATTATATCCCATATTCTAAGCACATATAAAATTTCCCATATTTATTTAAACTAGTTTGAGATGGACTAAATGGACTAATAGAATTTTATATTTAATTAATATTTAGACACATTTAAGTCATAGGTTTCTTACTCTTATCCTCATAAGATGGCATGCCATTAAGTGTGAAGGATGGGTAGGGTCACCAATAATATTGGGTGGTATAATATAATTGACCTATACCAAATTTATGCATGTCATATATGTCTTTTCCAAGGCTACATTGTGAAAATTTAAGCTTTGATAAATGCCTTCTAAGTCATCAAGTTTATTATCATCATCTTTTTTGGCATCTTGAGTATGCTTATCTTGATTAGTCTTACTAATTTTTCCAACATCATATGTATGCATCTATTTCATGGGAATATATTATGGAGGCTATATGATCATTGGATGAGGTATGTTAAAGTGTAAGACAACAACTGATTTGGGTTTCATAACATTATAAAAATGGAAATGTATATCATCTATAGGATAAGTTTAAAGACGAACATTGTGCACAAATTTTAAGCATATATGTAATTTAGAGGGAATTAAATTTATAACATAAATTTAAGGTCTTCCAAGGAAAATATTATAGCTAGCTTCATTATATGTTACTTGACAACATATAGCTAGAGTCTTAGGCCAAATAGTTATTTTCAATAAAATTATTCTTAGGAATAGTCATGGTTGTTTTTTAATAATATTTGAATGTGTAAGAGACTTAGGATAAACCTGAAGTGCATTGAGGCAGGATTAACTATAAATATTAAACTAAGAACAATTACCTACAAGGGTATGACTTATTCTCATTTAAATGCTTGACTGTACAAGGGAATGTTTTAATCAATGATTTCCATAGAGGGAAATTCGTGTGACTTGGAAAAATTTATATTATCATTATATTGTTATTTTTTAACAATATAATAAAAATAAGAATGTGTTGAGGATAAATTCAAAAACTAGCATCATTTAAGGTGTCATACATTATGTCTTTAACACTATTTGACGTTTCGATTAACTCTAAGAGAAATATTGGTTGGAGTATTCTAACTTTGGTTCATAAGATCATCTAGCTTAGGTACCTAAATATAAATATTTAATGAAGGAGTAGTGGGATTATATTATTGATTGGGGGCATTTTTCTTAACCCCACCTTAAATTTTCGAGGAATGAGGATACATAGTGACATTGCTTTATCTAAATATCTATGTTTTTTATGGAATCAACCTAATACCAAATCATCATACAATCATAGATGTAAGGTCCATCACTATGAGGGTGAAATATAAAATACATCAAGTGTAAGGCTATCTTCACATAAATAATATATAAATAACCATACCATTTATCAATTCATAGGTTAGTGTTATATGATAAATGCAAGGAAAGAAACATGGTAACATTTATACGAATTTTTATAAAAATAATATGAGTAAACATAATAGCATGTTAAAACTAATTACTGATCATGTCACTTACAAAATTAATGTAAAATGGAAAGCTAATATACACATGAGCAAAGATAAGAAAAAAATTCTAAGCATAAGCCACCATGGGAAGTGAACCAAAATTAAACAAAGATGACATGATCTAAGCAAAGGGAAGCTCAATGATAATGCATAATCAAAGATAAGTTTTGATAAAATCTTAAAAATATAAAATATCATAACATCAATATAAAGAGTTATAATTTATCATTATAATAAGTGATGGGTTCACCAAAATAATTTAATGAGTTTTGTCTTATAAATAAATAGTATGTGCACAAACAATGAAAGCACTAACATAAGATAAATATATGATATAATAGTAAAGTAAAATATAAATATCCAAGCACTAACTTAAATCATGACAAATGATTAAACAATAAAAGAAAATTAAAGAGAAGTAAAAGGTAATGAAATAAGGCACACCTATTTATTATTCTATAAATCTAGAGATATAAATAGGGTTTGTAAACTATTTGAGATGGAACCCTAAAATATAGACATGTACTATATAAAGGGAAAAAAGCATTAGGCTATTAAATAACCCCCATTTGAAAATGTTAGGATATTAAATGTGTACTAGTTATATTTCTGATTAGTTACCTTGCCACAAAAGGTGTGTTCAATTGATTTTTAGGTATTGAATTTTTTTAGATGGTGTGAAATTAGATGCCAAGTAGGGTTATGTGATTTATTTGTTGAATTGGTGGTGGAAATATAATATTTATATTTTATTTATTTTCTCATAAATATTTCAAGAGGAATTAAAGAAGTGTAAGTTTAGTTGGTTGAGGAAACCTATAGGGATTTATAACTATAAATATTTCATATATAAAATTAGATTCAATGTGAGTGTCATCACGACCCTTAAAGCCTTGGATATTTATCTCCATATGAAATAAAATCAAACTACATGTGTATTCACCTACTTATCCTTTTTATGAAAATGTACATATTAAAATATGATTTGTATAAGATCTTAGTATTATATACTTGACAAATACCTATCATGGATTTATAATTTAGTTCTAGACCTTCCTAACGTAGAAAGTCTCAAATTTTCCATCTCTCTATGCCTAATTGATTATCTTTTGGTATAAACCTATCACTCTCATGAAATAGATCTCTTGTGAAATATAAAAGTTAAAACCTTGATATATATAATTCATTGTTAGTTTCAGATCCTCAAAAGCTTTTCTAGCATGCCAAATACTTACATCCCATATAGGGACCCTTGTGTTGATGCAAGTGTGAAAATTATTATCTAGTGCTTGTACCTCAAAATTCATCTAATATTTAAATATTTCAAATCTTGTGGGTTGGCTCATTTATTTTATTTTATTTTTTTTGTTAGTTATTTCCAAAAGGTGTAGTAAAAATAAAAAACAAAGACCAATATTAATAAACTTACTAAGAATAAATACAAAAAATTACCTTTCAAGAATTCAAAACTATTGTATTATTCACTATTTCTATATTAGTCATAGAAGCAGTCATATAATAGGTCTAAATCACACAAAGATAAAATCATGAATAATATTTGTTAAGTTATAATCAAAATCATTTCATGCCCTTGCATATAAAATATGTCACACTTATCCATATTCAATCTAATACTTAGGGGATAAATACTCTTGTTTCAATCCCTCTTCAAAGTAGTACTCTTGTTTGTAGGCAACATTGATTGACAAAGGGGTCCTTCAGGTCAGATTATTTCCTAATCCCACTAAAACATTTTTGGTAAGGTACACATACCTAAGGTTAAGGGATAGGGTTTGATCCATAAACAATCACATATAGCGTATGCGTATAAATAAAATACATCATAAACATGTGAAACACACCTATAAAGCTCAAGGCAATTGCTATAGAATATAGTGATAATTCTTTAATAGACAAATCCATTGATATCATGACACCTACATTGACACAAGTGTCCACATGTTGAAAATTTGAAAATTGAAAATTGTATCTTGATCTTGTTCCCACCTATTTTTAGCTGTACATATATTAGATGTTCATGTGAATTTTTAGATAAGCTAAGTGTTCTTTATTCCTAGTGTTTATGCAATCATATTACTTTTTTAAATGTATTGTTATATATTTAACATATCTCAATGTTTTATTAAGAATATTCATTTATCTAAGTTCTTAATTAAATGTCCAACTTAAAAAAAGCTTTTTCCTTGTGTATAGGTTATTCTAGCCTTTCACTCTCATCCATTGAGTAAAAAATGGTTAAACATTTGGTGATCCCAATATCTATCTATTCTCATGCAAATCCTAACTTGTTCTAGTGTTCTCAGCCTTCTATATTTTATTCTTGATTTATTTATTCACATTTGTTACATCATTTTATGCAACCTAGTCATAATCTTAGATTATGTGTTATTCCTATTGAACATATTGAGCTACCTTTTGGGCCACCTAATATCTATCAAGCTAATTCCATGTAAAATTATGCTAATAATGAGAGTGAAAATAATCAAAATGAGTAAAATAATGAAAAAATATTATAGAATATGAATTTGTTCATGAGGATAATGAAAGACATGAAAACCATGAACATGGACAAGTATATCAATAATAAGTAAAATCTATTTCATTATTTTGAGAGCACATTCATGAAAATACTGAAGATCTATGTAAGATCCTTAATACCATATTGGAAACTTAAAAATCAAAATGGTATAAATGAACTATCCTTCCCCTAGCACAACATTTCATACTCCATATATTGAGGGAAAAAGATATGTTTTCAAAACATTATTCCCTGAAGATAGAACAACCATTGCCATATACTCTATGATAACCATTAATACTTCAAATACATTAAAGATTTCAATGCCCACATCAACACATGTGGTGATTTCAATCACTTTGGTGGCTTATCAAATATCAAAAATAAATCCTATTGGGTTTACTATACAAAATATTCTCCAAGTTATTCAATCTTTGGATGGTAAGGTTACCAGCATTAAAATAAATCATTTGAAATCAACTCATATGTTTAACTCACAAGTTGTATCACATGACCCTCTAACACACATGATATATCTTTTTTCCCATGGCCAACTATTTTTTTTTAACCCAAGTTCACATTTCATGATGGCAAGAGTGATTGTCAATAATATGTTTGGTATTTATATGTATCATGTCTTAATTATGCTTCGAATTATAAATGTTTGACCATTTTTTTTAATAGAGCCTAAGAAACTATGCTTTAATATAATTCTATGACTTACCAACACAATTACCAAAATCATTAAAACTTGTGTTAGATCAATTTCTAGCACATTTATCTATCAACATCACCAAAAAGATGTAATATGCATAAATTACTAAGATCAAACAAAGAATCAATGACCCTGTTAATGAATGCATTTTTAGGAATACAAAATATTTGGCCAGAATAACAAATATAATAGTAGATAAAGATATTGAATACATATTTAAGTAGAGTTTGCTTACACCATTACATGATTCGATTGTATTCAATGAGTTTAAATATATTGATTTCTTTGGTCATTTTTTCCAACATGATGAAATGAAATTATTTTCATTGAAAAAGATTAAGTATGTATCTAACACATCCACTACATCTACTACCAAGTTTCATATCACACCAAGCTAAAAGGTAAAACCTATAGAACCTAAAAAGGAAGCAACCAAAATGGTTAATTTAGTGTCACAAAAACCTAATCTTCTCATCTTATTCAGTGTATGAGTATGTGCACAAAGTAATGGATGATTTAGTTGACATTTTCCCCATCGTGTGCACATTATTTGAATTAAGGATCAAAAAAACCAAGCCATAATGTGTAGTTTTATGACCATAATGTGTACACATTAAGAGCAAAACATGTATGCATTATGAATTAAAAAATGTGTTACATTTATATTCCTTATACTTTAAATTTATATTAATAAATATTATAAATTAGGGTCACTCTACATATGGTAAATTTTGTCTCACATTTTCACACCTTATGATGTGGGAGATAAATTCTCAAAATCCAATCTAGTTAGTACTTAGGCATTTTCAAGTTCTTAGTATTGAACCTAGGGATTTTAAGGCATAAATTTTGAAATTGATGTCCATTTTGGATAACATATAGTCATTTTTAGGTTTTTTTGCCTTTTAGATTATTTGATAGAATTTATAGGAGTCATGGGTTTATCAAAATTGAAGTTTATAGACCACTCACTTTGATGTATCATATTAAAACAATACACATTTTTGAAAAATTAGGGGTATCCAAAACTAGAGTGGTATACATGGTCTCTTTTAGATTCTCAAAGACCTTGGTGTAGAATAGGATTACAAAGTAATTTAGTCCATGAATTAGTAGAGAAAATATAAAATAGGAATATAGGACACATCATGCTAAGCCTACTCCATCATGAGATAGTGTTAATGAACTTAAGGAACTAATTATGAAACTAGGACAAGAAATACCTTTCAAGTAGTGACTCTCCATCAAAAATGGTTAGTAAGCATACTTATACCCAGATGCAGTGCTCTAAGTCTTCATTAATGTGGTGTATCATGCACCTCCATCATATATTTATTTACTAATGGTTTTGGTTCTTATATTTATCAATTTAAGGGAATGATTGAAGCTTCTCTAATAGTACTTCTACATAATAACTTTGCACAATTGAATCATGTTTGAAGCTATTTCTGCATGATAACATAACATAATTAAATATTAAATGTCATGGCCATGGCTCATGTATTTATAGATTTTATTAAATTTTTAGAATCAACCATGACTGTCCATCTTAAGATCAAGATGTGTGGCCATGAATTGATTCAATTTTTGAGGGATAAGTAATAAATATGGTCATTAATATTTGTAAGAATGGAGAATTAGTAAGGCATGGGTAGCCTTAATCTAAATATTTCCCTCTATTAATGCCTTGTGGATGACACCCCTATGATGATGTCATGGGTGATGCCAATTTGAAGAATGAATTTCCAATAAATAGACATTCAACAACTTTAATGGATCTTTCACTTAAGCTCCTAAATTGGTTTTGATTTACTTTAATGATTTTAGTTAATTTTCTACAATTAATTAGAAATTGGTCACACATTTAATAAACCTAGTCAAACATGTCAATTTTCTAAGTTACTATTTGAATAGAGTATAAACAGAAGAAGATATCAGTTTTGTAAAGGGTAATACCCTAGTTAGGGTTTTATAGAATTGAATTGACAAATGCACGTGACGTGAGGCTGAATTATAATATTTTAGTGGTCTAAGACATCATTTTACATGATCATAATTTGAATTGAAGTGAATTAAGAAAAAAAAATATTCCATACAATTCATTACCCCAATCAAGGATCAATAGATAAGAATCAAAACATGCATGTGATGTGTGTGAATGACTTATAGTGATTTTGTGATTTTGGTCTAGATTGTGCATTGTTGCAAAATATTTTTCAATTTTTTAATTTTATAAAAATAGTGATAAGAATTAGATGTCTACATTTTATGTTGTTTGAGAAGGCATGGAGAAACATTTGGTTGAAGCAATGACTTTTTAAAAAAACAAAAAGGTCACTTAAAATGATTACAATCAGAATAAATAAATTCATTCCCACTTTATAATAATTTTACATGTGTCATAGAGAAATGGGGTTATGAAAAAGTCCCAAACAACATTTTAGTGGCTCATAGTGCCCCTTAAAGGAGAGGTTGGAAAAAATTATTTGACATATTTTCCCTCGAATAGAAGAAGAATAATCATGTAATTCAACAAAGGAGACTAAAAAATGGAGCAATTAAAAGAAAATGGTTTTAAAAATGGATAGATGGGGAAAACATTAGCACCTAAGGAAGATAAATAGGTTAATTATAGTCCTAGGGGGTGATTTTTTAAAAAAAATTACTATATTTTAACCTATTGGTAGTAATAATTATTCATTTTTACACTCCACTATTGTGATTGTGACCTTTGAGATTTGCACATGAGAGAGATGAACATAATGGCCAACATCTCACATTACCTACACCTTCGAGAGCACACATGAGGGTACCAATGACCAATAGGGAGAGTAGCATTGGTAGGTACATTATTGGTATTTAATTTCTATATTTATTATATTTAATGCTAGGTAGAAGTAAGTGGTTTAACAATCCCACCATGTGTTTAGATTTACAAATGGTGAGTTTTTCATCAACATCGATTATATCACCACTAAGAATGATGATATTTTCAAGTATTTGGTAGGGTCAGGAGTTAAAATGGTAAGATCACAACTTAATCGATGATCTTGCTAATTTTGATAGAAATTATTGATCAAAGGGTGAGAATACTGAGTCAAACAATGAAATCATGACAAATAGTCATATCTCCCTACCAAAAAGTGATAACAACCTATATAATGGAAAATTTACAAACCTAAGAATTAAAATGGTGAGATCTAACCAATAGATTGGCACAATATCCCTACTAAATGGCAAGATCATGGAGAAAATCGTGAGGTCATCATAAGGATCAAAATGATGAAAAAGAAGAGGAAATGGGGCCAATAAATGATTAATCTAGGCACAAAATTATAATAAATTAGGTAGATTTGAAGAACTAAAGAAAAAATTGTCGACCTAGTTCATTGTGTCTTGGATAGCAAGAGTAAGCTAGGGTGATTATGGTGTAAGAGAGGTGATCTTGATTTATACGATGATAGGGCATATAGATTAATGAACTTGTGGGTGTCCTAGAGGTAGTTGAGTTATATCACCTATCATGGTTGCTAGTGATTCATGTAGATAGGGCCTATTTGTCAGTGCTTGTAGAGAGGTGGCACTCTAAGATATCTATATTTGCTTTACTAAATGGGGAGGACATAATTACCCTAGAACTTATTCACATGATCCTATGGGTGCCGATGCGGGGCAGTAGGATTACATGGATGTTGGAAAGTCAACTAGCTATGTTGGAAGACTTAATTGGCATGACAAATATAGAGGTCTTCAAGGGGACCATAGACATTGATGCGTTAGAGGACCTAGCTTATCCACTAATGCATTACAGTCAGTTTAACTATTGTGCCCATTGTATTTGGACTCTTACCTATGGAAGTGCATCTCCTCAGTTAAAGTGGTTCCTTGTACCTTTTTTCATATTAAATTTTTGTTGTTTATCCCAAAAATACAAAAAACGTTAGAAAATTATAAAACAAAAGACCAAAAACATTACCCTCTACCTTTGTTTATTATGATCCTAAGCATTTTCACCATTTTAAAAAAAAACTCAATATTCACTCTCACCATTTTATGAGTCACCATCATGTGGATTATTCATTTGAAGTAAATTCATTATTTCACCCTTTGATTTTCTTATGGTCTCACCATTTTCTGAAGCACTTCTCATTTTAAATGTACTTTCAATTTTGTGAGACCTCCCAATATTCCTATCACATGTATCATGTTTCCTTATCATTATTTTATACTATCCCATTTCATCTAAATTGAGCTTGAAGTTTATGTTTAACCTTGCATCCATGAAACTATGTAGGCAACATCTACTTGCCTACTAAATTTAGATTCAAATCAACTATCCCTTCCTTTTCTTCTCTTCCTTCCATTTTGATTATTTGTTTCATCGTCTCCTATAGCCTAAAGGCAATCTTTATCATCTTGTTTATGTGTCATTGTTTCCCTATAACCTAGGGGAAAATTTGTGTCTATTATTTTTATATTATTATATCGGTGTCATTATTATTCAACTTATGGGTCACCCTGTCATAGAGCATAATGACTCTATTACACATGCATGAACAATTTATTGTATATTCACACTAACATTTTTATTAACCATTGTTTGTCTCTATTTATTTTTGTGTGCTTAAAATAGTTTACTTACTGCATTTTTCTTTGCCTTAGGTTGTTTAGTTGTTTTTTAATTGTGTTGTTCACCTTTTATTTATTGGGGTTTTGTTGTATTTTTATTGGTTTTTTGTTGTGTCTTTGTTTATTTTTATTAATGTTTTTTTTTTTCTTCTTATCTTTTGTATTTTTGGTGTGTTTTATTTATTTACTATGTTGTTTTATTTCTTCTTAGTGATGTGCTTGAATACATTTCCTAAACCTTTTGAGTTTGGCCTTACCTTGGGCTTGACTTGTTTACATTTATATTTAAATTTTTGTATTACTTATTTGTTTTTAAGTACACCTTGTTTATGTGTGGGCCTTGATTTTTCATATCTTGATTCTAGGTTATTTAAACAATTTGTCTTTGATTTTTTTTTTTGTTTTCATATTTTCTTATTTTTACTTAAGTCTTGATAATTCATATCTTGATTTTGATTTAGTTACATTTTTGTATTTTCCCTTCATTTTACCTTTTTCTACTTTTTTCTTTTAAATGTAAATAGTTGTAACTTTGGTTTTGTTAGTTTTTTTTATCATTATCCTTAGTTTTAAATATGGTCAAATCACAAATGAAATACAATATTATTATAAGTTATTCATACTTATGATGCATAATTTAATTTTTCTAAAGTAAACACCAAATGCTCCAAAATCCAACAATAAATGTGGCACTAAATTACATCTTTGAAAGCACTATCCTACATATTTTCTACCTCAATAGGATTTCCTAAGTCAAACATTGGAAACCAACAAAACTCTCTATCCATGACATGCATCTCCTGGCATACACACTAAGTTATACTAACTATTTTATGATTAGTTTTGGATATGCATCTCCTGAATTATCCTCTAGCATTTAGTCATACATTATACATAACAATAAATGTATCAACATGTATATGCTAACTAAGGACATGCACTCCTAACACTATCATATACCATCATATACAAATAAGAAAATAATAAATGTAAACATCATGAGACACAAAGAATATTAAAAGTCTTTGTACAAGTAGTAATGATCCAAAAAATGAATTTTGTATATATATCTCAAAATAATGTTTTATACATTCAGAGAATATCTATACATCTCATATACAAAATAGAGCTATAAAATCAGCTCTGATCATCATCATCCCTTGGGTGACTCTATTAAAAGCTTTGGCCCTTGTCTAATGCTGGTGATGGTAGTGGACATGGTGGTGGTGGCCCCATGACTACTTGTTATGAAAATGGTTGTTTCACTAACCGCTCTATCTCTATAACATGTCTATACCTAGAGGTATGGATATTTTATTATAATATTGAATAATCTCTATAGGATAATATTATCCTCTCTATGGGGACTAGAGCCTTATATAACTTGTGCCAATATGGATTATCATCCTTCACACATAGGACATCATCTTTCACATGTGAGGTATCATCTTTCATGGTAATCACATCAACCAAAGCTCTAGCTGACACTAAATCACTATCTATCCTAGCTTATCGATCCTCATCCTAATCTTTAGTGAGAATATCCTCCTATGATATCAATGAATCCTCATCAACCTAAGATCTATCATGCTTATCAGTCACTCTCAAAAGTTATGCATCATGAGTAGTTAACTGAGCCTACACCCTTATGAGCTAGATCACTTGTCCCTTTAGAGCAATAATCTCTACATATTTAGATAAAATAAGCCCCTATAGCCTAATCATTTCTCCCTAGGTAGTATTTAACTATGAGTAATCCATCTATGTCACTCTATAGGCTTGTAATATTTGATAGTCATGTAGTGATCTCTTTATATAGCCTATCAATTAATGCTTGGTACTATACAAACCTGTCTATACTGAATGGACCTTCCTCTCATGAACCTATACCTATACCTATACCTATATCATAGGTTCATACCTCCCTTGTACCTATATTATGGCCCTCATTGACATCTAGTGTCTCCCCTATCTCTATATTTTTCATGTTTAAATACACCATATCTATAACCCTTAGAATATTCAGTTACACCTGGGCATGAAATACCTATAATAAGAGGGCATGTGATATGGTTGATTGAGCCAAAAATTGAACCTATCTCTATATGAGGTCCTAATCCCTATCCCTCATATATCTCACCCATCACTAATGTAGTACTGGTTGATGTGGATGTGGTTTGGTCAAGTGAATAGGTCAAACACCAACCCACCATGTTATGTAAACATCTATCATACTAGGATCTGCCACCCCACCTATGTAATCCCAAACAATATGTTGTACCCTACTATAATCCATCACAACATGGTCTTTGGAAACTGAAGGCCCCCACTCTTGGATCTCCCTGGTCACATGAACAAAATAATAGGGACCCTTTCTAATATCCTACTAAAAACCAAATTATCACTAGACTAGATTTGATCTATAATGTTCCGCCATGAATTGATGATGACATGTGATATAAAAAGGAGTAATCATGAAACTAATCATGAATAATTACTCAATATAAAGCCACTGTGTCACTAGATATAGTTACTAAATAAATTTTCCATTAACAATCTCATCTATAGCTTGTGTTTAAAAAGGAAAGTCTCTAAGATGGGATCGTATGCCTAGCCTTATTAGATACTACCCAAAATCATTTATATCCTCTAGTCCTCTGTAATAACTTGGTTCCACTAGAAAATTAATGGCTATATGCTCCCATGCCCAGACCTAGAGAAGTGTGATGTGGATATTTATCCACCCTCTGTGGTATGCTATCATATGTAAATATCTATACAACTAGGCTAGAATCATGGGACCCATACAAATTGTGTCATATGATCAAAAATCTCTTGGACTACTTCAATTAAGCCAAGAATAAATAACTACCCACTCTTATCTGGTAATAGAAGGCTGGTAACAAGAACTATCAAAATAACCACCTCTAGGGGAACTATCCCCTATGTCAATATCAATATTGTTGCCCCTACTACTTCTACTCCTGCTCTATAATTTAGAGGCCAAACTAGGTCTTCCAATACATCAATGTATATGGTCCCCTTAAAGACCTCCTGATCCATCATGCCAATCAAGTCCTCTAACATAGTTAGTCAGCCTACTAACATTTAATCATATGGCCATACATTGGCACTTGTAGTATCTAGTAAACATCCTCTAGGGTAACTATGGCCCCCTAGTCATTAAATGGAATGTATATGTCTTGGAGTGCCTTCTATTTACAAGTGTCGACAAATAGTAATTTTTGACCAGATTGTGTGTTGTTACGAATTATCATTCATATTTATAATTTTAACATAATTGTGATAAGAATTCGATGTGTACATTTTAACCCTATTTGATAAGCTATGGTGGTATATTTGGTTGAAGCAATGTATTTTTGAAGAATAAAAATGTCATTTGAAATAAATATAATCAAAAGAAATAAATTTATTCCTGCTTTCTATTAATTTTTCATGGGTTATATAGAAACATGGTTATGAAAATGACCCAAACAAAATTTGGGCAGCCCATGATGCCCCCTTGAAGGGATGATGGAAAATTTTATTTTTTAGATTGGCCCTTGATCAAAAGAAGAATAACCATGTAATTCAACAAAAGAGGTTAAAAATAGAGCAATAAGAAGAAAATTGTTCTAAAAATGGATAAATAGGGAAAAAAATAGTTCCCAAAGAAGATAAATAGGATTATGAAGCAAGTTAGTCCATGCATTCGTAGAGAAAACCCAAAATACACATAGAAGACACAATGTCCTAAGCCTACTCCATTAAAGGGGTAGTGCTAAAGAATTTAATGAACTAATTATGAAAGTAAGACAAGAAAGACCTTCTAAGTAGTGACTCTCCCTCAAAAATAGTCTATAAGTTTGATTATGCTTAGATTTGGTACTTTAAGTCTTCGTCAATGAGATATAGCATGTGTATCTATCATCTCTTATTTCACCAATGGCATTAGTTCCTAGATTTATCAATTTAGGGGAATGATTGAAGCTTCTCTTATTATATTTTTGCATAATAAATTTGCATAATTAAATCTTGTTTGAAGTTATTTTTGCATGATAACATCACACAATACAAGCTTAAAATTTTTGTTCATGGCTCATGCATTTATATCTTTTCTAAAATGTTTAAAATCAATGATGATCGTCCATCTTCAGATCAAGATGTGTGGCCATGAATTGATTCAATTTTGGAGGGACAAGTAATAAATGTGGTCATCAATATTTGTAATAATGGAACATTAATAAGATGTGGGTAGCTTTAATATAAATATTTATCTCCATTGATGACTTGTGGATGACATCCATGTGATGATGTCATGGATGATGCCAATTTGAATAATGAATTTTCAATAAATAGATACTCAACAACTTTCATAGATTTTACATTTAAGCTCCTAATTTGGTTTTGATTTGCTTAAATAATTTTAATTATTTTTTGGTAATTCTTTGGAAATTGGTCAAATTTTTAATCAACCTGGTCATAAATATCAATTTACTAAGTCATAATTTGATTGGAGTATAATCAAAAGAAGATGTTAGCTGTGTACAGGGTAATACCCTAGTTAAGGTATTATACACATGAATTGACACATGCATGTGACATATGCGATTAAATTAGAATACTTTAGTGGTCCAGGATGTCATTTTATGTTGTTGCAACACAACTTGAAATGAATTAATAAAAGATAATGATTTTATAAAATTGATTACCCCAATTAGGGATCAATAGATAAAAGTCAACACTTGTATATGATGTGTGTAGATGATTTAGAGTTTTTATATTGATTTTGGTCTAGATTGTGCATTGTTTCAAAATATCATTCAGATTTATAATTTTAGCACAATAGTGATAATAATTGGATGTCTACACTTGGTATCTTTTTCATTGTAGTGGAAGAGGTTATTATTCAACAAATTTATCAATGGTATTATAATACTCCCATAATTTTTTAAATTTTTTTGAAGTAACCTATTAGGCCCAAAAAACCTTGGAAGGAGTTGAGGGTTTTTGGCACCTACCACTTAATTATAGATTTGATATTGTAAAGATATAATTTGACTCATTCATGTGAAACAATATGATCCAAGTAGTCCACCTCTTGGAATTGAAATGAACATTTTGAAGTTTTTAAATAAAGTTCATGTTTCTCTGAATTTAATATTATATGTTTCATATTATGTAAAAGTTCTTCCCAGATTTAATTATATATTAGGATTTCATAAAAACATGCATACTCAAATTTCCTCAAAAAATGCCTAAAAATAGTGTTCATCAAAATTTTAAATGTATATGGTAAATTTATGATTCCAAAATGCATGAAAAAATAATAATAATGGCCTTTATGAGTTTTTAAAAATATTTATGGACATACTCATCTTTTATCTGAATTTGGTGGTACCTAGATTAAAGATCTAGCTTTGTAAAATAGGCATCACTATGTAGCTCATATAGAAAATAATATATTATAGGAATAGGAAAATTATCTTTGATGGTGTACTTTTTGAATTATTTGTATTCTATGCACATCTTATAAGTATCATCATTCTTTTACACTATGACCATCGAAGATAAACATTCTATTTGACTACGTCTGATAATACCTGCATCCAACATCTTGTGGACCATATTTTTAATTTCATTATTTTAGGCATATGGATATTTTTTTGGCCTGATTTTTAGTGGTTGAATATAAACAAGTAATTGAATGGCATGATCATGATCTGTTCTTTCTATAATTCCTTTTGGCATTGCTAAAAAATAGCTGAGTGGTCATCAATATTCTATTGTAGGTCAATATTTATAAACTCCTTTGATGGTTAGACTTATATGGACCATAAATGTGCTATGAGTCATTTATCCTCTTTGTAAATAATATTATGCGTTTAATGAGAACTAACCAATTGTGGAGATTTTTCTCATAATAGTCTAAGTTAAAATGTTTTACGTTTATAATAAAAACACATGAATAACTCTTGTAAATTCATATCTATTTTACCCAAGGTGGTGAGCCATTGGAATTGTAAAAACCATTATGATCCACCCATGGAAATATCAAACATAAGGTAATCTAACTTGTAGTCTCCCATATTAAGTTTGATACTATAACATTTCCCTAGATAATTGACTATGATTCCATCTACAATCATGACCTAAAATTTTAGAGTTGGGTAAAGAAGATAGTTTACAATTTCTTGCCATCTTATTATTAATGAAATTATGTGTATCCATGAGTCAACCAATATTATTACCTTTTACTTCTTATATAAACCCACTACCTTAAGGTTTAGTGGAGTAGTATACCAAAAAATGCATGGCATGAGATAGTTACCTTTTACTATTTGAATTCTTCTTCTGCTACCTCTTCTTCTTCACTGGATGCTTAGTTATATTCATCTTATTTATTGGAACCTTAAATGTAATACAACTTATTCTCATCACATTTATGTTCTTTTCCCCATTATATATCATAATTAAAATAGAAACTTTTTGCTATTTTTTATTCAATTTTCTAAGGAGTCAATTTGGTAGGCTGAGGGAATCAATCCATTGAAATAATGTGCCCTTGAGTAGTAGCGAAAGACCTCAATTTTATAATATCATTTTTTTATTCCTAACATGTGCATACTATGAATTATGATATACAAGTTGGATTAAACATGGGAACATCTAGTTGAATGTTATTCTTGAGGCCACCCAATAACAAATCATCCAAGTTGTCTTATGTGATGTCATCCACACATAAAGAAAGGTTTTTGAATTGCTAAAAATAAATCTAGATTTTCCCTATTTTTTTAGTTTTACTAATTTAAAAAATTAATTCTTACTTACATTTTCATGATAATATATCTACATTTTATCTATCAATAATAACCTAGTAACAATAAGACCCTTATTTTAATTCTAGTCAGAAATACATATTTACCAAATGAACTGATATGGTTCCCAATGCAAGGATATCTTGACCACATTTTGTAAACATGGGGTTTGATGTAGGTCAAGTAATTTCTTCATTTGGTTAATCCAGGTGACTAGATCCTTACCATCAAAGTTGTCCACTTATTAATTTTTGTAGCATGTTCCCTCCACCTATATTTATAAAATGATTTCTATGTTTGGGAGCACTTGAATGACCATAATTCATGTTATTTTGTGTTGTGTTCATGTTTATAGTTGATAAGAACACTGAAATATGTGTTAATATTTTATAAATAGGGGACATCATTCTTTGCATTAAGTTCACATCACCAAAGATCTTATCTAGATATTTTTTATCCATGGTTTGCATTTCACCATATATTTTTGTATATAATTTAGCAGTTGTTGAATCATAAGTATCTATGTCCATGTCATCATTTATAGTTTTTCCCCCATAGTGGCTTACCTTTATCATCATCATAGGTGTTTAGTCCTACCATGCACAAGCTCTAGTGTTTTTGTGCCCAGAAAAAAATAATACTATGGAATTATACCTTTGTTATTATCTTGTTGAGATAAATGCAATGACTAATAATTTTCACAAGGGCAAAAACATTAATGAGGGAGAAGGCTTACATTTTTAAAAGTATTCATGATGACTAAGTTAATGAGAGAATTTTTTTTAATGATGTAAATATGGTAAATCAACATATGATCCCACATATTCATGAAGGGATTCATCATTAACAAGATTATCAAGAGTAAATAGCTTAGGTGAAACATTATCATCAATCAACTTGGAATATTTAAGTTCTAAATATGTAAGATTCTAAAATTATTTTTGATGGCATGTAGTAGACTAGAAAAAGTGAGTATTTAAAGTTTTATATGTTGAATTAAAATATTAATTAGAATCTTTAATATTTTCATGATACTGTTGGTAGGGTTTTTATTTAATTTTAGTTTCTACACTATATCTGACGTCTATATTGAATTTACAAGGAGTGGGAATTATTGATTCTATAATGTCTACTTAATGTCACATAATATTTTACCATTATATCCCATATTCTAAGTACATATAAAATATCCCATATTTATTTAAATTAGTTTAAGATGGACTAAATGGAATAATATCTTTATCTATTTAATTAATATTGAGACACAATTAAGTCATAGGTTTCTTACTCTTGTGATGGCATGTCATTAAGTGTGGAGGTATAATATAATTGACCTATAACAAATTTATGCATGTCATATATATCTTTTCCAAGGCTACATTGTTAAAATTTAAGCATTGATAAATGCCTTCTAAGTCATCAAGTTTATTATCATCATATTTTTTGACCTCTTGAGTATGCTTATCATGATTAGTCTTAAGTTTTTCCAACATCATATGTATGCCTCTATTTCATGGGAATATATTATAGAGGTTATATGATCAATGGATGAGGTATGCTAAAGTTTGAGACAACATATTTAGGTTTTATAACTTTATAAAAATGGAAATTTATATCATCTATAGGACAAGTTTAAAGATGATAATTGTGCACAAATTTTAAGCATATATGTAATTTAGAGAGAATTAATTAATAACATGAATATAAGGTATTTCATGAAAAATATCATAGCTAGATTCATTATATATTACTTGACAACATGTAGCTAGAGTCTTAGCCCAAATAGTTATTTTCAATAAAATTATTCTTAGGAATAGTCATGGTTGTTTTATAATAATATGTGAATGTGTAAGAAACATAGGATAAAATTTAAGTGTACTGAGGAAAGATTAACTATAAATATTAAATTGGGAACCATTACCTACTAGGGTATGACCTATTCTCATATAAATGCTTGAATGTACAAGGGAATGTTTTAATCAATGATTTCCATAGGGGGAAATTTGTGTGAATCACTATATTATATTTTTTTAACAATAGAATAAAAATAAGAATGTGTTGAGGATAAATTCACAAAATAGCATCAATTAAGGTGTCATACATTATGCCTTTTACACTAGTTTATCTTTTTTTTAACTCTAACATTGAAATACTGGTTCGAGTATTCTAACCTTGGTTCATACTATCATATAGCTTAGGTACCTAAATATAAATCTTGAATGAAGGATCAGTGAGATTATATTCTTGAGTAGGGGTATTTTACCTAATCCCAGCTTAAATTTTAGAGGAATGAGGATACATAGTGACATTATTTTATCTACATCTCTAAGTTTTTATGGAATCAACCTCATACCAAATCATATACAATCATAAACATAAGGTTCATCACTATGAGGGGTGAAATATAAAATACATCAAGTGCAATGCTGTCATCACATAAATAATCATAAACAACCATACCATTTATCAATTCATAGGTTAATGTTATATGATAAATGCAAGGATAGAAACATGGAAACATTTATAAAAAAATGTATAAAAATAATATGAGTAAACATAATAGCATGTTAAAACTAATTATTGATCATGTCACTGAAAAAATTAAAGTAAAATGGAAAGCTAATCTACACATGAGCAAAGAGAAGAAAAAAATCCTAAGCATAGGCTACCATGGTAAAGTGAACTAAAATTAAACAAAACTGACATGATCCAAGCAAAGGGAAGCTTAATGATAAGGAATAATCAAAGATAAGTTTTATAAAATCTTTAAAATATAAAATATCATAACATCAATATAAAACCTTATAATTTTTCATTATAAGAAGTGATCGGTTCACCAAAATAATTTAATGAGTTTTGTCTTATGGCTAAATAATATGCATACAAACAACTAAAGCACTAGCATAATATAAATATATGATATAATAGTAAAGTATATAATTAATATCCAACTCAGACCTATAAATATTAACTTAAACCATGAAAAATAATTAAAATAATAAAATAAACTTAAATGGAAGTAAAAGATAATGAAATAAGGCACACCTATTTATTATTCTATAAAACTAGAGATATAAATAGGATTTGTAAACTATTTGAGATAAAAACCTAAAATACAGACATGTACTATATAGAGGGTAAAAATCATTAGGTTATTAAATCAACACCATATGAACATGTAAGGATATTAAATGTGTACCAGTAATATTTTTAATTAGTTACCTTTCCACAACAGGGGTGTTCAATTGATTTTTAGGCATTGAATTTTTTTGATGATGTGCAATTAGATGCCAAGTAGGGTTATGTGATTTATTTGTTGAATTGGTGGTGGAAATATAATATTTATATTTTATTTATTTTCTCATAAATAGTTCAAGAGGAATTAAAGAAGTGTAAATTTAGTTGGTTGAGGAAACCTATAGGGAATTATAACTATAAATATTTCATATATAAAATTAGATTCAATGTGAGTGTCATCCCAACCCTTAAAGCCTTAGATATTTATCTCCCTATGAAATAAAATAAAAATACATGAGTATTCACCTGATTATCTTTTTTGTGAAAATTTACATATTAAAATATGATTTGTATAAGATCTTAGTATTGTATACTTGACAAATACCTATCATGGATTTATACTTTATTTCTAGACTTTCCTAATGTAGAAAGTCTCAAATTTTCCATCTCTCTATGCCTAATTGATTATCTTTTGGTCTAAGCCTATCACTCTTATGAAATATATCTCTTGTGAAATATAAATGTTAAAACCCTAATATATATATCATTCATTGTTAGTTTCAGATCCTGAGAAGCTTTTCTAGCATGCCAAACACTTACATCCCATATAGGGACCGTTGTGTTGATGCAAGTGTGAAAATTATTATCTAGTGCTCGTACCTCAAAATTCATCTAATATTTAAATATTTCAAATCTTGTGGGTTGCTCATTTATTTAATTTAATTTTTTTGTCAGTTATTTTCAAAAGGTGTAGTATAAATAGAAAACAAAGACCAAGTCATAATAATAAACTTACCAAGAAAAAATACAAAAAAATACCTTTCAAGAATTCAAAAATCTTTTATTATTCACTATTTATATATTGGTCATAAAAGTAGATATATAATAGGTCTAAATCACTCAACGATAAAATCATGAATAATATTTGTTAAGTTATAATCAAAATCATTTCATGCCCTTAAATATAAAATATTGCACACTTATGCATATAAAATCTAATACTTAGGGGATAAATACTTTGATTTGAGCCCTCTTTAAAGTAGTGGCTATGTAGGCAACATTGATTGACAAAGGGGTTCTTTAGGTCAGCATATTTCCTACTCCCACTAAAACATTTTTGGCAAGGTACACATACCTAAGGTTAAGAGATAGGGTTTGATCCATAAACAATCACATATAGCCTATGTGTAAAAATAAAATACATCATAAAAAATGTGGCATAAACCTATAAATGTTAAGGCAATCACTATAGAATATAGTGATAATTCCTTACTAAACAAATCTATTTATATCATGATACTTACATTGACACAAGTGTTCCCATGTTGAAAAAAGTGTTTAGGCCTCTAGAAACAATGTTTATATAATTTGACAACTAGATTTTGATCTATTTCATACCTATTTCTAGCTATACATATATCAAATTCTCATGTGCATTTTTAAATAAGCTATGTATTATTTATTCCTAGTGTTTATGCAATTGTATTACTATTCTGAATGTATTGTTTTATATTTAACATAGCTCAATGTTTTATTAAGAGTATTCATTTATCTAAGTTTTAAATTAATTTTCCTACTTTAGAATAACTTTTTTATCCTTGTGTATAGGCTATTCTAGCCTTTCACTCTCATCCAATGAGTAAAAAATGGTTAAACATTTGGTGAACCCAACATATATGTATTCTCATGCAAATCCCAACTTGTTCTAGTGTTTTCAGCCTTCTAAAGTTTATTCTTGATTTATTTATTCACATTTGTTACATCATTTTATGCAACCTAGTCATAGTCACCGATTAGGTGATATTCCTATTGAACATATTGAGCTACTCGTTGGGCCACCTAAAATATATCAAACTAATACCATATCAAATTATTTAATAATGAGAGTGTTAATAATCAAAATGAGGAAAATAATGAAAAAATGTTATATAATATGAATTTGTTCATTAGGATAATGAAAGACATGAAAATAGTGAACATCCTAAAGTATATTAATAATAAGTAAAATCTATTTCATTATTTTGATAGCACATTCATGAAAATATTGAAGATATACGTAAGATCCTTAATACCATATTGGAAACTTAAAAATCAAAATGGCATAAATGAACTATCCTTCCCCTTGAGCACAACATTTCATACTCCATATAGTGAAGGTGCAAGATGTGTTTTTGAAACATTATTCCCTAAATATAGAATAAATATTGCCACATCCTCTATGGGAACCATTAATACTTCAAATAAATTATTGATTTCAATGTCCACATCAACACATGTGGTGCTTTCAACCACTTTGGTGGTTTCTCTAATATCAAAAATAAATCCCATTGGGTTTACTATACAAAATCTTCTCTAAGTTATTCAATCTTTGGAAGGCAAGGTTACCATTATTAAAATAAATAATTTGAAATAAAATCATGTGATTAACTCACAAGTTGTATCACATAACCCTATAGCACACATGAGATATATTTTCTCCCATTACCAACTAGTTTTTTGTACACAAGTTCACATTTCATGATGGAAAGAGTGATCCTCAAGTATAATGTCTTGATTATGCTTCTAATTATAAATGTTTGACCAATTTATTTCCATAGAGCCTAAAAAACTATGCTTTAATATAGTTCTATGACTTACCAACACAATAAGTGAATTCATTCAAACTTGTATCAGATTAGTTTCTATCACATTTATTTATCAACATCACTAAAAATATTTCATATTCATAAATTAATAAGATCATAACAAGGAATCAATGAACCTACTAATGAATACATTTTTAGGTATAAAAAATATTTGGCCAAAATGACAAATCCAATAGTAGATAAAGATCTTGAATACACATTTAAGTAGAGTTTTCTTGCACTATTGCATGAGTCCATTGTATTGAATGAGTTTAAATATATTGATTTGTTATGTCATTTTTCCCAACATCATGAAATGAAACTGATTTCATTGAAAAAGATTAAGTATGCATCTAACACATCGATTACATCTACTACCAAGTTTCATATCAAACCAAGCTAAAAGGTAAAACCTATAGAACCTAAAAAGTAAACAACCAAATATATAATTTAGTGTCACAACAACCTAATATTCTCATCTTTTTTAGTGCATGGGTATGTGAATGATGTAATGGATAATTTAGTTGACATTCCCCCAATGCGTACACATTATTTGAATTAAGGCTAAAAAAATCCAAGTCATAATGCATAGTGTTATGACCATAATGTATACACATTATGACCAAAACACGTATGCATTATGAATAAAAAATGTGTTAAATTTATATTCCTTATACTTTAAATTTATATTAATAAATATAATAAATTAGGGTCACTCTACATATGGTAAATTTGGTCTCACATTTTCACACCTTATGATGTGGGAGATAGTTTTTCAAAATCTAATCTGGTTAGTAGTTAGGCATTTTTAGGCTCTTAGTATCAAACCTAAGTATTTCAAGGCATAAATTTTGAAATTTATGTCCATTTTGGTTAACATATAGTTAGTTTTTAGGTTTTTATACCTTTTAGATTATTTCCTAGCTTTTTTAGGAGTCATGGGTTTATCAAATTTGAAGTTTACAGACCACTCACTTTGAATTAAAGCTAAATTGGTGCGATTGGAGAAGTATAAGTCACTTTGATGACCTGCACACATTAAATGGCCACTTTGTCTTAAGTTCACTTTCTCATTATGCCTTCCTCATCCCTAATCACTTCATCCTCATCCTTAAATATCCCTCATTATCCCTCATCCCTCTCTCCTCAATTTGTATTCACCCTAATCATTCTTGTATTGACACTCACCATCCATCATCATCTCTAATCACTCCCCCATCATCCATAATCATTCATTCCTTGAACCTCACTATCCCTTATCATCCCCAATCACTACTTCATGGTGCCTCATTATCCTTAATCATTCCCTCCTCATCCCTCATCATCACTAATCACACCCTCATTATCCCTCACTACTTTCATAATCATTGATCACTCCCTTATAGTCCCTATCACTCTTGAATTTACCCTCTCCATACATCATCATATTTAATCATTACTTTACCATCCATAATCATTATTAATAACTCAATACTCATCTCTCATCATCCCTAGTCACTCCCTAATTTACTTTCACCATACATCATCATCCCTAATCTCTCCCACATTGTCCCTAATCAATCCCTCATTGACCCTCATTATCCCTCATCATCCCTACTCACTCCCTCCTCATCCTTGATGGTGGACATATGTGGAGGGGAAACCATTTAAAGCCTAACATTAACTCTCACATTAAATGGGTTTAATAACACAAATAAACACATAGGCACTTCATCAAATAGTTGAGGTTCACATAATAGAGATCAAAATACTTGCATTACTACAATTGAATTTAGATTTAATCAATGCCACTATTTAGATTATTACATGCACAACATAGAGTAAAATAATAAAGAAACATCTATATTTCATTTATTGGCATTTACCTTTATAATGGAAATTTAACAAATCTCTTATATGAAAATAATCAAAATATCATGCAATTATAGTCTTATTTATTTTTCTAATCGACCACTCTAATGAAATGTATATTTATTTATAAATATGAGAATGGGTGGATAATTAAATTATCCTCCCATCCATTATTATTCTCTTAATGCTTCAAGATCATGCCATGAATTTTCTAAAATGACATGACATGTAAAAAAACCAAACCTGTTACTCACCTATGGGTGGTTGAAATCCAATGTAACAAAGAGAATAATAAAATACAATGATTATATTTTTCACTATAAGACAAAATTAGGATTTTAAGTATTATACACAATGTAGACCTATTAGGTTTCATCTAGGCTCTAAGATTAAATTTGAATAATCATGAGACCTAGTTGATTAAAGATAATACATAACATTACATTAAGACATTCGCATTGCTCATGACTCCATCAAGATTTACATAACTAATTTACCATTGTGTAGAAATATTTATATATAGAATACAGTTGTGGGATTCCAAAATTTGAACAACACAGTCAAATACCATGTTGATTCTTCATTACCTAGTCATGGCTTACCTTATTGCATACCACTATGAGAAACAACTTAGCATGTTTAAGGCTTAGTATGGAATTAAGTTTTGATCAATCACTACTTGAAGACTTATATTCAAACACAAAATTATGTATATGTTTAGTCTAGAATAACATAATCACTTGTTACTTGAGTCATCGAGAGACTCCATCAAAGGAACAAATCTAATCACCAAAGTAGATAAAACAAGGATATTATAAAACTTACACATGCCTAACCACTTTGATTTCCACTATCAAGTAACAAAAAAACATATCTAAACCCATACAATTTTTACTTTTTCAAACAACATCATGGATTATGAAAAAGACATAAGTCCATAAAGAAAAGTTGAATTACCAATCTAGTAAAAAACACTCAAATATTATAGGAAGTGAACAATAATTTTCATCATGACTGAATTAGTTAATGAAATCTAAATAAAAAAGGAATAGGTCATAATGTCTCACCAAAGAGAAACCAACTAACATAAAATATCAAGTTTTTTTTACCAAAACACCAAGAAAAACATAATTGTGCATGAATGAATGTTAAAATCCAAAGCTTCAATTGAAAACATGATCAAGACACAAAGAGAATGTCCAACAAGGACATTAAGGAAGCAACCTCCCCCAATGAATCACACCAAAATTGAGACAAAGAAGAAAACAACGAAAATAAAAATGCACTCTATTTTTTTGTGATGCAAGATTTCTCGAGATCACATATTATCCTATATCACATTCTCATCTTTAGGAATTCCTTCCAATACCTTCATGGTGGTGTAGTAGTTCCTCACTAATTCTTGATTGGTTTATGTTCCAATTCCAAATTTTACTCACTCAAATAAGGCCCAAAACACTCCTCTTTCACTCATCCTCTTTCACACAAATAAGGAAATCAAAGACATCATTAGATTGTCTCATTGAATTTAAAGATCTATATGATGCTCCATGTTCATATAGATAGATAGATAGATAGATAGATAGATAGATAGATAGATAGGTGGTTACTAATCTGGTAGAGTATGTTCCAATCCAATATCCAATAGAGTGTGTTTCCCAACCCAAATTGATCTATACCCAACTTGATCTATACACAAATTGATATTTAAATGGAATTAAGGGAATATGACTTAATATAGTGTATCAAGGAAGGACCATTTACAGTTTGGGCATAGTTCAGTGGGCCATAAATCCAAAAATTAGGTTATTTCCATACTCTAAGTATTCCCTAATATCCAATATAGTATATCAAAGGATAACATAGGAATAAGAGCCAAGACAAAGATGTATATGGGGAACCATTATGAAGAACCTACACTAATATCAAAATTTCCCTACCTATTAAGGAAATGGAATATTTCCCTACCTAATTCATGTATGCCAAAGAATAGGGCAAAGGAAGCTTGCCTTTTTGATATCTAACTTTGCTTTAATTAATAACATATCACTGGAATATTTCCTTCTTGATTGATATCAAGGGAGTAAGGCATAACTATTAAGGGATGTTTGCCTTCCTACTATCTAGCTTATTTTTTATTTTAGATTAAGGCATGGCTATCAAGGGAATGTTATTTTCTAATAGATATCTATGTTCTTACCCAAAGTACTTAGTTATATCCTACCTAATAAGGCAATGGAATCTTCCTTCCTGATATATATCATTGTTCTTATCATACTTACTTTTCATTTCTAGAATAGATTTTTAGCTATCAAGAGAAGATTGTTTCCTAATCTATAGATTGAATATATTATTTCCCTGTTTACATAGGTTTTGATGTTGGTAAGGGAAGATTGTTTCACTATAGGCAGAATGAGAAATGAAGTTTTGAATCATATTTTATAGTTGACTATATATAGCCTCATAGTCACTTAATCTCAATTGATCATATCTAGTCATTCTCTCTTAGTCCCAATCAAACATATCTATCTCTATCTATCCTAATCAATCGGTAGGCTTTGTTGACTATATATAGACTCATATTTGGTTGGGTAAATATTTATCAATATGAATTGGTGGGATCCCCATCCACATACCCATATAGAAAAATAAAATAAAAGTAAAGGGGAGAGGAGGGAGAGGTTTTAATTCATAATATTAGGTAAAATATGAGGGACTATCTATAGGTTCAATCAATCCTAGATGCTCATATTTGGTCTTATCTCTATTGATAAATTGCTATTCTAATTTAGAATATTTAATAAAATATAAGGGACTATCTATATGCTCAATATAATCTAGATAGAGGTCCTAATATATCTATTCAATCCCTCTTTATCAGTAGGCTCCCCATCTAGATAAAGGGAGAGGTCCCAATTAACCATACAGTGGGCTTCCCATCTAGATATATAGCCCACATGTCGATTACAATAAGCTGATAGGATATAGATAAAATGTAGATAGAGGTCCCAATATAGAATATCCAAGTTATATATTTATGTATATAGGATAGTTATTTCTATCAATATATTCATTTTGATTGAAACAAAATCATAGATAGTGAACTACCATGGGAATACCTTTCACCTAATTTAGTTTATTCCCTCTTAGTAATAAATATTGATGGTCATGAAATAATGGAAATAGAATATTTCCTACTCATTCTAATCAAAATCAAACATTACATAATTTATTCAATTTGATGGATTTATGACACACCCCACACTAGGGGTATAGCTATGGCTATAGATCTAATCTATAGATACCACCATCCATCCAAAAAACACTAGCTCCCATATATATATCTACCTACTTTTAGACCCCTATTTATCTAAATACTCACAAATTTAATATTTCCATTCTCCACTCAAATGATAATATCCAAGAAAATAAAAACCACCCATCTATTTACAATATTGGAAATCACTCATAACATCTTCATTATGAGATAGATGAGTAGATGACAAACTATGTAGCCACTATTCCCATAAAAACATGTTTATAATAATGGAATGGCCTTTATCAAAACCCTATATTTTAGTTTAGTTATATTCACCTCCCATAAATTCTATCTATTATCTTCCTCTCCCCAAGGATCCCCCTTATCTATATATGGGTCTAGTGGAGATCACCTCCTAACGAACAATATATCAATAATGAAAGCATACGATAGAGTACAATGAACCCATCTGCCCAAAATGATTTTACTTCAGGCCCTCTAGTTTATCCCACAATTAATATGTCTATATAGATAGATAACATATAATTATTTATATATAAAAATGGTTATATCTATTTCGGAGGATCATATCATAGATAGATAGAGATGAGATCTAGAGGTTGAGGGAGAATCGATATAGATATCCATAAAAAAGGGAGGGACCCAAGTCTTGAACCATGGGATAGATTAGTGTATCATATACAAGTGAGATTAAAACCCTCATAGACACTTGGTTGCTTCAGCCTGAACAAGAGGAACTAACTACCATAGATAGGAAAAAGGCCTTGCCTCCTTTAGAACTTCTAATCTCTACCCACTATGGATAGGGTTGGGAGGCCTAACTAGATATTATATCCATCTATATATATTTCATGTCAAGGGCATCTATAGTCATAGTCAACACTCAACCAATGACCCATCCCTCCATTATAGGAATTCAACCTATATTTGGGTTCAAATAACCTGATTGAGAATTAGCCCAAACATTTGAGAAGGGGATGTAGGGACTTGAATAGCATAATAAATCAATTTGAATAATGATCCATGCACTAATGTTACATATATATAGTATATGGTGATTTATATATATCATATCTAGTTACTCATGTTTCCCATCTTATATAGTCATGATACATATATAGTTAAGTTACTAGTGTTACCCATCCCATAGATTCATGTCTATAATGACTTGTGTTACCCACCCATAGAGTCACGTTACCCATAGAGTCATGACACTAGTCGGTCTATAGTGAGACTATAACTTTACATATTTATTATAGTCATGTTATGTGAAAATGTCCAACCGAAGGGTGAGGTGAGCTATAAAATATAAGTAATTCCACTCAAAGGGTGAGGTGTTGAGGATAGTAGAGAGAAAACACCTTATGCTCAGTTGGAGTTTTTTTCCCTAAGGATAAACAAGACCACATGTTTATTCCATGAATGTGGCTAAGTTATTAACTAATTGGGTGAAACTCTTATTTAAAAATTTATATACCAAATCAGTATCCGCTATGGAATATTCTAGTTGATAGACTAGTGCACTACCCTACCCATGTTGTTCAAGTTGGCCAAATTAGGACTTGTGATGTAGGTAGGTTCAGATAAATGGGCATGGTTAGATAGATAGGCATGGTTGTGTTGAACAAACGTATATTCTATATGAATTGGATGGGGATATGCATACTTAAATTAGACTCTAATTAAATTAGGGATACTCATATAGGTTAAGCAATAACAATGGAACAGTGATTAGGGATGATGAGGGATGGTGAAGAGCAATGGGGGAGTGATTAGTAATAATTTTGGAGTGGTTATATATGATGAGGAATGGTGAGGGTCAATGAGGTAGTGACTATGGATGAGGAAGGATGAGAAAGGAATTATTAGGGATGATGAGGGATGGTGAAGGTTGATGAAGGAATGATTAGGAATAATGAGGGATGATGATGGAGTGGTTAAGGATTATTATGTATGAGTATGGAGTGATTAGGGATGATGAGGGATTATGGAGTGATTAAATATGATTAGGGATGGTGAGGGTTAATGAGGGAGTGATTAGCGATGATAAGGGAATGAATAGAGATGATCAGGGATGATGAGGGTTAATTAGGGAGTAATTATGTATAATAAAGAACATGGAGAAAGTGATTATGGGTGATTAATGATGAAGAGTAAGTGATTAGGGATGGGATAGGGACAATGAGCAAGTTAAATTAACACAAATTAGTCATTTTATGTGTGTAGGTCATTAATGTGACCTATGTTGTCCTAATCACACCAATTTGGATTGAATTCAAAGTGAGTGGTTTATAAAATTTAAATTTGACAAACTTAGGACTCTTAAAAATGTTAAGGATCAATTTAGAAGGCATAAAAACCTAAATAATGACTATTTATTTATCAAAAATGGGCATTAATTTCAAAAATTATGCCCTAAAATCCCTAAGTTCAATACTGAGACCCTAAAATGCTTAAGTACTGACTGGATTAGATTTGTAAAAATAATATTCCACATTATAATGGATATAGATATGATACCAACTCTATTGGATGTAGACTTAACCTAATTTATTATATTTACTAAAATAAATTTAAACTATAAGTAATATAATATAACAATATAAATGTAAACTTATACCTAAACTTATAATAACGTGTATGTGTTATTACCAAAAATAATGTGTATGATCTTTTATTATTTTAAACTTTGAAATCATGTTTTTTCAATTTGAATTGTTATAGACAACAATGCATATGCATTTTATAGTGTGTATGCAATATGGCAAGTTTTAATTCAAAATCCAATCTTTTGGCATGGAAATGGCTTGGATTCCTAAGCCAAAGGTTGAGACATGTCAATCTAAAATTGAGTCCAAGAGTTTTGATAGAAAAAAAACTTTCATCACTAAATATGCTATGAATTTCAACAAAAAAATTCAAAAATTTATGCCCATGATAACTATCATGTTCTCATCTTTAAAAATATATGAGTTTTGGACTGTATAAAAGGTTTAAACTATGTTGGTTTAAAAATATACCTTTTTATGCCACTACATGTTGTAAATATAAATGCTTGTTCATGTTTATGTAATTTGATTTTTTCAAATGATCCAAGTGCAAAACAAATTATATGGTCATAAATTAGGCCTAATTCTACAAACATTAAAAAAATCATTATTCTTTTTTTTTTCTAAAGTATTTATGGGTATTTCATGGCTAGCTAACTAGTTATTTGTTAGATTTTTAGAATCCATTTACTTGAAAAATTAATAAAAAAAATATTTATTTAAAAAATATAAAACAATATAGGTCACAAAAGAGAATATCTTATCTAAATATTCACTAAAGGGTTTGAAATGATATTAAACGACACTCAAAAAATGGTGGGCTGGAACGCCATCTATCTACTCTATTTTCCTAAACAAATAGGAGTTCCTCTTTAAATTTTAGATGTTTAACCTAGTTATACTTAACATTTTTTTTAAAACAATAGTGTTTTATAATCTAGACTTAAAATTCTACAATTCATGTTCTTATACCATCTTCAAATTTTGAGTGTAACCATCTCAAATTATCTACAAAATTTCAAATTTCTAAAATGTTAGGAAAATCATGTCCACGGGTAGGGAACTTTTAATCCCCCAACTTTGTGAACTTAATTGCATATAAAAGAAAATTTACTCAATTACCTAAGTCTCCATCTTCATTAATTAAGTAGATTGTTGAGTATCATCTCATATCTCTTACTTTTCCTATATAATTTGATACAAGTCAACCTCTACCAAGAGGTTATTATGTTAATACATATTATGACTGTTATTTAGGCAATAGAAATTATAAAAATATATGATATAGCTCAAAACACAAATTCAATACCTTATTGATAATTACAAAATTACCTTTGATGATCCTCCAAATGATTCAAATTCACAACCTGGTGACATAAAAACTAAAAGATACTTAACAATCCATTGCAATATCATTCTAAGAAAGACCCATATGTGCAAAAGGCATATAATTCACATCTTAATCCAACAGATTATAGTCACCCATTAAATGGGATTATTGTCACTTATAAGTTCATAATACCTCCTATCACTAAAGTACCTTCTATTACATTTGATGATAGTGAAATTTTGGATGATGACTCAAATATGCATTCATTACTTAATCAACCACACCTTGGTCATAAACCTATACATAGGGTTATAATTGATAATGGTGCTAGTGATAATGTATGTATAATGACATTAATTACACATATGAGATATAGAGTTTATGATTTATATCATTCCATCAAAATGGTCAGAGCATTTGATGGGAGATCACATCATGTTATTGGTGAGATTTATGTAACCTTTACAAGTTGGTCTACTACATGTGGTTACTACCATTTTCATTATACCATATACATGAGTCTCAAAAAATAGTGACCATATACATTAGTCTTTTGTATGTTATTGGGACTACCTTGGATACATAAAATATATGTAGTAACTTCCAAAATGTATTTGTGTGTTCAATACATTAATAAAAATAGGGTAGTAACAATTTACATAATTCCAATGATCATCCACTTTAACAATAAAATTTTATTCATGGATGTTTAATTATATAACCAGTTAAGGTTAATCATTTTTGAAAGGGTAAGAAATAAAAAACCCCCTTTCCTAGGTGGCCCATACATGGGTGTCTATTATACCAAAGATACATGGTCTATTCCATGGAATCCTCATATACACCTATATAGTCTACCCAGTTGCTAAGAGTACATAAGCATGTTCCAAATAAAGTTTCACCAAAGAGACTATAGAGCACTAAACAATGAGTTCCATGAACCCCTATTCATTATATTAATCCTTCATGAGCACATCATCCTATGAGATAGACATAGAGTACCACAACTCTATAGCTATATATATCCTCATTCCTTAGAAATATCACTAGTTTGATGTATCATAGTTTGAGTTTAGAGTGACGTATGAGCATTTATTAGATGGGATCATAGGTTAGTTTTTTATTTTTAAAATATTAAAAAAAAAAAAAAATGATTAAAAATTCAAAAACATAAATAAAATCTAATATTGAAGAAAATACAATATATATAATATAATATATCTATATATATATATATATATATATATATATATATATATATTCAGATTTCACATGTTTACTAGCTCCTTGGCATTTATGTTTTTTACTTTATTTTAGTAGATAACATATCATTTATTTTATATATACACATAATTAAGTGTGATACATGCATACATTAGATACATTATACATGCACATGTAGATTTATGATCTTTCCTCTTCCTATATTGCACACTACATTGGGGATATATACCTTCCTTAATCAAGATTAATACAAGCTATATTATTTTATAATCATTTTTACATTATCATGATGACCTTTTATGTTAATGCTTACACATGTCTATATTGATGTTACATATTTCATAGTGTGTTTTATATGCTATGTTAAATGACCATTTTTTTAACACATATATGCAGGGACAAATATGATATACGGTAGTTTCTTATACTTCACTTATTCACATTGTCACTTCCTTGAGTGTCTTTTTATTTCTTGCTATTATCTTGATTGTGGAACATTTCCATATGTTCCTTGATTATTGGCCCATGTTCCAATATATTTTAATTTATTTTACTATGTCTAAATTTAAATATCTCCTTATTTCACATTTGCATCATTTAAATATGCCCCTTGTTTGTGGTCTCCTTAAAACCCCCCTTTATTTGACATTGAGATCTCTTATGTGTGTGTTTGGTTATTTGATAAATTTGTAATACTACTTTATAAATGTTACCATCATCTATATCATGCATATTAGGGCTTGTTGTGGTCACATACTATGATCTTCATTTCATATCTACTTAGACATGCTAATCATATATGTTACATGATCATAAACTATAATATAGTTATCCTATTTTTTTCAGGTATGGTGACTACTAGATTACATTCCCCTCACATAAAATGGGGGAGGGGAATCATGGGGGCATATTATAGGAGTAATTTTATATAAAAATGAACCCAACATACTAAATATACATATTTGATATCATTTTATATAATTTACACGATTTAAATATACACTTGGATTATAATCATATACACATTGCATTATTTTTTATATATTTGGGGCAATGTTTTTCATATTTATGATAGATATTATACATAGTTATAGATTAAACGTTAAATTTTGACATATACTTCACCTTGAAACACATTATAGGTTAATATACCATGCAAGTGTACCAAAAATTGGAAATACATAATCAAACTTATTCCAATGTATTTAACAATAACCACCATTTTCACTAGAAATTACTATTTTGAGCCTTATATGTTTATAGTAGTAGGATCCTTTTAGTAGTGTGGTTTATATTAAATGTATTTAATGATCCAACACTACTTCCTTTTTATAGGTTAAATTAATTATACCACCTAACTTGGTTTTTATTATACTATCACTTGAGTTGTTCAATTGAGATTCAATAATCTTCATGGCCACGTAATAACTCACCCTTGCACCATATTAAGGGCATAATTACATTACAATATCCCTATTAAAGTATCTAGGGTTTAATTTTGAGCCTCTCTCTACTCTAATGGTTCATAATGAAGCATATTTACCAAGTCAAAATAACAAGGGGCAATATCATTGCATAGACACACATGTGTTTTCCTTCCTTGCTCTATTTCATTTTAAGCATTTCAATTATTTAAAAATTCAAATTATATGCATTGATTTATACTATAATTCCCTCTTCATTACATGTCAAACACCCAAAAAACCTTAAATTGGGCTCAATATTACATATATATTTATGAATTTATATATTTTATACTAGTAATTACATCCTTATGCATTATTAGATTAAAGGGGGTAAATGTAGATACTAAAATATGATTTATACAACATTATCAAGTTATAATCTAGATCATTGGATGCCATTACATAAAGTATATTTCACCCTTATGCACACACAATCCAACACTTAGGGTATAACTACATATGTTTAAGGCCCTCTTTAAAGTAGTTGCTCTGTAGGAATCACTCATTGACAAAGGGGTCGTTTAGGTTAGATTGACTTCATTAGCCCACTAACCCATTTTTGACAAGGTAAAAGACCTAGGGTGAAGAGATAGGGTTTTATCCATAAATAATCATCTACAACATGTGCAAGTGAATAAAATACATCAACAAAAAGGTGATAGAAAACTCAAAAAATATAATCGGTTACTGCATAATATATTGAGTATTCCATACTAGATAAATGTGTTATTATTAAAACACCTAAATTGACACAAGTATCCCAAAGTTTGGGCAGGTGTATAAACCTATATAATCAATATTTCCATAATCTAAAGACTTGATATTGATATATTTCCAATCTATTTACATATTTGCATATCTCAGATCTACTTGCACATTTGTAGATAAGCTAAGTATTATCTTTTCCTACTATTTCAGTAATCAGATTATTTTTTAAAATGTAATATTTATATTTAGTATAACTTATCATTGAATTGATAATATTTATTTATATAAGTTTTCAATTAATTGGCTTACTTCAGAATAACATTATTTATCCTTGTGTATGGGTTATTATAGCGTTTAACCTTTATCCAACCATCAAAAAGGGTTAAACAGCTAAATTTAGCTAAAACCTTTTAAAAATCCTTAAGAGTAGAAATATATAAATTTTGTGTATGCCTAGAATTGAATACTCTTGATTATTATTATTGAAATTCCTCTTTGAGGGTTTGCATATATATACTTAGAAATTTTAAATTAGGAATATGGTGTCACACAAGCCAATAAATAAAAATAGAAACAATCAACAATCATTCATCCAAACATCGATAAATAGTGAACACAGATAGAAGGGCTCTCAAAATTGATAAATCTAACTCAAAATATATAAATTTGGTGGATGAAGAGATGAAAAAAATAGGAGGCCTACAAAAATAAAAAAATATAAAATATAAAGAAAACAAAGGAAAATAAAAACACTGGACTACATATATAAGAATCAAGGGGATAAAAACGTACAAAAAAGGTGACAATAAGACCCAAATTAAAACTAATGAACCATATGAACAAAATAACACTTAAAAAATTTAAATAATAATCGTTGTACTAAATTTATGTGTCTATACTAATATAAAAGTTTTATCAACTTTTTTGGGTTATCATAATGTGTTAATACTAGTTAGTATTGTTTGTTTGGGTTTGGTTACAATTTAATATATATAGTAGATAAACATTTCAGTGGTATATTAGATGAATTAAAGTTTTAATAAATTGAGAAAATGGATGTAGATGTTATAAATTTGGCTTCCATTCTTATTTTTTTGGATACTTGTTCCTTAACTTCTAGGAAATATCTTATCACAACAGTACATTCATATCATGTTGTTTTATTTGAAATGGTTAGACAAACAAGTAATGATTCGAAGATTAGGAATGATTGTTTAGTATATATTGTGATTAAATCTATTTTTCAGCATGGTCAATTTGCTGAATTTGGTCTATACTTTCATTGATGCTTGTCTCTAATCATTTTACTATGCTAAGAATAATTCAACATGATAGTTTAATTTAGTGCTCATCCTCTATTATGTTGATAAAAAATACAAGTATGTTTTTCTAGTAGTTAAATACTTGAGTTATTCCTTTAATATAAAAATTGTGAAATAGTTTATTTTCAGTGGTAGTGGGGCATTGTGGGGGGGGGGGGGAGAATTTGACTTCTGGTGGCATTTTTCACTATGTAGAATCTGCGAACATAATATTTTATGCTCTTTTTTTTTGATCCTCTAATAATAGTTATGTTGCTGCTATGGATATGTATAGAATCTACTCTCTATAATAGTGAATTTTTAAAATGATTTTAGAGTCTCAAATTTAAAATAAGAAGAATTTATTTTAAATTTTAATTTTTTTAAGTATAGAATATTTGGCAGTGTTGATTGGATATTTGAATCTTTAGATGAACTTAAGATTACAATCTAATTTCCATTTTGGTTATGCAACTAGCTTGAGAACTGAATGGACTATATTGAGTTATTTTCATTTTCAAAAGTAAAATTAAAAGCATTATTCTTCCTCCATTAAAATGATTGGTTATAGTTTTGTGGTATAGTTGTGATTCCATATTGATTTAATTTTCATTTTATAGAAATATTAAAGTCATTAACACATACTTGATTGATTTCCTAATTCTTTGATGAGTGACTTTATATTTAATTCTTGTAAAAAGTAATAGGCAACTTATTAAGAGATGCAAGTATTATGTTCTTATGCCTATATATAATGTCATTTATATTTATTTTAAAGTCACCTAAGCTTATTATGAAGTTACTTACGTTATGTTTTAGTTTATAACATTTTCTCATATTTAACCTAGAGAGGGCTTGGAGGTATAAAGGCTTTGAATATTTTTTTTTGAAAAATAATTCTGTTAAGTTTACAAAATTCTAGTTTATTTCATACTCAAATTACTCTATGATGGTATGCATTTACAAGTTGCACACTATTTGTAGGAAAAATGATTGTAACTATTTTAATGATAAATTTATTTTTCTAAAGCATTTATGTATATCCATTTTTACAAATTAAAGTTATATTAATTATCTGGAATTGGTTTAAGCATAGTCATTTAGTCATTCTTGGAAATTGTTTGTAATCAGATGTTTTTAGAGAGTTTTTACCTTACCTTCAATGTAGTGAATACTCCATGTGATTTCATGTATGCAATATCATGGTATTCAAAATTTATTATACATATTCAAGTTTATTTTTAAAGTAATTTTGTTGAGTTTATTAATCATTACAAAATTCTCAATAATATATTTTTTTTTCTTATTTTTAATTTTCTCTCAACAACTCATTATAATATTTATAATTTAGTTCTTGTGATCTTATTATTTATTTTTTTCTAGTTAGTTCATAGCTGTTATTAAATTTGTTTATTGATATTTTATTCTCATTTATTTATATTTACTTATATTTGTGTTGTTGTATATGAACACATGCCTTGTTTATGAGATTATTTTAATTAGTTTGTGATTAAATAATATTTTTAGGATACATCAATCAATAGTGTTTCTCTTTGTATGTTTGTTGATAGTTTATATTAATATATTGTTGTAGGTTTACATCAATTTATTTTGTGTTAAATTATCAACATAAATGTATATTGATCTTAAAAAATGGTATATTAAAAAATGAGGTCTAATTATATTAGCGTCTAGAAGCATATTATCAGTAATTATTTTATATACTTGATAACATTTTATATTAATTACTCAACTATTGATCATGTTTTTACTTCTGATGAGAGATCATTTATCAATAGTTTTTTGTGTATTAAAAATTGATACTATTTTATATTAGTTTTTAAAATACTTAAAATATGTTGGGTTTTAGGTTTTCTTTAACATCTTTAGTTTTATAACAAATAAACCTCCCCTTCATCCTTAAACTCATTTTCAAGTATTTTAAAAATGAGATTGGTACTAATCCATATTTAGCATTCATAATAGGTGAATAGGTTGAGTCATTACCTAGGTAAATTTTCAACATCTATATAACCATAACTTAATTTATTCTTAATCCTCTTTATGTATTAAAAAATGTGTAGGATATCCATAAAATGGATATGTGAAAAAATTTGATGATAGGTGTAAATAATAAAACTTAATAAATTCAAAGTTTGATAATCATATTATGGTGACCATATTAAATGGAAATGATTATCTTGATGGGATGTGATTTTATTAATGTTATATATAATATTAAAGGGATATCTAGTCTTATTAGGATATTACTATGTTAAGAGGACTAGTGTCTAAAGTGGATTATATACCAAACCACATCATGGATCAATAATCTTAGATAAAATAGAGAAATATTTGAATTGGCATGAATTGATTAACTAGTAACGATAGCGCACTTGAGTAAGAAAATTACAAAATTAGTTCAATTAGATACATAATGGGGCTAATTGACTCCCAAGTCCAAATGGTTCAATCATGTGACTGAGTGGGGTTAATCAAGATTCTTGAACCTAATTATAATTAATTACCAATAATTATGACTTAGTGTCACCCAACTACACATCTAATTACAATAAATTAAAAAAAATTGGGACTATTGAGCCCTGAAAACCATATTACAGTTGACTATGGTAAATTTATGCTCAATTATGAATGATTGTATACCTTATATAACCAATCAAGTAAGTATGTAAACCATGTATGTAATTAAGTAATTGTCTCAATACAGTGAAAGATTGGCAGTAATCGATTCCTAGAAACCCAATTACAACCACTCACCTTGAATTAGTTTCAATTAAAACCCCAACTTAAAATAATTAATGCACATTGAGGATCGATTAACCCTAGTTTTAACATGATTGAACCAATTTTATAATTAGTTCAATCTTATATGAAATTTTAGATAATTGTCTTACATGACCCAAATTACAAACAATTGACATGAATTGGTCTCAACTAGATTGAATTCCTTGCTTTATTGAAGCAATTAAAAAAATAATAATTAAGTGGGTGTTTATAGATGATTGATCCTTGTGAATCCAATTGTAACCAATTATTGTTAACACAAATATGGATGATAAATAAATCTAAATGTGATGATTCTAAGATGTTGGCTATCTTAAGGGGATATGATTGTATTAAGTGGATATTTTTATATTAAGGAGACAATATTATTTTAAGGGGTTGTTACCATATTAAGGGAATTTGAATGTATTAAGTGGATGTGAAGCCTTAAGGGGACATGATGGCTTGAGAAAATCATGTCTCAAAACACTCAATGGATCAATCAATTTAAAGTAAATAAATTTTAAATTAATGTTTGAAATTATATATATATATATATATATATATATATATATATATATATATATATATATATATATATATATATATATATATATATATATATATATATATATATATATATATATATAAGTAAATATAAATATAACAAAGTAATGCATGTGGTTAAAATATTCAAATAATAAAATCATATAGACAACATTTTTTCACTTATAATGCACTTAATCACTGTATATTTTAATTCATGCATGTGAACCATCTTCTCAACTGTCATTATTTTAAGACTTGTGAGTTTTTCAAAATTTAATTATTGCATACCTAGATCTTATTAAACCTCTACCTAACTATTCAAGTGTTCCAAACTAAGAAAAAAAAAATTAAATGAACACCATTGATAAAAGTTACACCACAATAACCTTGGGTTCAATACCAAAATTTTGAAAATGACTAAAGACTAGCCATATTGGATTTAGAAAAATTATTTCATAAATAATAATTCATGTAACTCTAAGATAAACTCTAGAATATGCATAGTGACCTTAATTTCTTATATTAACTAAAAAAATAAAAGTATGATTATAAATTGATATTCACACACACACACACACACACACACACACACACACACACACATTATAATATAAAATGTAATTATATGAATGCAAAAATATAATTCAATTTTTATTTTAGTAAATACAAATATGGGTTTAAAGTTTTAGTTTAATTCAAATGGAAAGACATAATTTAAATTAGGATTAAAGTTACTCTAACATCTCCCTAAAATCATACCTCTAACATTGTTCCTAAATTCAGTCTCAATGTCGCCCTAGAGTCATCAACTTTAAGTGTCATTATGGTTGACTTTAATGTTCAATTTTTGGGAAAAATCATATCACAAGGGAATATTAGCCTCTAAATTTAAATAATTTAAATTATATAGTGTTATTATATTTTATGATTATCTATTTAATGTTTTTTTTAGTAGAGAACACATATTTTAATATAAATGTCACACACATGCACATTGAAAAATGAAAAAACCCGATTCATATTCATATAAGGTATTGTTTTGATTGGAAATATTTATTTGAAATCTCCGTAAGTTTACAATTCATTTTTTTAGTTTCATAATAGGCTAGGGGTAAATTTTTATTCACTTGTATATTTTACATATTGTGTTTTTACATAAAATTATTGTTTTCCTAGTCAACATCGGGAATCTAATGAATTTTTGTGCATAACCATCTATTTATCGCATGTGTCATGTTATTTCATACTTATATGGGGGTAACATGTGGGTGAAAATAAATTATATTGTGCATATTAATATTTTTAACTTTATGTGTTATGTTTCAATAATATTATTGCTAATTGTAGATGCTTAAAAATATATTTATATATTAAAATATTCTTCTACATCTTAAAAATATCACTCAAGGCTCTACCATTTAGTTCTTGGCCTTCATGGAAGCTGATACACTTGCATTCACCACCTCGCTAGGATAAAATGTTTATATTATAGTCCAAACCTATTATTTTGATTGTCTAGAACATATATAGCCCATATTATGCTTAAAATTTGATATATATCCTTCACTATCAATTACAGAGTTTTAGAAACCTCTTATATTCCAGGATAGTTACATTTAGGCTTGGAATATAGTATTGATGCTATTACCCATTATCCAATGCAAGTGTCCATTCCTTATAAACTCTTAAAAATATAAATATTTTGAAATGTATGGGTTTTCCTATTTTGTTTAATTAACTCTTATATGAGGAACTTTTAAAAATAAGTAGTATAACTACAAGTTAAATCCATTTAATTATATCATCTATCAAATACCAAGCACACACCTATTCAAGCTAGTTTGATCAATTACAAAACTAAGTTATAATTACATATTCTTCCTTATTTATATATCAATCATAAGAGTAGTCATATTATAGGTTTGAATATTAAAATAAGATCCCATGCATAGTATTTTTCAATTTACAAGCTAGATAGCTACATGCACTTGTATATAACATTCTACACCATTATTTACACAAAATACAACACATAGAGGAAAATTAGTGTTGATAAGGCCCTGATAATAATATTGTATATGTAGTAAAATCTCAATAACATAGGAATTCTTTAGGTTAGTTCAAATTCTAACATTTTTAGCAAGATGACAAGAGCTAAGAGGAGGATCTAGGGTTTGAGCTATATTCTATCATGGAAAACATGTGTAAGCTATCTAAAAACATAATATAAAAGGAGATATAAACCCAAAAAAACCCAAGAAAAAATTTAATTCAATACATAATACTTAGTATATGATAGATGTATTGAATAATGGATAGTGGCATTTATGCAAATGTCCATAGGGAAACACAAGTGTCCATAGGGTGATGTAAGTTTTCATGATGACAAAAACCTAATTTATCATAATCTAATGACTATATCAAAATAATCACTAAGTCTATGTTCACACCTAAATCACTCATTTTATTGTGCATTGGTGTATATTCTAAGTAAAGTTTCTCCTTCATATTTTTATTATCAAAATATTAAATTTTATTGTTTCTATATTTAGCCTATGATTAGATACACTATTTTTTATCAAAATATTGGTAGAATACAAATTCATTAATTGGCCTAATTTTTAGATTATCTTAATACTTTATTAAGATACTCCCCTTCCTATTAGTTCTTATTTCTAAAATAGATTAAACATTTTGTGAATGTGATATCTAAATCTTCTCATGCTAATAATATCTTTCTCTAGGGTTTTCAACCTTCCAAAGTTTATGCATGATGTGTTTATTAAATTTTTATATACTTTTCATGAAATCTATGCATAGTCCTAGATTAGGTAGTGTTCATATTGATTATCTTAAGTTACCCCTTGGTCCACTTAAAATGTCACAAGATTATACCATGTCAAATTTTGCTAATAATGAGAGTGCCAATACTGACAATGAAAAAAAACAATGAAAACACATGCAAAAAAAGAGTATGAAAAAGTATATCAAGATCAATTTAACTATATTACATTTTTTTTAGATTGCATTCTTTAAAATATTAAATATCCCCACAAGATCCTTAATACTATATTGGAAGCTAAAAAATTAAAAGGTGTTAGTGAACAACCATTACTCTCTATTGATATAAATATTAAGGTTAGTAGATATGGATATCATACATCCATTCTTATATCCCTCCCCTCAATCACAACAATGCATACTAAATCTAGTGGGGGAACATAATATGTTTTGAAACCATTATAACCCAAAGATAAAACAACTATTATTACATCATCCATGGGATCAATTTTTTACTTCAATTCAATTACCAATTTCAATGACTACACAGATAGATGTGGTGTTTTAATCCCCTTTGGTGAATTCTCAATTTTGTAACTCAAAATCCCAATGGGTCTACTATGCACACTCTTTTTCAAGTTATGCAAGCTTTGGAATGAGAAAAATGCTATGAAATAAACTCATGTTATTGATTCATAATTTGTATTACATAATCATGTAGCACTTAAGATATCTTTGCACCTTTTTCTAACTAGTTTTGTTTCACCCAATTTAAAAATTTATGATGCCAAGGGTGATCCTAAATAATATATTTGATATTTATATGTATCATGCCTTGATTATGCTTCAAATGATAAAAATTTGATCAAATTATTTCCAAGATTTATAAATATCTATGATTTAATATGGTTCTATGATTTACCAGTACAACCCATAAGAGCATTCAGTCCTTTGGCAAATCTATTTTCATCACATTTTTTTAATAACATTACAAAAAATATATGATATGCAAAAATTTAGAAGATCAAATAAAAAAGATAATGAGCATATTAACAATAATGTCTTGAGGTATAAGACAATGTTGGCAAAAATGAAAAATCCAATGGAAGATATAGAGATTCAAGATATTTTTAATAAAATTTTGTGTGCTCCTTTAGATGAGTCTATTATTGTTATTAAGTTAAAATATTTTGATGAATTATTTCATATTGTTCAAGATAGATAAACTAAACTTGTTTCATTGAAAAAGATGAAGTATGTAGCAAACACATTGACTGCATCTAATACAGGGTCTCATATCAAACTGAGATATAAGGTCAAACCTATTGAGGACATATAATAAACAATGACCACATTTAATATAATTTTGGTAAAACCTAATGATATTACATTATCCAATGCACCTAAGAGGTAATATAAAATATTACCAAAGTCTCTAGATTCACTACTTCCATAGCTTGTGGAGTGTCATCTCATATCTCTCCCTCCTCCTATGGTGGTTGATATGATTTGACCTATACCAAAATGATAAAATGTTAATGTTTATTGTAACTATCACCAATGTGCAAGGCATTATAAGAATATATTTTAAATTTAATCACAAAATATAATATCTTATTTATAGCAACTAACTTAACTTTGAATATCCTTTAACAGATTTTGGATCACAACCCAATGATCATAAAAATCAAAATAAATTAAATAATCTATTACAATATCATTCCAATGAAACACTAGAAGTGAAAATTACATATCATGCACATTATTATGTACAACATTATGTGCCTCTATTAGATGGGATTATTGGTGCACTTATACATGAGATACCTCTTATGGTTTAAAGGCCTTCTATTTAACTTGATGATAGCAGGATTGTGGATGATGACAGAGATATTATTTTTTTAAAGACTTTGTAGAATTGATGGTTTAGAGGAGGAATATGATATTTAAAAGTGGAGTAACATATTCCTTAAAACATACCAATTAAATAAATTAAGTTTATGATATTAAATTTTAGTGTTAAACTAAGAACAAAACTAAATATATAAAGTATAGTGGATAAAAATATTTTGATTATGTAATAATGAAAAAGAAATAATGTTCATATCATGCAATAATTCTTAGATATATTTGATATATGTAAGTTTGTAAACAAGTTTTCTAATGTTTAGGAAATAGTTACCAAATTTTACAAATATTATTTTTATATGCATGGGAACTTACGTCGACATATGTATATTTACGTTGATGTTAATGCCTAAATCTCAATGTAAATTTACTGTAAATAAATGTTCACTATATTAAGATGAAACCACCTCAATCTTTCTAGATTTGTTTTACCTTTCATATGATGTATCTATATCTCATGCACAAGCTTTATATCATTATTTGTATCTTAAACTCTATATCTTCACTTTATATTAGGTTACCTTGACAAAAATGGGTTAGTGGGATCATGGTGTTGAGATTACCTCAAACATATTTCTATTAATGAGTGTTGCATACATAGCCAATACTCCAAACATGGCCTCATACTTATATATTTTTCCCCTATATGTGGGACTATGTGTCCACAAGGGTGAAATGTACTATATGAAGATGCATGTAGCTATCTAGCTTGAAACTTGACAAATTTGGCTCATGGAATATATTTTTAATATTTTAGACTTATATTATGACTATTACTATGATTGGTATGCAAATATGAATGAATAGGTAAAAATAATTTAGTTGTGCACTTTAAAAGTTAGTACTATATCTAAACTTGAGAGGTGATTAATGGTCATTTATAGATTAATAATGAGTAAGCTCTTTATTATATTTATATTACAAATTTTCAAGTAATATTTAGGTAAGGGTTAGTTACATTTGTAGGTCAACCCACACGTATCTAAACATTTTTAAATTTGAGTGTTTTTATATTAGGACACTTGTGTTGGAGCATGGAGAGTAGCATTGATGCTATTATCTTATCTTGAACATAACTATCTTGGAAGGATGAAAGTTGATAAGGTTATGTAACTAATAGTGAAGTATACATATAATATGTATGTGTTTTTTGGTTATAGGTGATATATATAATCAAAATAATTAAGGTTAGAATAAGAAATAAGTTATTAGACCCAATTGTGGAGAACATGAGTCTCTAAACTATAAGGAATGTCAAAATGAAGGTTAAAGATATGTGATGTATTTTTCAAGTGTATAAGAATATTTTAAAATAAAATTTCATATTTAACGATATACATTTTCACCCCATTTTTTCTAATTATGTATAAGGAAGAAATTACTAGGTTATAAGAAGGAAATCATATCGTGGTGTGTACAACACACTTTGTGTTTTATTGAGCCCACTTGAATTTTTATGTATGAAAATGACCTATAACTAGTGAAATTTTATTTGTGTAATTAGTGAATATAGTCTAAAATTAAATAATTTGAGAATACTTTAAATAAAGAGATCAATGAAGGAGTATACATATGTGTTGATGCAACCATGTTTCCCTTTTGGTAATTTGTCTTGGTAGAGATGCTTCCTAGTTGAATCATTGGAAATAATATCAAAAATAAACATTGGACATGTAAATATGGGAATTGGAGGGTTATCATGCCCCCAATCTGGTATAATGATGAATTATGCTAAGTCTATTAAGATCACAAAATCTCAATCACACAACTCAAGTGTATCAATATCTCATATAACCAATCTATCCAATTTATCTAATATCACCTGAGTCCAATTGTATAACCATGCCAACCTAAAATAATAGTGTCACGGTGAGAAGTCCATCAAAGTCCCATAATTTTAATCTTATTAATAAAAAATATCCAACTTTTGCAGTATAAAAAAGATCGAACAATGCATCTTGGTAAGGTCAGTGCATAAATGTATGTATAATATGAAAGTGTATTTATAAATTTCATGCATATGTACCTCAAATATATCTCAAGGTGAATATTATTCAAATATACAACATCTATTCTATAATATATGTATACACTAGTAGAATTTGGCAAATAAATGACTACATGACTAAAACTTTTAGTCACAACAACTAAAAATGTCTAAATTATACTAATTTTTTTCAAATTAGATATAAATGATGAAATAAATGACTACTTTATTCATCGACTAAAAAATTATTTAATCATACAAATAAAAATAACTAAATAGTTACTCACGTAAATACAAATTAGATGAAATTCTAAAAAAATATTTCTAGTGGGAGTCTATTCATGTAATATATCCTCATTTTGTTAGTTGGTAATTATCCTAGAACTGAGGCATTTTGGGTTATAGCAGCAACTTACATGGGTGATAAAGCTTGTTTGGAGAGGACCTGTAGACTTCTAAAAAGGTGAGCAAGGAATTTAAAGTTTACTGCAAAGAATTTGAAGTTAACAAGGCCCTCTATAGTGAAGTCATATTTAGGGACAGCCTCTACAGTGAATTCAAAGGTAATTAAAAATTCTCGTTAGATTAAACACAAAATATATAGCTTTATGATGCTCAACTTACAATAGTTACATAGGCAATTGAGTACTAGAACCATACAGGCAGTTTAGGGTTCAGGGAACTATTTTTTCATTAGTATTGATTCAAAAAATTATTACAGATGGGGATTTTATATTCATTCAATTATTTTAAAAAAATTCTTAGTATTGATTAAAAAATCATTTCATTAAAAAAAAACCCCTACGGGTTTTATATTCATTCAAAAAAACATTCCCTAGGGAAGTTGCAAATTCCTAGAGAGTTTTCCCAAGGCCTTGGTTTCCTTATTATAAGGGTAAAGGAAGCTATAGGATTCAGATATTTCACATTCCAAAAAATGACTTTTCATATACCCACCCCTTAATATGACCTATTACAACATATAATTTTTGACAAGTCTTAATAAGACCACCAAATATATTTTGAATACATATTGAAAAGCATAAAAATAAGAAAAAGACAAAACAAGAGGTCATCCAAGATTTTTTGGTGCCATTTTGATGCCAACTTGATGCTCAATGCTCCTCTACATACTTGGCTTACTTATTCTTCAATTGTCAAATACTAATTCTCCCATTGGTACACTATGAAATCACTAGGCCACTTATATTTTTGGATCTAGAGTAAGTTGGCCTGGAGATCATTCCATTTTTGGTGTAGCAACACTTTGACATCAATGATGAACTTTGCTTATCCAGCATCTAGAGAAATTACTCTATCAAAAATGACATTGAATCTAAGAATATATATGTTTTGATATTTTTTCAAGAAATCAATTACTTGAGAAATTGTTTGACCGTATTCACTTTTAGATGCATCAAAACCTTTGATATTTTTATTCTTTATCAAAATGGAAGGACTAAACTAGTGTTTGAAGGTAGCAAAAGAATCAATCTTTGCCTGCATTTTCTACCTCTCACCATTCACATACTGAAATTAATCTAAGATCATTTTCACTATCTTCTCTATTGGCTTGAGTGAAGCTAGAGAACCTAGATATCTTTGTATAAATTTGCACAAGGTTAAAAATGTATGGTGCATAGGTTGTCATTTCTTATATATTGGATCCAAAATAGAAAGATTGACCTTCAACTGATCAATGGCTTGAGACAAGGAATAATAGCATTCATGCACATCTTGCAACTTGTCAACAACTAATTTTACTTTGTATTCCAAAATATTCTCAAACACCTCAAGGATTTTCAATTTTTTCTCATCCTTTGTCTTCTCATTTTGATTTTTCAAATCTTCAATTTCCTTCTCCAACTTTAACTTCAATGCATTTAACTGATCAACTAGGACTGTATTATCACTAGTTATTTATGGCATAGGGTCTTGGTATGGCACAATTGCTTGTATTTGAGAATCACCACCCCTCAACTTCTACTTTAGTTTGAAATTTTCAAAATACAACCTATTCACTTCATCATTCATCTCAATTTGAGTTTTTTCACAGTCTAGCAATCTTTGATCCATTTTCTTGACAACATCTTGTGTGAAAATTATAGAGTGTACAATAAGGGTGAAAACTTAAAGCACTAATGTATCATAAAATGTTTTCACCATAGTTGTTCGCTTCAACTCCTAGACTACATCAAGCAATCTTGGCTTTTTGGTGTTCTTCTATTTGGCCCATGTTGCTAGAGTCTCTGTCTTTGGGTTAAACCCACAACAACTGATACCATCCTCATAATCAAACTCAGAAAATATCATGGGGTCATCTTGATTTCTCACTTGGTCCAAAAAAACATTTTCTTCAATTCAAGGCTAGGGATGATCATCATATTACTCTTCAAAACCATTTGTCTAGCCTCATCAGGGATGATATTTATTTCATCAATATTCAAATCCTTGAAATTCTATGTCACAATTTGATCATGTTGAGATTCATTAGCACCCATTTTATTTATTTCCACCTTCTCTTCAAATTCTTTCATCTTCATTTTGAGCCAAAAATCTTTGAATTCTAGGGTATTGATGAAATCATCATCCTTGATGAACCTCAAAGAAGCCATAACCCTTTCATTTTCTTGTAGTTTAGGCTCACCTTGTACCTATTCATCCATTCTTGCTTCTAGTTTATGTGCTTCTATTTCTTGACCCATAAGGGCTTGATCAACTTCCTTTTCCTCTACCATATGCCTCAAAATACTGGCCACCTCCTCAGAGTCACCAACTTCTTTAGTCATTTCATATGGAACCAGTGGAGAAACATCATTAGTCTTTTGCCTTTTGGTAGGTGGAAAATCAAGAACAACTAGATCTTGCATTGACATTGCATCTGGACTAGGTTCTTAAATCATAAATCCTATTGGATTTTTGATAGGGAGTTTAGTAACCTTTGTAGGCTCTTCTTAGAATTGCCATATATTTTTTCAAAATTATCAATTATCAAATCTATTCTTTTCAAAGGGTCCTCTTCAAAACAAATCTTGAAAAAATAGGTTTTTGTTTTCTTTTGTCATCCTCAATCTTCTTCAAATTTTCCCATTTTCTTTTCCTATTATATACCTCTTGAAAAGTAACATAATTTTTTTTCACATCCTCATCAAAATTTATTTGATGGGATATCCCTGTCTTGTTAAAGATGACTTGTCTAACAAAGTTCATGTGACCCTCTGGATCACAAACCCTTTTTATCCTTCATTTCAAAGAATAGGTAGCCTTCAAATAGGCTTGTAACTCCTCCAAGGTATCTGTACCAATGTACCATTCACCAAACACAGTGCAATCTAGAATAAATATACCCTTATTTTATTTTTTCATCACATATTTCTCCATCTAAAGCATCTGCCACATGAATTCAAGAAAAGCAATTATATTTGGCACAAGTTTTGGAAACACATGGGTTGGATGAGTACACCCATATAATCTGATTATAGTATGGTCAGGTAAGAAATACCAATCAACAAAATTATGTTTATGAACCTATTCTGGCCTATGAGAAAGAGGGCTCAACATTTCTCTGACCTCTTTAGTCAATCTAGGAAAAAGGATACCAAGGGAATTCATTATTATGACTGAGAAACCATCATGGAACATAACATAGTTACTATTCTGACAATAAGTGTCCCATTTGTAACACCATCACTGTGTAGGCAATCTCTATCCCTTTTGATCAATCATGCTCAATTCCATCTTTCTGGTCCAATTCCTTCTATTCTGATACAAAATTAAATGACACAACAAAGAATAATATTTAAATTCCATATGTGTATTGTTCTCCCTTATTGCAAAAATATGTCATGCAATTTCTGCTCAATAAATGATGCAAAATCATACTCAACATTATCTTTTGGGTTTTGTATTATCATGGACATCATCATCATGCCAACTGGCATTCTATCTTGGGCATCAATTCCTAACACTTGACATATATCAAAATATGTCTTTTTGAAATACACAATAATGTCATCAATTGGAAAAGGCTTAACTTCAATGGCTGGAATTAAAATCCTTCTATTATTGGCCCCTTTCCTCATGTACATGGGAAACTCATCAGTCTTATGTGTATTTCCCAGATTGGTATATTCTTATTCACTCTTCTTCAATTCAACTTTTGTGAGGGCTTGCTTGTTGAGCATGAAGCAATCAATGTTTGCATTTTTTTCCGTAGCCACTAATGGTGACCCATTTGGAAACTTGATAGTTTTGGTGGCTAGATGATAGTGTTCTACCAATAACTTAATCAAATCCACATCAATGAATACATTTGACACCACAAGCTTAGCCAAATTCATATTCCATGGGTTTGAAACTGAGCCTTATAAATCTTGCTTTTCACAAAAATACCAAAAAAGGTTCCATCCTAAGATAGGGACTCTAGCATTTCTATACCCCTCTACTACATCCTTGAATAGTTTCTTATACCCTTTGTTAACTGAATTTGGCAAAATGTCCAACAATGACTATTTAAGGGGCCACTTCCTAGGAATAGGGGGTTTAATGCTCTTACTTGGAGACTCAGATTTATTAGGTGCCATATTTTGAACTAGGGTTTTGATAGTCACTTTCTCTATAAAATAAAAATAAAAATAAAGCACAAACTAAATACCAACTTTTATAAAGAGAGTGATGAGGTAGACTTACCCAGTTGGAAGATGGTTGAAGTCCACACACAGAGCTTGAGTTCACCATCTAAAATCACAACTGAATTTACTTGAATGATGAAATATAGAGAAATTCCAAATTTTATTCTATTATGGAGTTGATCATTTCACCATTACTCTAGTTCATTCCATAAAATTGATAAATCTTAGCATTCAAGTCTTTCAAACATAGACCATTGATTTGGTACAATCTAATGGTTGAGTAGGTACTTCAATCATGGGCATCAAAGACAACCACTATAGGGTGGTGATATAGTCATTTCAGCATTTAATACTTTACCACATCACTACAAGACCTATTTACATCTATCATGTGACTATGGGAGCTTTTGGATGGTTATACTACATTTTTCACCACTGACTACCATCTTACAAGCCTTGATACATGTCATCATGGGATGGAAAGATATATGTTACCCTTATACCTCATACCATGTTATTGCTAACCTTTGATATAGCATTTCATGACCACATGATCCTTTGGCATCCATTCATTATTTACCATATCCCCAAAAGCATTATATTTAACTATGGTGGGAGCACGAGACATACTTTATATAACTATTACTATTTACCGCTAACCCATAAGACCTTCTTTAGAGTATTGTGGGGTTGTGGTATGTGTTAAAATTATCTTAATAGGGTTCTCACGTAGATAATTCATTAATTTCAAATCACATGTACCTTCTATAGTTAAATTGTTGACCTAGAATGTCAAGATAAATATATGAAAAATATAGAGTGCAGACTCTAGAGAGTTAATATCTCTAACTATGTATATTATGGTTTGATTGAGTAATGTCCAGTGAATGACCCTTGAAAATGATGGGATTTATGTTAGTAGATATGATCCATGTAATAAAAGTAGTGTAAAATGGTTATGCATATTTTATAAGTTGCCATACTTTAAGGATATAGCCATTAGGCATATTGTTGACTTTATGTATATTGAGAAAATATAGCCTATGCTATTATAGAAAGTCTTTTTGGTGATTTTGACACTATTTCATCATGTGAAGACTTTTGATAACTAAATATTCATCAAAATCTTTGGGTTTAAAAATATGATGATGTAAAATATAGAAAACCTAGTTCTCTTTATGTCTGGACTAAGGAACAACATGCACAATTCTTATAGTTGATGTCTCAGACTCACTTTCCCACTAGATATGTAAGTAGTAGTATTAGAAGCCAAACTGACATTAATGGCTGAAGATACCTCAATACCCATGACTATCATGTCATAATCAAGAATATTTTACCTATTGTGGTAAATATATCAAGTTTGGCAAAGGGGCCAAGATTGGCAATTATAAGGTTGGGCCTAATATTAAAGAGAATGAGTTTACACGTATTAGATCCTTTAAACTTTGATACTTTACAATATCAACACAAAACCTATTTACATATATCATGAGATCATGGGATCTTTTGGATGTTTATACTACATCTTTCACTACTTACTGCCACCACACAAGCCTTGATACATGTCATCGCAGGATGGAGAGATACATGCTACCCCTTATACATCATATTGTGTTACCACCAACTTTTGATTTGACCATTGTGGGACCATAGGATCCTTTGGCATCCCTTAAATACTTATCATATCACTATAAGTATTGTATTTAGCTATGGTCAGAGCGTTAGACATACTTTATATAACTATTACTACTTACTGTTAGTGTGCAAAACCATCTTTGAACTATCACAAGGCTATGATATGTGTTAAAATTCTCCTAATAGGGTTCTTGAGTAGATAATTCATTCATTATGATTCATATGTACCTTCTATAGTTAAATTTTTGACCTAGAGTGTCAAGGAAAATATATGAAAAATATAGAGTGTGGACTCTAGAGAGTTAATATCTCTAACTATGTATATTAGGGTTTGGGTGAGTAATGTCCATTGACTAACCCTTTAACACTAAGACATTATGTGATAGAATAATAAAATTGATGAGAATATTTAAATAACAAAATATGTGTCTCATATATTATGAATGGCAAGATAGTGGGATACATGTTACCCCTTATACCTCATACTGCATTACCTCCAACCTTTGATCTCACCATTATAGGACCACAGGATCCTTTAGCATCCCTTCACTATTTACCATATCATCTCAAGCATTGGATTTAACTATGGCAAGAGTGAAGGACATACTTTATATAACTATTACCACTTATCGCTAGCCTGTAAGACCTTCTCTAAATTGTCATAGGGCCATGGTAACCTATCTCTGTATACCACAACATCATAAGTGAAGTTATTGCATGCTATGGGGAAGCAATAACTATTTTTTCACTTCCTTTGGTTCTTGAACACCTAGAAAATCTATTTGAATGTATTACAGGGCTGCAATCAAAGATAAAAAACACATCAATGGTCAAAATACAAATATCTTTCACATGGACATGATATGGGATGCTTATGAATGACTCCTCGAATAATTGTAAAAGGAATATGGACTCCTAGGATGAATTTTATGAATTTTGGAAAAAAATGCCTCAAAGAAATGTGGTCTCATGCTGATGGAATTCCATTAAGAATGACATGACAAGTGAATTGTTATGGATTATCATGGCATTCCATCACCATGAGATGACGTTTCTTTGAGGCATTTTTTCAACCAATTCACTACCTTGTCTATATTATTGCTTATTATTATGCTTTGATAGATTTTTTCCAAGCATCCATAGATTGTTCAAAAGCACTTGTTTTAGGATTTTAGCCATAGCAACAAGGCAGTGAACTATTTTGTAAAATTATTTGGTAGGCATGTATGAAAAATGTGGTAGCATAGACAAGGTAGTGAACTATTTGAAAAAATGCCTCAAAGAAATGTGGTCTCATGGAATGTCATGACAAGTAAATACAATTGGTAGCTTCTCCTGGTTATTAGTTATGTAATGTGAACTAATTACATAACTACTTAGGTTGAATTTGTAAAAACTATATTGTAATTTAAATTTTGTCATCTATTAACATCTAGTTATTAGTTATGCAATGTGAAGTAATGCTTTGAGTTTGAAAGATGTGCAATGCAATGCAATTAAAAATTTGAATATAAAATACAAAAAACTATTTTTTACAATTCATTAGTTAAAATATCTATTTTATTTTGTCTTTATAACTCTATTGCTATGGAAATGCCTTTCAATTACAAAAAATAGTTTTTGTCTCTTAGTCTACATTTTTTTACATTTTTAATAAAATCTAATTTTTTCTTGATATTTTCAAAAAATATTGAATTTTTGGTTTGCAAAATTTTCCCCAAATTATTTTTGTTGTTATGTGTAGAACATTACATATGGATCAATGTTAAAGGTTGACTATGGATCAATACCATGCATTTGATGAGAGAGTAGATGATGAGAGGGACATGGACAAATATCCATGTCCATGTAATGACTATCTTGGTGGAAAGGTGTGAAAAATAAATCTGATTTATCGACATATGATAAGATATGAGCATAGTGGTATAAGCCCTTGGGATTATAATTATTATGAATATATGATAGAATTGCAAAGTGTGAGATGAAGAGGTAAAAAACATAGATGAAGTGGCACCAAACATAGATGAAGAGGCATCAATGTTAGATGAAGGGTTTGAAGTTGATAGAATGTTGAATGAGGGTCTAAATGATGATTGGGCCAAGTTGATGGAGTATGCTTTAAATACTGTGTATGATAATTGCATGTTAAGTCATTTGACAACAATCCTTCAAATTCTTAACTTGCAAGTGGTGTTTGATTAGATAAATGAGAGTGTATATCAGTTATTGGCATTATTAAGTTCATTATTACCACTTGAATCCACATTGCCAACAAAATGAAGTCAATGTAAAAATCAAATCACTAAGCTAGGCTTAGGGTATGAAAACATCGACACATGTGTGAATGGTTGTGTATTATTTCTTAATAATCTTGCAAGTGAGAGTGAATGTCTGAAATGTCATGAAGTGAGGTATATACAAGGGTTGAAATCAGTTGTGGTTCCTAGAAAGTTTAATCACCACTTTTTGATAATCCCATGATTACTTTAAATGTATAGGTGTAGATACATTACTAAACTTACGTAATGACATACCCAAAATAATAGCACTAATGGAAAACAATGACGTGTGCCTGATTCTAAGATGTGGATGTAATTTGATAATATATGGCCTAATTTTTCACAAGATCCTTGTAATATAAGGTTGGGTTTGGCTCTAGATGGGATGAACCCATTCTCAGATCAAATTACTAAATGGTCAACTTGGCCAGTGTTTTTAATAAATTATAACTTGCCTCCATGGTTAGCAACTAAACCATTTTTCTTAATGCTATCATTAATTATACCAGGAAAGAAAAGTGTGACTTTAGATACAATTGATGCTTATCTAGAGCCATTATATGATGAGCTAATGGAATTATGGAAATTAATTAAAGTAATTCAATATTTAAGGGATGGTCATTCAATCAAATTCACTTTAAGAGCTTCCTTATTGTTTATGATTCATGATCTTCTTGCATATGGCACATTCTCTAGTCTCAATGTTCACGGATACCATGGATGTCCTCCTTATAACTTTAAGTACTCTTTAATGCACTCAATAAGTTTGTGTAAGTGTATTTATTATGGACATCATAGTTACCTTAAAATGGATCATCCATATCATCGACAAAAAAAATGTTTCAATGGTCAAGAAGAGAATCATGAAGCACCATTGTGAATAATGGGCAATTACATTATTGAGAATGGACAAAAAAGATTGTCATTTATTGAAAATGATGGGATTATTGGTAGTAGATATGATCCATGTAATGAAATCAATGTAAAATGGTTGTGTGTATTATATAAGTTTCCATACTTTAAGGATATAGCCATTAGTCATATTGTTGGCTTTATGCATACTGAGAAAAATATAGCCTATGCTATTATAGAAACTCTTTTTGGTGATTTTGATACTATTTCATTGCATGAAGACTTTTGATAACCAAAGATTCATATAAATGTTTGGGTTGAAAAATGTTATGATGAAAAATATAGAAAACCTAGTGCTCCTTATGTATGGACAAAGGAACCACATGCACAATTCTTACAATTGATGTCTCAAACTCACTTTCCCATTGGATATGTAAGTAGTATTATTAGAAGCCAAACTGACATTAATGGCTTAAGAGGCCTCAAGACCCATGACTACCTTGTCATAATCAAGAATATTTTACCTATTATGGTAAATATATTAAGTTTGGCAAAGGGGCCAAGATTGGCAATTATAAGGTTGGGCCTAATATTAAAGAGAATGAGTTTACATGTATTAGATCCTTCAAACTTTGATAGTTTGAGGGAGGAGGTTGTTGAAGCTCTTTCTCTATTAGAATGGGAATTTCCACCAACAATATTTAACATTTATATGCATCTTTTGATACATCTAGAATATGAACTAGAGCATTGTGGCCAAATACAAATGAGATGGATGTATCATATAGAATGATCTATGAAGGTTTTGAAAAAAAATGTTTATACTAGGGAAAAATCAGAAGGTAGCATGTCTGAGGAATATTCAATGTAAGAGGCCATGTGATTTTGCATAAAATATATGAAGGATTTTTAAAATGTCAATCAACATGTATGGGATGACGATAAAGATGAGAGAGTTGTAGGTGAAGTACTAGAAGTCATTGGATGTCACTTCAAGCTATCACATAAAGAAATAAGTGTAATACATGCCAATATTCTTCAAAACACATGTTTGTTCGATAAGTGGTATAGGTAAAAACAATTTACACAATAATTTATTTACTCAATTTCATTTACACATTTATATTATTAATCTTACTATTTGTAAATTAATATTCTATGTAGAAAATATGAATAAGAGGATCAAGCTTAGATGCAACATCGACCTCAAAAGCGTAGACATCATGATTTGATTGGAGATGATTCTTTTCCAAAATTTGAAGAATGGATTGCTAATGTCATCTTTGATGTGAAAGAAGAAGGTCAAGATATAATAATGGAGTAAAGTGAAATTTCACAATCTCCACATTTATGTGTTATGCATTTTAGTGGAATGTGGGCCTATGGTAGTCATTTAAGAGTGGAAGAAAAAGAGAAAGGAAAGACAAATTATGATTGTGTTGTTAGTGCTGAATTTATTAATGAAATTAAGAAGAAATTTTATGTTGGATTCATCCAAGAAATTATTCAAGTGAATTTTGGTTAAAATAGTCTTATATTATAAAAATGTAAGTGGATCTGACCATTTAGAATATAATTTGATGGGTATGGATTTGTACACATAAATATAAGATAATTTTAGTAGAGACAGATGAGACGTATGTTTCCTCTCTTCAAATGAACCAATAATTTCTAATTGATTATGTAAGAACCCCCAGATGGTCATATGTCATTCAAATAGAGTCTTTTTCCAAATGAAAGTTCATGGAAGTTGTTGATATAATGCATGATGGGCAATATGTTAATTTACATGAAACATTCAAAGAAGTGAATAAAGATGATCATGTGTTTGAAGAAGAGATTTTGATTATCAATGAAGAGACCGGGATAGAGAATGTATTGCATATCATAGATGAGGATGAGGAAGAAAATCAAGTAGATGTAGATAGGAATGATCAGGATTCATAAATGTCAATATCCAATTGAAACAAGGGATAGTCATATTGATAGTTTGATTTTTTTAATTATAAACATCTTCTTGTTTTTTGACTGAAAATTATTTTTAATCTACAAACTAAATTCTTTTTTTAATTTCCATTTGTATTTATCAACAGATTGGAAAGTCAACAATTATCAACTTATGAACTCAATAAAGGTTTACTAATTCAAGTTACTAATTTATACATTATTATTTATTTGGACTTTAGGAAATGAGGAAAAGGACTATAAGGCACATGTTAGTTGATGATGGTGATCATAATGTTGAAATCTCATTGACAAATAATGAGTGATTTCATAGAGAAAAAGTGGCCAAGAATAATGAATATGTATCGTGTCTTGGTTTGACAAACATGCAAGTTGTAAATCCACTAAGTAGTATATTATTTGTTTAATAGTGTTTAATGAAATTTTATAGGCAAGAGATTTATGTATATAAGACATAATACGATATATTTTTTGTTTTATAGGCAACAAAAAGAGTGCAAAAAAAATTCAAAGAAAAAATATAAGGAAAAAAATAAATACAGTACAACCATCTCATAGAAGCCAATGTATTTATGATTCAACAAATATCGTTGGTGAAAATAATAGTTGTGATGATGTGTACCTTGATATAGCATATGGTGATGTACAACCTAATATAGCACATGGTGATGTGCAACTTAATATAACACATGGTGATGTGTAGCTTGATATAGCACATGGTGATGTGCAACATCATGATGATCTCTTAGCACAAAGTCTAAGAGAGATTATTGGAAAAAATCATAGCAAAGGAACAACAGGTCTAAAGATGATTTATGCAACATTAAAGGATGTGTTTGAAGTGAAATCTATGGAGATTGGTACTAATATACCTACTCATGCCACACTTGATGTAGCCAAGGATCTTAAAGTTCTGGTTAATGAAAGTCATGAAGAGAGACTGCTTTCATCTACTATGCCTCAAAGTGCACCTGTTGCATCTAGATTTTTGATGGAACTAGTGGATCAACCACAAATACTAGTAGTGGTTTAATATAATATGCATCTACATTTGTGAAAAGACAAATATTGAGTCAAAATTTATACAGATATATAGAGAGGAATGCAAAAGAGATGAAATTAGAAGGAAAGAATCCATTCTTGGTTGTGGTATCAAGAGATAGTGAGCCCATTGGGCCAAATGCTGCAAAGTGGGCCTCTGAGTTTGGTGTAAGATGTAGGGCCCATTTGGATATTTGAAAATAAATTTTTGTAGAGCAAGATCTATGAACTATGGAAAATGTTATACAAAAAAGGAAAATGCTTTTTAGACTATTGGTGGACAAATCTCTAGAAAATATTACAAGCAAAAGATGAGACTTTTGATGAACAATTATACAATTGCAGAAAAATAATCATGGAGGGAAAAGAGAGGTTAGACTCCACTCTATCTCCCAAATAGTGGGAGGCAATGAAATAAAGTATGCATTTTGAACAATATTTGGCCAAGAGTAACAAATGCAAGAGAGCAAGAAATAATGTGAAGGCTGGATATACATTTGGCTGAGGCAAGTTGTAGGCCAAAATGGATAAATTTATAATAAGTGTATTGCTTTTTGGTTCAATTTAAATTATTTTATTTATTTCAATTTTTTTATTAAACTAACTACATCTTGAAATTGACATTGTATTTTAGGTGGAAAATAGTAATAGAGAAGCAAGTGTAGAAGATATTGTCAATTATATGGTAGTGCTAGATTGACCTAGTAAATCTAAGAGTGGGATGAAGTGAAAATCTAGTTCATCAACATATATTTCAAAACCATCTATTAAATACCCACTAGGAACCTCACTAGATCATGTCAACTTAGATGAAAGGTATCAATAGGTAATGAGTTGCATATTTGATCTCACTTAGCAAGTTTTGTAGTTGGTTGCCTCTGTTAACCTTATAATATATGTATGGAATGAACATAAATTCATAGATTTAGCTGAGGTAAGAAGCTCTATTGATATCATTTCTTCTTGTTTGGTAATTCTATATGCAAATACCTCTTAATATGTGGACTATTGAAATATGAGCATAAGAGAATCCAACCTAGTTTATTTATTGTTGTAGTGATCTAGAAAATGTTCTTTTGGACAAATTTATAGCTTGCATTCTTTAATTGACTATTGAATGTTTTGTATATTTTTTTGCATTATGGTTAAACCACATGCAGAGAAATTTTATCAAAGAAGAAGGAAAACAAAAATGCCTTCATGGTGTCAATAGAGTTGCCAATATTTAGAGTGATCATGATGAACTAGATAGGAATGTGTATCACAATCATCATAGTTGTGTTGAATTAGTAGAGGTAATATAATAGTTGTCAGTTATCTGCCCCAATGTTTTGTCATTATTCATGATTAAAATGTTTTATATCTCAATATAATATGTATTTTTTTCATTTCTATAGACATTTATTGATAAAATCTAAGAAGGGGATAAAGTTTAAATGTTGGATCTGTTTGATGGTGTTGTGGTGGGCATTAGGAAAATTCACTCACTATCTATTATACATGGAGTCAAATTGAAAGGAACAGGTGTTGCAAATGTAAATATTTTAAAGGTCACAAGTAACATACTCATTTATTATGATGATAAAATAGATGTAGCTATCCATCTGAAAGAGAAAGAAGGGACCTTCACATGATGGCCACTAAAATATTTGAAAAAATGACATAGTTGATGTTTATCATGTAATAGCTATTAGACAACTTGGTCCACTGCTTTATGCAATAGGTTTAAATGTGTTCATTTTCAGGGATATTCTTAGTGTTTTTTGTTTATTTTGGAGTTGTATATGGAAAAAAACCATTGTAACTCAGTTTTCTTAGTCACAAAACTGAGAAACACACTTTGTATTAACACATTTTCCAAAGTAAAGACACATATTTATGTCTTGTATCTGCTATAAGAACACATTTTCTCAATAAAATTTGAGTATTTTGCCTTATTAATAGCTATTTCATTATGTGCAAATGAATGATTGATTATGTTTTTTTATGTTTTATGTCATATGTTTTGAAGTCTCATCATTATGTCATATGTTTTGTGGCACCTATATCTAATACCCAACCATTTATTATTTCATCATGAGTTTAAAATTAGAGTAAGCTATATTCCCTAATGTTGTAAATGTTGATTCATGAGAAATATTCATGCATTCATCTTATTCATGCTCTACATTATATTGAGAAAATTAATATTTATGAATTTTATGTGGTCTGTGAATAAAATTAAGGATCATTGCCATACATCATGGGCCATTTAAAAGTCTCATGACCACATGAATCCAGGACTGTTGTTGGTGCTATAATTGGAGGTGATATATTTAGTGTCTAGCTTAATTGGAGCTACTTTTCTTATGCCTTATATTAAGGTACTCTTATTACTTAATTAGAGGTGAATTAAGAAATCTTTAACCTAATTTGAATTACCTTTCTTGTACTTAATATTATGACTTCAATTTTTTCATACTCTTGTCAGCTATAAATTAATGAAGAAGTTAATGGAGTCTTAATCAGTATGGTATGTGAAAAATCTAAAATAGGAGACTAATATTTGACATCTCTCTACATCTTTTACATATATATATTTTAAATATATGCACTACTACTACTTATATGTCTAATAGAAGATGAAAAGATACCCCCAAATGTAGAATGCAATAAGTAAAATAGTGTAATGAGTGTATTAATAATCATTTGTAATACATATTGAAGGTTTTATAAATTCTTCTTTCAAGAAGTGAAAATTTAAAATTACATCGAGTGTGTAGATCCCAAGTAAAAAATTCCCAAGGGGCAAAAAAATAGGCCAAAGACCACTAATAGCCAAAAAATAGTGTATAGACAAAAGTAAAATAGGAAACAACAAACAAACTAGGAATTAACCATAAAAAAACACTAGTTTTTTATCAAATATTTCCAATCTCCTTTGATGGACTTGAGAAGCTCATCCATTCAAGAAATTTTTCCTTCTATATCTTTATCTTCTTCTGGGAGGTCTTATAGAATCATTAGGGAAGAAGCTGCATGATGGAAAAATTTCAAACAAACAATGGTTAGCACCTTTATTTTATTCTAAAGGGAGTGCAAACCCTTCTTCAATTCACTCAACTCCCTTTCAATCTGGCTCTCCTCTTCACTAGTATCCATGAAATCCTCCTTATCAGAATCATAAGCGGAGTCATTCATCTCCTCAAAATAATTAGTTCCCTCCTTCTCCAATTACTAATAAGGATTAGGTTTATCTTTTTATTTACCTACTTCCTCCCCTTGATCTGAGGTAGAGGGATCATCCCCAATCTTTACCAATGAATTTTTTTCCCTACCAACCTTTTAGATCTCTTGATATTCATATGCTTTCTTTTCATACAACTCTAAAATTTAAAACTAGACCATTCTTCCATAGCTTCCTCACCTTGCACCTAGGCCTCTAGGTGCTCTTTGTCATTGGCCAAATTATAAGGCTCCACCCCCACCACTTTATTTTTCTTACTCTTTCCCTAATTTATCTTCTTATAATTGATCTGAATAATCAATTTCCTCTTTTTATTATTAAAAAAGGAATGGTTATTTTTTAGCTCCTGTAGCCCTTCGATAGCTAGAGAGTTAGAAGTGTCAGGGGATCTAGAATTCATAGCTATTAGGGGGGGACAAGTAGATCCTATCATAAGAGGGTAAAATATTTCAAACTTAGGGGATAGGTTTGAAGAGGGGGAACAAGGTTCTTGGAAAATGGTAGGGAACCACAGGGACCCATGGAACCAAATTTGACACTCAAGGGAATGTAATCATCAGGGTCACTATCATTGGAACTATCTAACACCTATAATTTTAAAGGCTTAGATGGACACAACGCAAGGTGAAAGTGATAAAACTTGAAAATAAGAATTTGGTGGAGCATAATGGTGGAGGTAGATCAATTTTTTTCTAGGGAATTTTTAATAGACTCAACAGACGTCTCGAGGGATGACAGGAGGAAGAAGGGGAAGTTAACTAATATATTGTGATGAAAGTGATTCAAAAGAGTGAAATGGTAATGATAAAAAAAACTTAAAATGAAATTCAAGTGTAAAATATTTCATGTTGGTGAAGCATACCTTATCCCAAGGGTTAAACAAGCTCTCTCTCTCAAAGCCTCCTTGCAGCTTCACTAATGCTTCTCCTTCAATGAAGATTTTTTTAACCCTTTTGGGTCTTGAATTTTGGTGATTCTTTTCAATATTATATCCTCGTAGCATAAACTCAAGGACTTAGCAAATGAATCCTCACTAAAAATAAACTCTATACCTCCAACCTGAACTTTATGGTCACCATTCTAGCTCAAAGAAAACTGAATGGATATTTTCTTCTCATATCCAATCAAACATTCAATAAAATGAGAAATTCCACCTTCATAACATATAATATAGAGCATAGCATCTACTTTAGTTTCATCACACCATAATGGCTTAGTTCTGACTCTTTCTCCTCCCATGACTATTAAAGCTTCACTGAATTATTACATGGATAAAAAGGGACCCATACCAAAGTGAATTACCAACACCAAGGATAATTGAATTGAAAAATCTAGAAGCTTTCAATGCCCATACCCAATCTTTAGTAAAATGTAGGATGATTAAATATTTCACATGTGAAAGAGCTTTCCAAGATTTTCCATGTGAGAACGTGCCTTAAAGGGTTAAGGCTGCCAGCTTATGTGATATTTATTTTCTTTGAGTCAAAATACTCACAACAAATGTGATGAGGATTATAGTATAATGATGATGAATAAAGTTAGCATGAATTAAAATGACTAAATATACTACCAAATTGATCAAAATGATGATTAAAATTAATGACTAAATAAACTACCAATGGATAGAAATAAGTGAATAAAAATGAATAAATAAGTGACCAGTTAACAACAATCATTGACTAAAATAATGACTTAATATATCAGTGAATAAAAATGACTAAATAAGTGACCAAATTACATCAATAATGACTAAATATACTACCAAATCGATCAATCAAAATAACCAATAAATGACTAAAAATGGTTTAGTCATCAATTTGGTCACATTATAAATGACTGGTAATAAACTACTAATGGTCATGTGATCATGTTTGGTCATTTATATGTAATTTTTAGTAGTTGTTAAAATCATATATTTCTCTTTTTGTACTAGTGATAATATGTATCGTAAGTATAAAAATATATGTCCCAAATTTGTGCCAAATGCATAGAAATATGTTCCTAAATTATATATGAATCATATAAACTATGTAAATTAAATCTAATATTTCCCATTGTATCATCCACACACACACACACACACACATCAAGTCATGTCTTATATGACATGCCCCCATTAATATTCCCACCCATTTCAAAGTTTGAATATTGTGAAAGTGATAATCAACCTCTCAAAAGGATAAGACAACTATGTTGTATCTATGTGAATCATGTAGTAAAATAAGCATATAATAGTTTCATGTTGAAGTGTATATTAATAAAATTTAATTATGCATACATAAATATCCTTGAGATGCATGGTATAAATCATGGAAATGTCTATACAATGACAAGCTCAGCAAGCAATCAAGAACACATACAAGATTACTCATATGTCACAAAAAAAGGGGTGTAAAGAGACCAAAACAAGGGGCATGTTAAAATTACACACACTTAAGTGGAATACATGTGCAAATTTTGACACACCAAATAAATAATCAATACTTAAGGAACTATGTCTAAAAAAGAAAGGAACATATTCAAATTTCCAAAAGCAAGACAAATAATAAAACAAGAAGCAAACCCGAGTAAGATAACATAAATAAATGAAGTAATAAGATAATATAAACTAGAATAACCATGTCATATTAGTATCTGCATATATGTGTTATAAAAATGTCATGTAGAATATCATATAAAATACACTATGTAAGATAAGAACATGAGTATCGATATGTGTAACATGTATAATCTCAGTAAGATCATGGAAAATGATTCATAAAACAATATAAAATTTATCAATGATGATCATATGGAAGAAATATTCTCTCAACATAGTGTATCATGTTGGAAGAGAAAAGGTCCAAGATTTGCATGTCGAGATACCATCAATCTAATGTATAACTATATCACACTCAAGTACCCATGAAACATATGTGTATATAAATGATATGTTATCTACTAACATGAAGTAAAAAACGTATAAAATATATATTAAACATGTGAAATGGTAATTTTTTTTTATTGTTTGAATGTTTTTATATTTTCTTGACTACTTGATTTTTTTAGACTTTTCAAATGTTTGGAAAGAAAGTGCTATCAAATGATCCCATCTAAGTTATGCCTAAATGAAGGCCTTGTATGATGTGTGTCATATTCATATGCTGTATAATCAATACCTTCAGGAACATACCAATATTTTATATTATAGGATCATAATTATCAATTTAATCATTAGCATATGAAATATGTAACTTATTACTTTGTTTTTAGCTTGTCATATACCATTTTTAGTGTTGTGTATGAAAAATTCACTACACCATATATTGGAGTTATTTTTTGAATATGTTAATTATTAATATGAATTTATATCTCATTATGGGCTATAAAAGATTCATGTATCTTTGCTTGAACAATAGGAAAAGATGTAATTTATGCTTTTACTTATTGATATGTTTGTGGCATATCTTCATCTAGCTTTCCATTTGGAATATTTTATTTCTATATTTACACCTTTTGAATATTTTATTTCTTTATTTTTTTCATTTACAATTGTTTCAATTATGAACTATCCTTTGGTAATCGTATTTTTTTTTTTACACTTTTGTTTTAAGAGAAGTACTCATAATGTGAGTGATTTTATTGGTTTATGTATCAGTGATATGATCACCACTATATTTGAGACTTTATATTTTATTCTTTAAAGAAAAATAATAATTTTTATGATGGCCATGTATTCTATAATATTCTAAATACTATTTTAATATGAAAAATACTATTTTGATCTTCTTATAGGTTGTAAAGGAGGTAGTTAAATCACTTTATTTTAAAACATTTCTCTTAGGATTTCATTTGGACTGTTACTAGTCTTTTTTTCACTTTTTGATTCACTTGTTTGAGGTGTATTTTGATGTATATTTGCATTTGGATATAAAATCTTTTTGGGTATAACATTGATAGATGCAATTGTAAACACATCATTAACGCTAACATATTTTGGATTTTGTAGGTATGTAATATGATTTTACAATGATGCAATCCTTAAACTAAAATACTAAATTTTATTTTTTAACTCTTATATTAACTTTCTCATAGTGTTGTTTTTATCTTTTATGGATTCATAAGCAAAACCATTGATTAAATCATATTGAGTATTGATACACAAACCATTTAAATGATATGTTGGAGGTGGATGGGTTTGAGGAAGGACATATTGATTAGCTTAATTTAAAACCATAGTATGGGAAACCTTATCCCATGGAAAAGTTATAAAATGAACCACATTAGAGGGATAGTATATATAACCATCCTTAGGGATAGGTGGAGGAAGAGGTTCCTTTTTATCAATTTAAATGTTTCAAATACTAGTATGAGAATAGGAAAGAAGAGACACAAATTATATAAAATATTTTAACATGATTGGAAAAATTAGAAATAAATAATTTCTATAGTATAAAACCCTATAAGGCTTAAAACCCTAGGGTAACCTAGGTTTTTAAAGGAGATATAAAAATGATGGGTTCACCAAATGTTTATCCCTATTCCTTAAATTAGGCTAACTAAATAATTCAGTTTATGATATTCAATTTCAATGTTGAATTATAGAAAATACTAAATATAGAAAGTATAATGCAAAATAATATTTTGATTACATAATCATAAATAAGAAACAATACTTAGTTATGAAATGGTGAACATATAGATTAAGATGTATAGGTGTGTAAACAGGTTATATGGTGTTCATGAAATAGTCATCATTTTGTAGAAACATTCTTATTATCTACCTAGACACTTGCATCAACTTGTGGAAATGTGCATCAATTCTAATACATGAATCTCAATGTAACTATCTTATATAGAATTTTATTTGTATCAATATGAAACCATGAAGGTATTTCTTGGTTTTTCATCACCTCTTTTCTAATGTATATTAATCTCTTGCACAAGATTTGTATCTTTTTTTATATCTCAACCCCTATTTATTCACCTTATATTAGGTCATATTGCCAAAAAATGGGTTAGTGGGCTCACAGTGTTGAGCTTACCTCAAAAAATCCTCTATCAATGAGTGTTTCCTACATATCCAATACACTAAGGAGGTCCTCAAACTTATGTTATTCTCCCATATGCGTTGGAATATGTGTTCTCAAGGGTGAAATATACTAAATGAATATACATGTAGTGATATAATTTATAGATTGTCAAATATGACTTATAGGATGCCTATTGAATGCTTTAGAACCTATATCATGACTACTCCTATGTTTTATATTCAAATAGGAATGAATAGGAAAACATATATTATTTATGTACTTTGAAATTTAGTAGTATGTCTAAGATTGAGAGGTGACTCTTGGTCCTTGATAAATGAATAAGGAATAAACTCTTACTTGTATTTGTACTAATTGTTTTTAACAATCATTAAGTATTGGTTATTGACATTATTTGACTAACCCATACATATTGAAATATTATAAAAGTTTCATGTGTGTAAGTTAATTTCATTTGTCTTAGAGTAAGGTTAGTAGCATTGGCACTAATATCATGTCTTAAATGCAACTATCTAGCAATAATTAAAGTTGTCAAGGTTCTATAATTTACACTAAAGGATATACATCATATTTTTGGTGTTTTATAGTTACATGTGATATAGATAATCACATTAATAAGAGATAAATTATGTAATAAATCATTAGACCTAGTGAGGTGGTGAATACAACCCTTTGGTCTAAAAGGAAGGTAAAGGTGAAGGGTGAATACCTAACATGTATTTTTCAAATGTAAAATTCTAGTTAAACATATGAATTAAAAAACTCATGTCCAATTCTTTATTTATCATGGCACGTCTTCATCATCAAACTATATATAATGTTATGGTTGACAATGTTTCATGAGAATGTATGTGGCATTACATTACTCACACATTTTAGATAAATACATGATGATTTATTCCCTTCATATAAATTGATAAAATCATTTGATGAAAAAACAAAATAGGTATTTTGGTGAGATGTATTTACCTTTACAAGTTTGTCTAGCACATGTGACAAAAAAATTGTTAGTTATACCACATACGTGAGTATTTGATATATTATTGGGGTGAAATTGGATTCAAAATATCTATGTAGTACCCTCCATAGTGAACGGGTGTCTTAAATATATTTATGCTAACAAGGTAATTTTATTATCATGGATTCAATGTGAATATCCTTCACAATAGGAAAAACATTTTTTGCAATCACTGACTGTAAAACCTACTGAGGTTAATCATGTATGAAAAGGTAAACAATATGAAATAAAATTTCATAGGTGATTAATTATTAAGATGTCATTACATCAGTGACCTACAATGAACACTTTGAGATCCTCATTTACACTTCCATGGCCTAGCAAAATATTGAAAACATATCACCATGTTTCAAAATGGTTACATAGAGCCAATATTACACCATGGAAATCATAGGTAATTCACCAATGGGTTCCATGAACTAATACACCTTATACCACTACCTCATGACCATAGATTCTTATGAGGTATACATAAATTATTATAGATTTTCCACTTCTAGATGTACCACATATATATGATCCTTGGTAGCATGAATAGTTTAGTATACTATATGTAGAGTATATATCACCCTATGAACATCCATTAGATGTGATCACTGGATGTTACTATCTTTTCAAACATTCCTAAAAATTAAAATTCAAAATGAAATGAAATATTCAAGAAAATACAAAAAACATTCAAATAAAGCAAAAATATTTAGCTTTTCACATGTTTACTAGCTTTGGCATATGGTGTTTACTTTATGTTAGTAGATAACATATAATTTATATACTCACATTATTTTCATAGGTACTTGAGTTTGATATAAGTATATATGAGATCAATGATACATGAGCATGCAAATGTTAGACCTTTCCATTTTCCTACATGACACACTACATTGGGGGTTCTATATGATCACAATTGACAGAAGTTATATTCTTTTATGATCATTTCCATTATCACATTGAGATTATATAGAAACATTTGCACATGCCTATATTCATGTTTTTATCTTACACAATGTACTTGATATGTTACTCTACATTACATTTTGCTAACATATGTATGATGGGACTAGTATGACATGATTATGCTAGTTTATTCTATTTCATTTATTTCATCTCATCATGGGTTACTGAAAGTGTATTTATTATTTAATTATTTGTCTTCCTTGTGGAAAATTTAATCACATTCCTTGATTATTGGTTGTAGTTTCATGAACCCTTATTATTTCTTTGGTGTGTGGACATTTTCATATGTCCTCATTTTGTGTGCGAGGAATTTGAACATGCCCCTAAATTTAAAGTCTCTTGGGCCACTTATCACATGACATTTAAATACATATGTATATGTACTTTATTATTTATTGATATTATTTTCTTATAGATGTTTCCATGATACACATCTGCATATTATGAATTCTTAGTATCCATATTGTGAGTTTCATTGATAAATATACTTCGAGATGATATATGATATGCTTATTTAATATTTGATTCACACTATCAAAACACATTTATGTTATCCTTTTAAGATAAGTAGGCTATCACTTTTTTATTCCACTCAGCTCAAAAAAGGGGTAAAATTATATGGGTCATGCCATAGAGACATGATTCCACATACATACAATTGACAAAATTGGCAAACTTTGATTTAGCTTACATGATTCAGATATACACATGGGATATAATTATATATTTGGCATAAATCTAGGACATTTTTTTTTTCATATTTGTGATTAATATTATACATATTATATATATTAAATGTTAATTTTTAAAATATACTTTAGTTTGTGACATATTTGAGGTGCATATGCCATAAAAATATACCAAATTACACATACATTATTCACATTGTATAAATACTCATGCATCAAAACCATTTAGATGCATTATTTGATATTTTATCTATAATAAGATTTGGTTTCTTTAAATAGTGTAATTGAGAGTTTTAAATCTCGATGGACTTGAAACTATTTTATATAATTACAAGTTGATATGGTTATACCATATGACTTGAGTGATATTGGTTAGATTTTGATACACTATGGTTGTGTGATTAAGATTATGAACTCTTGATGGAATTGGCACAACTCACCCTTGTACTATATTACTAGCATGATCACCTTCAATTAGCATATTCAATTCTCGAAGGTTCATTTTTGAATCTCAATCAAACCATTGCGTGTTGTTCACACCATGGTACACATATCCTTCCTTTAAACTAGTAATTTCATCCTTATGCATTAGTAGATTGGGTAGGGGATATATCAAGATTCTTAGCTATAGATTTATATTTTAAATTAGACTTGTAAAATTGAAAAATATCACTCAAGAATATACCATTCCATTCTTGACCTTATTTGTAGTCAATATGATCGTATTCACCACTTTACTAGGTTAAAATGCATATCTTATACCTTGAAACTATTATTCTAATCATCCATATTTATTTTAACCCATGGTATAATTAAAATGTGATAAATATCCTTCATTATCAGTTATAAATCTCCAAAACCCATCTATGTTCCTAAATAGTTACATTCAGACTTGCATAGTAGAATTGACACTACTGTCCATTCTCTAATGCAACTATCCATGCTTCCTAAAAACTCAAATTTGAAAATATGATGAAATATAAGGGTTGACCTATTATGTTTCACTAACCCTTATGTGAGTAAATTTTAAAAATCAGTGGTATAAATACAAGTTATATGTAATTTATTATACATTTAGTAAATACCAAGGAAACACTTATTAAAACTCATTCAATAAATTACATAATTGATTTGTAGTGACTTATTCTTCCCTATTTCTATATTATGTATTGAAGCAGTCATTTTATAGGTTTGAATCATTTTAATAACCAATGACTAATATTTTTCAAGTTACAATATATATCCCAACATAGACTTGTCTATAACATTCAACACCATTGTTCACTCACATGGTAACATATAGGGAATAAATGCATATGTTTTAGACCCTCTTTGAAGTATTATCTTTGTAAGAAGAACTTATTAATAAATGGGTCCTTGAAATTAGATTGACTTCGTGAGCTCACTAACCTATTTTTGGAAAGGTTACAAGACCTAAGATGAGGATTTAGTGTTTTAGTTATATTATGATATTGAAATATTGTGCACAAGATCTGAACACATAATATGAAAGATGATTGGAAACCCATAAATACCTAGGTATAATTTTAAGTCAATAATGAATATTCTATATAGGAAATATGTATTTAAGCATGAATGCAAGTTTCCATAGGGTGATGCAAGTGTTCATTTTGATAAAAATCTAATTTTTAGAAGTTGATGACTAGATTAAAATCATCATATAATCTATTTTTACACTTTCATCACTTATATTTTCCTATGCATCAATGTATATGATAAGTATAATTTATCCTTCATATTGATATTATCATAATATTGAATGTTGTACTTTTTATATTTGGCATATGCTTAGATTTTGAATTTCTTTTCATAATATCAATAGAATCTAAATTCATTAATTGGCATACTTTTTACAATAGATTAATCTTTATTTTATAAAGTTACTCCCCTTCCCATTAATCCTTATTTATAAAAGGGATTAAACATTAACACTCTACATATGATGAGGGGTTGTCATGTTAAAGGTCTTTTCAATTGTTATCCTTATCTATGATGAAATATTTTTGACAGATGATTGGAATAAAATTTTACTATGATATTATAGACACAAAAAATTCTACCCAGGTACTGAGTCATTAAATTAAATATTTATATAATTATTGTCTAATTTTTAATTATTTTTTAGCATTTGGTCCTAGGCTATGGCACATAAGTGATTCCCACTTGGCAGCCAAGTGCATCCAATCCCGAAAAAAAATTAGGGTTCAAACAAACCCCCTTTGTTTGAAATGGGTTTATTCAAACCCCCTTTATTCTAAGGGGGTTTGTTCGAACCCCCTTTGTTCAAACCCCTACATGTAATTTTTAATGGGTTTTAAAACAAATGAAGGGGATTAAAGGTTTACTTTGTGCATTTAATTAATTTTTGATTATTTTGAATGAATCAGCCAATGAAATGATTTATTTGAGGAGGGTTAGAATGAAGGGGGTTCATTTGAAACACCTTCATTCCAAATCCCTTCATTCAAACCCCATGTGGCATCAAATTGTCACCCATTGATGTGGAAATCTACTATTGGCCTAAAATTGCCACTTCGGATGCCACATATTAGGATGAAAAAATAAAATAAAAACATATGGCTCTACATATAAATAGGTAGTTTTATGAGTTTTCTAATAATATTATTTTTTATAAATTTTAATAATATTTAATATTTATTTTGATTTATTTATTAAAATATATTTATTTATAAAATAAAGTACCATATGTTTGAGGCACTGGAAAAAAGGAGACTATGGAAAAAAATTTGAAAAAATCAATGCACTTGACTTTAATGTCATTGTTCGAATGGTGAAAAAATTAGTCTTTTTTGATATATATATATATATATATATATATATATATATATATATATTGAGGATAAGACATAAACATTGATATTCCTTGCCTTGATCATGAAAAAATTAATAAAAAATTATTATTTAATTAAAAATTTATAAAAAAAAATCTTTCACTACATCCATGTTTCTGAGACCTCTTTACAAAAAACCTTGAAAAAATATTATGTTTTGAGAAAATTATGAGGAGAAATCAAGTACTCAATAAAAAAATTTATACATGAAACATACACAATGTGAATTTAGGTATTAAAAAATCTATTTTTTATTTTTCTTTTTTTTTCAAAAAAATAAAAAATGTAATCTACACTTAAAATGAAACATTTCATTAGTTTACATGATTTTCACATTTTCTATGGTTAAGTCACTATTGTCTATAAAAATTGAGAAATGTTCAGATTTTCATTTCTTGCTGGCCCCTTTGTACTAAAAAGTGGGACACAATATTATGATTCAACCATACTATTGGTGTATTTTATTGCATTAAGTGGTACCTTCACTTCCCCTAAAACCTCTATCTATCATTTTTTACCTCCATAGATTCCATATAAGTCTTCCTTTTTTTTGGATTTGTTTATCACACTCTAGATATGTTAAAGGCATGTGAAAATAATTTTTAAATGTTGAAAGTGTCATTATATGGTTCAATAAGGATTTAATTTTCCTTTCTGTCCCTCACCTTATGTAACCCTTGATGTGTATTTTTCACTTTTTAGATCAATGGATGTAGGATTAAACACCAACAAAGTAAATTTTCATTGGTAAAATGATGTTCAGATAGTCCCTAACCCATTTATTAATCTTTGAAAATTCTCTTCATAAATGGATTATGAAAATCTAAATATAAAATAAAACAACTCTAACTTTTTAGTTTCATATAATTTATTAACTATAGTTAACTTTTACAACATATCATTAAATTGAAAACTTATGTTGCTTAAATAGGTTTTACCAAAAAAACATTACATTCATTACAATTTAGTACTTTATGTTAATCTTAGTACAATATTTATAATTCAAACTTTTATAGAGTGACACTTCTATAGCCACATACCTATCTTCCACAATAAAATTGTAGAACATTAAAAATTAAATCAACCCTGGTTTATATTTATCTTTTATCCATATCAAGGCATATAAAAAATTAAGAAACCACCAAAATCTATAATTAGCAACTTAGAGGCTTTCCTAAGATATAAAATATAGTCCAAAATCATTCATACCTATTTATGTAATATCTTTAGTTTCAAGCTTCTTATTTTAACAACTTGATCCAAACAACAAATAACTTAACACAAAGGTTCAAAAACTAGTTAATACTATCATGTACCATGTTTGGTCTAAATATCTATAACAACATAGACCAAACCATCACAATTAATAAAAAATAATAATTTTAAAAGAGAACATGTCAAACACCAGAAAGAGAACCTGTTTGAAACCTTAGAGAACATTTGCATAAAATGAAACAATTGTACCAACCCAAAGCATAAAAATATGATGAATAAGGTAACCTATAACCTTATATAAATAATGTAGTTCCACACCTAACCTTATCTTATCTTAGAACCATGGTCGAGTATTAATCAAGGTTAGATCCATTAAATAAAGATCATGTTATGTTTCATGTTCCCTTTTATTTTCTATATTAAATCTCAGGAATAAGATATTTTCTTGGTTTTTATAAATAAACATTTGATATTATGATTTTATTTATGTATATTCATAGCACAGAGGTATCATGATGAGTTTGGTTTATGTGCATGAAATAGGGATTTCCATATGTGTTCAGATATTATTTATATATCAATGATGAGATGAATTGGTAAGGGTATTTAATGATTCCATTGAGTGGTTATCTAATTTTATAGGTAAGAGAGAAAGCTCCAATAAAAGACATCGATACTAGGCATAGGTAGATTGGTCATATGAGTCACCTTATCTAAAGATGGTTATGTGGCACATTATCTACATGGATACTTAACACTTTATGCCTTAGTGTGATAAACACAATTAGATTATTTTTATTTTTATTTTAATTTGGACAGTTGTCTAGGTGTACATGGAAAAAATAAAATGATATGAGAAGCCAAAATATTCATGACAAACAAAGAAGAAATGTGATAAAGTGAAAATAGGTTGTGATGATATACTAAATAAAATATCTATCGGGGGAGAGGAGGAGAGATGAAACCATGGGTTTTTAGCTTTGCACATATGAGATTTTAGGTCTTTACCACACTACTGATCATCATTGATCTAGTCAAGATATTGATTTATTTGTAGTAATTATTGATTTGATTAATAATTCACCTTTTAGGTGGTAGGGGTACCCTTTATTTAATGATCATTTCCTCCATCTCTGCATCGATTTATGGAGAGAAATTTGGAGCAAAAAATCATAGCCATAACCCTGAAGTAGGTGAGTAAATTTATCCTAAAGGTATTCCATGAGGTAATGTTGATGATTCTGACTCTCCATTACCTAATCTTGTTTTTGATGTGCTCAAATTTGACAAAGCTTTCCATTTATTTGAGAATTTTACATTGATTTTTTATTTTTTTGGTTGATCCCCACTTGAGATCCTTTCAAAACAATGGGTTCAAAACCATTAACAAGGTCATGGTGTGAAGCTTGAAGTTCCTAAAACCTTGCAAAGGGATTTTTTTTTGTTTCACTTTTCTAACGTAGAACACTAAAAATTTGTATCAATCATGGGCCTTTGTTCATTCATAACACTTTGGTTGTGTTTTCTCACTAGACTCAAGACTTTCAAGTCTTAGAACAATCAAAACTGAAAGTCCCCATATGGGTTGAATTTATTGGCTTGCCTCTCCCCCTATGGGGTTTTATAGACTAACTTATAAATCCCATAGGGAGTTTCATATGCCATGAGCAGAATAAATTATTTATATCTCATCCTCAAAAGATGTTTTGTGTGGAATTAGATCTATCCTATGATTTGAAAGACTGTATTTATATACAAATTGTCTCTAACTACTTTTCTAAGCATGCCTTATATATCAATCTCCTCAATACTTAATTTTGGTGCCTATCTTCAGAACACATGATCTTGGAGTGCCATCAGATGGTACACACACCCCCTAATCCTCAAGAAAAATGTGGATCTAAATCCAAAAATGGAAACAATGATAATTGGACTACCATCACCAACAAGAAACATAACAACTCTTCCAAAGGTGGTGGCATGCCACAAAATTATTTATTCTAAACAAATAGAAATAATTTTTCTTTTAATTTCGCTATCAAATCTACCTTACGTACCAAATCTTGTCCTACTCTTGTGCATACATTATATGTAGTGGCCTTAGTAGTTGAGATGCCACCTTTAGTGCCACAGTCACAACCCTCTCATAGAGTGACTTCCCTAGAGGAAAAAAGTAACCTATTCACTTTAGACCATAAAAAAGTATTTCAACACTCTTTTATCCCCTCTCCATCTCCTAAAGATGAATAATATATGGCACACAAGTGACAAAAATTTAGAATTAATGATTACATGCACAACAAACTCATGTATAATATGTTTGTTTTGTTAGAATGTCTCACAAAGGAGAATGATATACATCTTGATCCTACCCAATGATTGTGTACTCTTGAAATGTTCAAGGTCTTACTAATCTACTGTGTAAGTATGCAGTCAGCAAATGCCAATTTTTTTGTAAAATGAAAATTCTTTATTTGTAAGAGGTCAATATTTATGTCTTCTTACTACAAAATGTAACATGAATCATCTAACTTGGGGAAATTCATCAGGCCACTAAGCATGATGTTGGGCATGGTTGAATTATCACATTTATGTCTCTAGAGCTCACTCAAAATATTATTTCATAGGGTTCAAACCCCACCCACCATGTAGCATGAACCCTTTTTAAATTTAAGAATTACATTATTAGGATGGTCAATTTATACACCTCTAATGATGTTGTGGAATGGGCCAAATTGTGAAGGTGGTTGGTTGACTCTCTCCTAGATGCTCATTAGATCCTCTCTAATGACTTCAACATGGTAGAATCAATAAAGGATAAATAAGGATGCCTTCCAATGTAGTGGCACACTAGTTAGAATGGAGCATGGTTTTATATGCAAAACTAGATCGAGATGTATGATCCCAATCATCATTGAAGGAAGGATTTAGACTCCTCCTTGGTTCACCTAGTCTAAATTTCAATAGGGAGAAGATAAGGTGCTTCAGTACCTTAATAGAGATCTATCAACTAAGTAAGATATTTTTTATTTTACTCCAGTCTAAGACAAACTAGTATCAGTCATTCTTGGTACCCTTATCTTAGATCATCACCTTATTTTAATTAACTTTAAAAGTAATTCTCCTTAGGTTAAGCCTACTTCCACACAATTTTATCTCAATACTACCCACCTCAAGCATGAGAGAAAGGTGGGGTGTATTGTTAAAATTTGTAACTTGGTCCCTTAGCCATAGGGAGACACTAGATGGATCCAATGGTGGTTTGATTCTATTTCTCACACTTCCACCTTTCTTTGGATCTTTGGAAAATAAGCATCTATTTTTAGACATCTACATAATGCTAAAAACCATGAGTATATCTGAGTTTTATAGGAATTAGAGTAGGTTCCTTTTAATTTCCACCTTCAAACTCAAGTGGCATAATGGAGACATAATATACAAATTAAAAAAGCACTAATATCTAAAGGAGATCAATTGACAGCTCATATGCACTAGTTAAAAATTAGTGACATGATTTCCAAGGATTTTTTTGCCATCTTCCACTTAAAGAGAGCTGCTAATAGAATCAAAGCTATCAAGGAAGTAAACATAGGACTTACCAAACTCCATAACATTTTTCAATCCTTTGTTCATCATTATCATGGTGTTTTCTTGGTGTAAGATTCTTATTTATAAAGGGAGGTGACTCTCCTTAAATGTCTCCAAGTTAATCCCTACAAAGTATCCAACTATTAGAGAGTTGCATCTGATAGCTCCTTATCTCTCAATGACCTCCATGAATATGTTAAGTAGATGTAAGTGGTTAAATATTGAGGAGTTGATGGTTTACCATGTGAGTTTTATCAAAATCTTTAGATCACTGTTGGTCTTGATCTTCACTAGGTGTATTATGAAGTTGTTCTAACCAATTCCTTGGGAACCCTTATTAATTAGGGTAACATCAAGTTTATTCACAACGCTAGTGATCCTTAAATTCTAAAAAAATTGAGGCTGATTACTTTTATCAATGTCTCCTATAATATTATTTCAAAAGATTTATTTCTTAGGGTGAAGCACATTCTCCCTTGAATTTTTAGGAGTGAGAAAATAATCTTCATAAAAAATAGGTTCATTATGGATAATGTCATTATTGTCAAGGAAGGTATGGAATGGGCTAGGATTTATAATCCAAAGGCTTTATTTGTTAATATTGATTTTTAGAAATCTTATGATCAAATTGATTGGCCATTCATTCTAGCCACGTTGTAGGCACATGGATTTGGTTCCAAATTTGTTTAAACTATTAATATTCATTTTTAAGAGGTAGGGGCTTGTATCACTATCAATGTCACCCATTATTATTCATTTTAAATTCATAATTATATTTAATAGGATGTGATTTATTCCATTATTTATATGTTCTTGTTGTAGAAGGATTTAGCTACCTCTTAGCTAACTATGCTTCTAGGGGTCTAGTGAAAGGTATCTCCCTCCCTTAGTATAATAGACAAATTTTAAATGGTCATTTTGTGGATGAATTTTTTATCACTCCTTAAGAGGAATAATAATACATTATAAATGTCATGGAATGTCTACAATTTTTTTTTGTCTTCAATATCTTATATTCAATGGAGGAAGACCCAGTGTTATAGATAGTCCTTGGGCCCCAAACCTCCTTGGCTTAAGGAATTTTAGTGGAAATGGATTCTACCAGGAGTTTATTTCAAGTTTCTTGGCATTCATTTTGAATTTTAGGCTTCTTGATCTGACTTATGGTCCTATGTGGTGTAGAGAGCTGAAAAAATATCTCATTTTTTATCACTGTGACTCTTTCTCTTGCTGTAAAATTTCAAACCTAATATAAAGTTTTGGTAGCTACACATGTATTATTCCTCTTTTTGGAGCCCTTAAAATGTTTCTTATAGAAAACTATAAAATATTTTAAGATATTATATTTGTGCTAGTTCTAAGGGACATAAAGGATTTTGCATATTTTCCTAGAACATTTTTTTCCATCCCAAGGAAGCTAAGGGATTGGATCTTCTCGGTATAAAAATATAACAACTTAATATTCATGCTAAATAGATCATTAGAGGTATTTTTGGGGATGAATCTTAGAATATTCTTACTCACCATTATATATCTTATGGGCTCCCATGTGGTAGAAAGGATTGGCAAGGCTTGGGACCTCATTCCCTACTCATCACCCCAATGCCTATTAAAATTAAGGGCTCCTTTATAAATCAAATATTATGGAAGTCTTAGGAGAAGCTTAAGCCTCACCTTAGCTAGGTAGGTTAAGGGTTCAGGAATGGTCTCTTCTTTAATTCATAGTCTCTTTGGTAGTTGCCTTGCCTAAATTCTCACAACATTCCCTTTGTCTTAGTCCCCTAGGTTAAAGGGTTAGGACTTTTAAGAATATGTATGAAGGTTATCAATGATATTTTTTGAAAAGAGAATGGGGTCTAGATCACTTAGAAATATCTTTAGAAAAAATATCATTTAATAAACTTAGATGTAGAGGCTTCTACATAAATTCAAGGCTCTATACCTAACAAGTATTTTTTTAAAATTGGAGTCAATTAACTTGTTCCTTAGTGGAAGGTTATGCATTGGCCTATGACTACTCCCTTCACCTCATATTCTTCTTAACTAGGATATAATTTACTTATTACATAGTATATTCTAGTTGATATGATCAATATAAGATGGAATCTTCATTCCAGATATGGGATATGGGCTTTTCAATTTAGAACGATGTGATATGCTTATATTGATTCCAAAAAATATAATTTATTATGGTGATTTTTTAACCAAGGCCTACTTTTGGGAGATCAAATTAAGCATCTGGTTGTGCCTAACCCATTATGCCCATCTTATCGACAACCAGAGACTATTAAGCACCTTTTATGGTTTTTCCCACATGCATAATCTGCATGGCATTGGATACATTCCCTTTTCTATCCATGTCATATTTAATTATTCACATAGAATATGGTTCTCTTTTGGAACTAATCTATATTTATTTCAAAATATGATTGCTTTTTGTATATCTTTCGAGGTGACATTTTGTTTCAAATCTAGAAATCTAGAGATTATGCTTGTTGTAATCATGAAGATTTGGAACATAATTTTTATATTTCTAAAATAAATATTGTTATCTCTAATATTAATCTTCAAATACAAATCCAAACAGATAAAGTCCATCTAAGACATAACCATCTCCAACATTTACTTGATCAGTAGTCAAATGCTCCATGTGTAGTTAGTTGGGAACCTCCTAAATCCCCGTGGCATCCTTAGGCCCCCTAGGGATGAGGGAATAGGCCATGTTGGTATTGGTTCATAAAGAGATGAAGGAGTCACTCTCCATAATTGTCACCACCTCAATGGTCTTCTCCTTGTCATGGTGGCTTGAGTGGCTAGTTTGGATTTGGAGGTGATGGTAGGAGCTGTATATCTCCTACCTCATCCCAAGATGATGATGTTAAAGGCTAGGGTATAACTTACCAAAGTAAATTTACATGCATATATATTGTTATTTCCCCTAAAATAATCAAAATGAAACTTTGGAAGCTTAGAACGACACTATTTGGGAGCCCTTACTTATTGATGAGGATCCTCCTGCCATGGGAGGATGGGGTGATAAGCCTTAGGGTCCATCATCTCCTCTACCTCCCTCAATGTCCATGTTTGTTAGTGATTCTTAAATGTTCTAATTATTTTTATTTGTACCTTGATTTATCTACTTTGTTGGTAATTATTGATGTGATTTAATATTTTGTTGGTGTGGTCATTTTCTATCCACTTTTTTGACTTGTCCTGAGGCATTTTTTACCCTTAGTGTGATTTTTATTGTGGGGTGTGACTTTTACACTCAAATTTTATATGATTAGTATTGTACCATATATATATATATATATATATATATATATATATATATGCAATTCTAATTTAAAAAAAGTGTTGTACTATAAATTACATTATAATCACCTAAGGGGAAATCATAAACATATATATAGTAGCCATAATGGACAACACTCGAAAATAGATAAAATGAAAAAATAAAGGCCACATCATAGAATATGAGAAGGTGAAGAAAAAAGATGATGCCCATAAGCTAAATAATAGCCACATTGAACAATTATCCTACAACCAATTAATGTAAAATGATAACCATAGTAGATCCATAATTTAATATTATATGTTCACATTAAAATTTTAGACATAAAATTACAGTATCTTGTAATGATAATAAATTCCATAGCCACATTAAACTACATTATATAGTTTCCATGTTCAATGAACTTGAAATATAATTTTTAATTGAAGTCAAAATGTAAAATAAATATTTTTTAATCCACCAATCACATGTTAATATTTCTCCTCTTAATTTAAAATCTAGTGTTTAATTATTAATTTCAATAATTTCAAAAAATATAATTTTAATAATTATACCTATGTCTAAGTGATGTAATGAAATTATTTTTAATTTACATTCTATCATGTTTATTAAATAGATACACTCTGAAAAATGAAATAAATAAACCAATAATTTGATCTATTTTTTTACTAAAAACTATTGACACTATAGGGCCTATGATGTTGGTGGAATGATAATACTATTCTTGGAAAAAGATGAGGATTGTAAAGTTAAACATGTGAAAAAAACATGTATAAATTTGAATGTGAAAGTATGATATTCATAATATGAAACTTCTATTCAAAGTATATATTTAAGAATAATTAAAAATGTGTACAAGATTCAATAAGCATCGGATTTCTAGTTCCTATGATCAAAATGTAAATGTTTCCTTACTAATTTATCTAGACTGAATGAAAGATTTTAAAAATAAAAATGTATTTAAATAATAGATACACAAATCATGTTAACAATATCTTATCTTTTTTATGTTTTTTCATCTCATATTTTTCCCTTTATGCCCCATATGGATATAATATATACATTATTACAAGAATCACTTACAAACGAGGTCAATTTTAAAAATATGGACTCATTTAATAGTTGACTTTACTATTGAAATAATTGCAGACGTAATGTTTGGATTCTATCTATTTAGTTTCACTAAAAAAATGCCTTATGTTTTTTTAAATGGCGTGATGATAGAAGGAAATTGACATGTGGATGTGGATTTTGTATATGATTTAAGCACATGTCACTTGGTATTGTAAAAACATGTGAAGGTACCATGATATAGGATAATTGATGTCTGTGCGTGACATAATTGGTTGTGTCAATGTGGATTTCATAATTTTTGGCATGGAATCAAAACTTTATGCTGAAAGGAACAAGGAATTATGGAAACTTAGGAAGGTAACACAAGATCACATTTAATCCATGAAATGGCATGCATTTGATTGATATAAAATTGAAGTGAGGATTGAATAAAGAAGAAAGAAGATATTGTTAAAACATTTTATATTTCATGAGTATATATCCTACCCATTATACCTTCAATTATCTCAAGAGACTTAATTTTAATTTTTTAAAGTCTTCAACACTTAGCCTAATCAACATAGTTCCCTTCCTTGACCACTCAAAACAATTATGTGTGTCTTAGTATGTTTAATTTTTTATCACCTTAATAATATTACTCTTTTATGAGGTATGCATATGTTCAAGGTATAAATTTTAAGGCTGATATGCTACAATTATCTCAAGTGAATGTGTAGCATAATCCCTAAGAATTTCATCATTAAATATTATATGGAAACCTGAGTCTTGCCCTTAAGAATAAAATCATTAACTCCAATTGCATAGATGATGGTGTATAGACAATAAAAAAGAGGGTTGATCTTATGGTGTGGACTTTGAATCATTCTCATAAATATGAAACAATACCTTATCACAAGCTTTGAACTCATGAATTGTAGAATATTTGTTGTGGTGCTCTTTATACTTCAAATTTTGGCACAAGATAATTTATTGAAACTATTGATTATTTTTCTAAATAGGTTTTTTAATCAAATGTTGTTTAACTTTCATTCCTTTATGGGTAACTCCTTTTAGTATTGTGTGTGGTAGGATATGTTTTGAGGTAAAATTGAAATAAAACAAGACATTTCTAGATAAAAATATTAATCGTAAAGTTTTGTATCTCTATGTTTATGGGATATTACATGCATACAAAGTTATCACAATAAGATAATGGATGCACATTGTTATAAATTGGTAGAAGATGAATTTTTCTATAGATAAACAATGTCATTTATCCATATGTATGGGGATGAAATTTTATAGACCAGTCCATGTGTGTATTCATTGTATCCAAAAAAATACCAAAGTGGTTGGGAAAACATAGGTCACAGTTAGATAAATTAGATATTGTAAATACAAAATGGACATGAACATTATTTAATAAAGAGTGAAATTTATTACACATTAATGTTCTTCTTGTAAGATATCATGATGACCATCTTATAGAACCTATCAACTACGACAAATAAAAACTAATTATAGTGTTTTCTAATATATATTCTATTCATAAAATCCATGTTAATGAATTTTAATGGTTTATATGGAATCATTTTAGGTTTTTAAATTCATAGCTTCTTGTTCATTGGATTTGAAATTCAACACTAAATATGAATTTATATGGAGCTCAATATATATGTGTATGTACGATCAATATAAATGTTGATGTAACATTATTAATGTCTTGGGTAAGTGCATAGAGTTGGGGATAATTTCATGGATATTTACCCTAATGTGTACTTTTTATATAAACCTAGGCTTGACAATATCTAACCATAGCATGTACATGACATAAAAAATAAAAAAGACCCAAACCCATGGGCATTATCATTCTAACTCATTTTGTTATTTTCTATGGCCTTATCTATGTTAAACAATCTTTGTTTTGTGCTTTGAGGAGGAAAACACATGTCAAAATCACCCCTTACCTCAATTAATTGAAAATTCCACCATTGAGGAGTGGTAAGTAATCAAAAACCAAACCTATTAATACTATATTTTGGTAATTTTATTATTTTCATTATTTCATTGTTAAAATCCATTTTTGTTTTTTGAACAACCAACTCAAATTGAATAAAACATCCCACCAAGTTTCCTCCTAACAATCTTAACTTTCCACATAACCCTTTAAACCCTCCTACATTTCCATAAGACCCCATAAGTAGTCTAGAGGTTTTGGCTCCACACAAAGTGGAAAATAAAATAGAATTTAAACAAACAGTTAGGAGAATGAGGGACCCCACTTTGACCAAAACCATCACATCTATTTCTCCAATAACCTAGAGATAATATTATGTTAAA